>JAWNZC010000121.1:457500-565000 GCA_035771165.1 Paragorgia papillata | reverse complement strand
AACAATAATACGTCCTGAAACATCAGTGTTTCTTTTTATAAAAACTTCTTATTTAAAAGCGCGAAAAATAAAAGCCTAACAGGTGTAAACATGAAGCGAAACGAACAAGCTCAAAAGTAAGAACTAAGGTGAACAGCGAGTCAGCGACACCTGATCAAGACAAACGTAGAACTAAAAACAGATATAAGCCATATAATAAAAGGCTTATTAACCTCGTTTTCTCGGTCTGTACGGGAAAGTATTTGCCCTCGGTTTCTCTCGCACAAACCTCGCTCCATCGTCGCTCGGTCTGTATGAAAACCTCAGGCAAATACTTTCCCGTACAGACCTCGAACTCGGTTAATAAGCCTTTAATAACTGCGAGAAGGTGTTTAAGGTTACGTTACACCATAGAAATTTAAAAATACCAAAAGTGTATACTAAAGACTCGTCTTCAGGCTTCAAAGTGTTAAAGAGATAGGTTTTAATACTTTGAGACCTAGACCTCTCCCTGTGCTGAATAAAATCGTCAGAATAAAATACTAAAGACTCGTCTTCAGGCTTCAAAGGGTTAAAGATTGTTGATAAATCTGAACAATTACATGTGTGAATTGGATGCTTATACACAGTTCGGCCACTCATATATTGTATTACATAAACATGACGTGGAAATGATAATTATGTTCGTTTTTAGAAAGCAGCTTTCGCCCCGGACACTTCGTCAACGGATCTAACACAGTTTTATCGTGAATGCCAAAATGCACCACCTCTTCAGCTGTTTGATACAACACCAGCACAACCTCTGAGCAAAGTTATGGTGAGAATAATATACATCACATTTAATTAATCAATTAATTTATAAATTTAATTCATCAATTCATGCATCGATTCATGTATTCAATTATTTATTCATCCATTTATCCGTGCATCCATCTATTCATTCATTCACTCACTCCCTTCTTCACTCATTCATTTATTTACTTACCCACTCGCTCACTCACTCACCTACCTACTCACCCACTCACTCACTCACCCACTCACTCACTCACTCACACACCCACTCACTCACACACCCACTCACTCACTCACTCACCCACTCACTCACTCACTCACTCACTCACCCACCCACCCACTCACTCACTCACCCACCCACTCACCGACCCGTTCACTCACTCACTCCTCTCCCATCCCTTCCTTTCCCCTCCTTCCTTCCTTCCCTCCTTCATTCCTTCCTTCCTTCCTTCCTTCCTTCCTTCCTTCCTTCCTTCCTTCCTTCCTTCCTTCCTTCCTTCCTTCCTCCCTCCCTTCCTTCCTTCCTTCCATCCTTCCTTCCTTCCACCCTTCCTTCATTCATTGACTGCAATCTTTTTCTTTCTTAGGATTCCTTCAGTGACGAACTGGATGTCTTTGAACGTAATATAAAAAATTTCGACGAATTCATCGACCAATTAGAAAAGGACAAAAAAGACGTGATATTCGCATCTGTATAGTGACTTATCATTTGTATTATTTTATTCTATATGACGTTTAAAAAAATTAGTACATTGACAATTATATGGCATTAATCATATCATTACTATAGTCCATTACAAAATAATCTATGTAATATTTATAAAGCCCGTACTGCAAGGTTTTTAAATGGCTTCTAAAAAGAATCACTTCATACGTTCATTGGCCTAGTAATTTTGAAAATTAAGCTTATCTCAGCCGTTAAAAACCAGCGAGAAACTTAGAGCGAGTCTATATCACATATATAGATCCGATACGCTCATGATTTTTCTTTGTGTTTTCCTCATGAATTATTAATGAATTTTAGAAGGGTCAATATAGAATGTATTATTCTATATATATATATATATATATATATATATATACTTACTTAATTTAAAATCTTACGTAAATTATGTCTTCTTTGATAAGCTTTCCTTATTAAACACGTTTTATATGTACAGCTTGTGGCCAAAATTAATGATCCACCTATATTTCTGTAAATTTTTTACTTTCTCATGTTTTTAGTAGAATCCAATATAGTTCCATTAAGAATTTAATATTTAATTTGAATTCTTATATCTCAAAGTGTATGAAAACAACAAAGATTTTGATCTAGTCTATTTCAGTATTGCTTTGTGAAGATTTCTTAGTTTAAACACATAACAAGGTTGTCTGAAGCTCGTTCAAACGTCTCGGTCTCTTCCAAGAAGTCTTTCATAACTGAGAAATTTCATTAATAAACATGATTTCTTCCTGGCATTTTGAAAAACGTATTTTAATTTGCATTTTTATTGGATTTTGTCTGATAACACTGTTTTTCTTTAGACGACTGATTAATTTTTGTCATCAATGTACGTATAAGCCATTATGATATACACAGTCCTCAATGACAATGTACAATTCTATAACAACTATACCACAAATTATTCTGTTCCAAAATATCTCTGTCCAAAGTTCAATAGTATATCTTCGTTGACTTCAGATGTGAGGATTCTTAGTGCTTTGAAACGATTCAAGATTTTTCTCACACCTTGAGGTGTAGCAAACTGATTAAGAAATATTATATTTTCCTCAAGCACGCCATGTTCACTCAAGACCTTTACTGCTTCAACAATAATTGCACCATGTGTTCAAAAGTGGGTACATTAAAAAAACTTGTCTTCCGTCAACATCAAATGGAAATTAGCATAATACATGCACCTGCGGTTTTTCTAATATAAAATCAGTAAGTCATCTTAGAGGAAAGTTAACTTTATAATTAACAGAGAACTGAAGTAAAATTAAGAAATGGTTCATGGTTTGACGTGCTCCATCGAATTATGGATGCACGTAAAAAGCGTAAGAGTTGGTCGAGACGATAGCCGAGATGCATGCATGGTTGAAGGTTTCCAATGCCGATAATTTTATAACTTGCTGTAGGTTCAATTGTGACGCTTATTATTGTTTATTATTGGTATACTCACCAACCTTGATCTTCAATTATAGAATTGTATAAACGTTGCAGCACAGCTGAACACAATAATTTTAGATTTTGAAATGTATAGACTTTTTATAATTGACGATGAAAAATTTGAATTGCACGATTTAAGAAAGAATGAACAAGTTGTAGATTGGGGAGGAAAAAGTATTGAAAGAGAACGGGAAATAAGGCCGACAATTTAATCAGATAAAGTCAACACTATTAATATTCTTTTGTTAATCCTGTGAACAAACGAGTGAACATCTTATTCTAAATTTGCATTGCTGATCGGACAAAATCAACTTATTTAAACACCTGTGAACTTCCTTTTTCTAGCTGTATTTTAAATTTAGATTTATTTTGCTTTTATGCGACCTTCCAGTATTTTCTTATTTAAACACCTGCATGTGAACTTAATTCCTTTTGTAGCTATATTTTAAAATACGTTCCTGTATTTTATATATAACTCATGATCAATTCAGTTGATCTCTGCACGCATTAAGTTGTCGTTATAAAATGTTCTTAAAGATATGTTTGTTTTATGTTTTCTCAAAAGGCTGCATGATAACTGGGCTGACGCGTGTCACGAAATTCTTTCCAGGGCCGCAAAAGGAGATTTGAATTAACGTTTAGATTTGTTTACATCTAAACCAATTCTTCTTTGCAAATTTAGTTTATGCGAGTTTTAAAACCACAGTATAATAAGATCCCAATCAATCGCTTGAGCCAAGTTAATCGGGCTATAGTCCGGCTCATGTGGGCTGTTTGGAACTTTTTGTTTTGGAACTTTAGGTCGCAATTGTGCTGCCTGAAAACATTCTCATATAACCCCGGAATGAAAAACGTCCCGTCCAGCTTCCTTGTCCCGTCCCGGCTCCCATGTAAACAGCTCCTTAGGGCAAAGTGAAAAGGTGGTAAAATGTCGAGACTAGTTTGGATAATCAAGAGTGAAATGTGACATTTTAAAACGTTCAAAACTCTTCTCAGTTGTCTACTCTTGGTTTGCACTTGACGTCATGGCGGCCATGTTGGAGGAACTTTAACGAAAGAAACGCAACTATTGTATATTTGGAGTATGTTTTCCTCCAACATTGCCGCCGTTTCGTTGTCTTCCAAATCTCAAGGGATTGATTGCAAACCACCAATACTGACCACCTTTTCAACACTCTACTTTGTTTTATTGACTCTTATCTTGTTACGTCAATATTTATCTTTTGTCTCTGCCGGTACATGTATAAACATAAATGATATGCTAAAAACTGAATAATATTCAAGACCATGCATTGTGTGTGTAGCAAGTGCATCAAATATATCGGAGAAAATACACTGCATGTAAGCACTCTGCTGCATCGTACTCGCTCTTTCAAATTGCAATTGAAGTTTACAAAGCAAAAAAGGTCTACACCTCTTTCAGATAATGGCCGAAGAAAAAGACAAACTTCTTAGTTCAGAACACGCTACTTTTCTTGTGATATTTACCGCGGCTCAAAGCATCATTGGATCGATATCGAATGTGGTTGTTATGGCGTATTTTTTAACGAAACGTCGAGAACGAAAAACTGCAGCAGATAAATTGACTGTAAACCTGGCAATGGCTGACTTCATGGCTCTTACAACTTATGTACCATGGCGAGCATACCTTTTAAATTTACGAACCGCCACGAAGGAATATAAATACTACACCTCACTGTTTGTCGTTTGTATATTCTGCACTGGAAACGCTATACTACTGCTCTCTTTTGATAGATTTGTTGCAGTCATGCGCCCTTTAAGATACCAAACTTTAATTACTTCCAAAGTAATATGGTTCTCTATCGCTTTGTCGTGGATAACATCTATTGTGTTAGGTGCTGGACATGGCTTGTCTCATGGCCTTCAACTACATTCACAATACGAGTTATTTCTCTGTGCTTTATCTTTCTGCCAGCTTTTGACAATTTCATTAATCTACGCCATCATTTTCAGAACAGCTAGAGCCCAAGTAATGAATATTTCAACACCGTCATTGAACTCAAGAGAAGATCATGGTCGCTACTTACGAAAAACCATCTACACCACACTTGCCATTGTTTGTTTATTTTACGCAACCTTTCTTCCCTATTCTGTTTATAGAATTGTTTCCACAGTCGACGAAACTTTATCCAAAAATGAAAAACGAACAACTTGGCGTTGGTTGTATGCATTAACTTTTCTCAACTCTTGCATCAATCCCTTTATTTATCTTTTTAGAACGGAACGGTTTCGATCACATTTAACGCGCCGTTTTCAAATACAATTTCATAATAACACTAACAATGATGAAAATTGTGTCAGTAATTTAGTGCATGCTGATTAACATCATGATAAAATACGTACACACAACTCCAGGACTTCCTTCTTCTTGTGTAGATAATACAAATTGCTCCAGATTTGTTGTTGACTAGAAACTTTGTTCAAAAACTGATCGCTAATTGTCGCAATTATAGGAAATGAACTTGTTCGTATATAAGTATATATGAATGCGTCTTGAAATACTGCATTTAAAACAGATATTTTCAACTAACCCTTTACCCGGCAGTGTTGTGGGAACTTAGATATTTTACTCTGTCTAACCGGCCAGACGATTTTACTCGTCGAGTGAAGTCTCCTGGTATCTTGCCGGATAAGGGTTAAATAAAGTAAATAATGCGCGCTTTTTAGTCGTTTGCCTTTAAATGTTGTTCATTTTATTTATTCACAAATGCAATGCAATGCAATGTAACGTAATGTAAGGTAATGTAAGGTAATGTAATGTAAGGTGATGCAATGTAATACAATGCAATGTAAGTTAATGCAATGTAATGCAATATAATGTAATGTAAGGTAATGTAAGGTAATGCAACGCAATGTAATGCAATGCAATGCAATGTAATGCAATGTAAGTTAATGCAATGTAATGTAACTGTAAGGTGATGCAATGTAATGTAATGTAATGCAGTGTAATGCAATGTAATTTAATGCAATGTAATTAAGGTAATGCAATGTAATGTAATGCAATGTAATGTAATGCAATGTAATGTAATGCAATGTAATGCAATGTAATGTAATGAAAAACTGTAAGTTTGCAAAATGAAAACATTTATTGACATGAAACGAATCACTAAGTATAGAAGATTACATTAGACAGCGCCGTAGAGTCACGCTGGAGAAGTAAAGGTTAATCAAAAAGTTCAATCAGTGAAAAAATGAAGACGAAGTCCAACATTAGTTCAGTAGCATTGCTGTAACAACGCCAAACACTAGGACACCAAACATGACTTGAGATGTTTTCGAGGAATCGCCTGTAGCAATGCAGTTGTCTTCTGAGCAGCAAGACACCTTACAGGTGGCGACCCCCGGAAATTATTTCTTTGCATCCGCACACACCTCGTCAGGTTTATCACACTTGGATTGCGTCGTGCACATTTCTATAACTCCGTATATACTTCCATCTCCAGTATAACCCACCGCCCTGCCACAGCGCAGCTCTCCCGAACCTATGCAGATCGTACTGCCTAACTTGCACGTTTCGACGTTTGCAGCCCTACAGTTATAACATTCAAGTGCATAGGAACCTGGATAAAAACAAACGAACGTTATGTTAAGGAAGACAGACAGACAGGTATCACAGACAGACAGACAGACAGACAGACAGACAGACAGACAGACAGACAGACAGACATCACAGACAGACAGACAGACAGACAGACATCACAGACAGACATCGCGGACAGACAGACGGGCAGGCGGACGGACGGACAGACAGACGGACAGACACAGACAGACAGACAGACACAGACAGACACAGACAGACAGACAGACAGACAGACAGACAGACAGACAGACAGACAGACAGACAGACAGACACAGATTGATTTGATTCACTTTTATTTCAATACGGTAGTTTCATAAGTTGACACTTCTTTACTTGAAAGCGCTATGACAATATATACATATAGATTAAATATTTTTACAAATTTTATAAAATAAAAATAGATAATTATAAACAATTAAGATACACTGTGACATTTTTTTTTCAAATCAGACAATTTGTTTTTAAAAGTAATTAGTGATCAATTGCCGTATTTTAAAATCATGCGGAAGAGAATTCCACATTTGCTCACCTCTATACGAGAAGCTTCCCTTACAGACAGACAGACAGACAGACAGACAGACAGACAGACAGACAGACAGACAGACAGACAGACCGACCGACTGCAGCATTCTCCACATTTCTTGCTGTGTTTACTCACGCATGTGTAAAATCATACTGTGCAAACTCACGGATGCGCAAACGTTGCCAGCTGTTTTGCCACTTTGCCAGGCTCCAGTTAGCCACCGTTAAAGTCCGGGTGAGATTAGTAACCAGGCTTCGCGCTGTTGCTTGCAGTGACTTGTGGTGAATACAATCATAAAATGGCTGTTTTTATACTAGAATACGTTTAAGACGCCTCCGACGGCTTAAACACGTCCAGTATAAATACGGGGAATAAGACAGACGAATCAAAATTTAACGTCGTCTGTTAAGTGCGTCCAAACGACGCATTAACAGACCTTTTAACCGTCTGGGACGTTAAAAACGTCTGGTATGAAGACAAGACGCACTAAAGTAGGACGCACTTAGTCGGCAAAAACTGCAAAACCATGGTACTAAATCACATAAGAAAGAAAAGGAACGTGCCCAGGAAGTGAGCTTGAAACCACGAATTAACCACGTCCCGTATTTATATTGGTCTGTCGCACTTAACAGCAAGACGTTTAATTCGTCCATACGTCTTAGGGCGCTTTCCAATTGACAAGGTTAGACCGGTCAATCCAGCCAGAATGGACTTGCTTTTGAATAGGACCAAATTTTCCAGTCTGACCGTCCTAAGTCTCAAACGAATCGTGTTCCATTTAACAGGAATGACCGGTCTAACCGTGTATATGGATCGGAAAGCCCCCTAAGACGTCTCTAGTATAAATCCAGCCAATATTAGAGTACATTTTCATGATACGTGCACTTGAATGTCTTCTATTATTCTCCATGTTATCTATTTCTATGCTAATTAACCTGATAGAGTCAGGCCCGCTTTCCCCTTCCTGCGGGAGGCGGAAACTTGCGGACGGAGGAAGAAGGCCTGATACAATTCTTTACCTGGCCGGATTTTGGCTTTTTCAGTCTGATTGGTCCATAAGACAAAAAAGCCCGAAAAGCTCTATTCTGATTGGTTTGTGTACATTTAATTATGAATTAATATGATTTACATAATTAACTGAGTGTCTAACGAATCTAGCGATTCAACGATGTCACAGACGATGTTTAAACGGAAGTTTAAAGTAAAATATCTAAAGAACGGCGCGAATGTATAGAAAAAGTCTTGTTTAATATGTGCTAGCTGTACACTGTATTTGTTATGGCAAGAGTTTAATATACTGAACTTCTCCCAAGCGTCTACGAAGAGAGAGCGAAGAGAGTTTATAAGAGACGTGCTCGTGAAGGAATTACTCCGAAACATGCAATTCTGGATTGTAGTCGCGAGGCTGGATTGTGCGATTAAAGCTTCGTCGATAGCAAATTCGGAAAATTCTTCTGGAGACGGAAAGCGGCCAGGTAAAGAATTGTATCAGACTTTATTTCTCGCCCGCCCGCCCGCCTGCCTCCCCCCCCCCCCGCTCGCCTCGCCCCCCGCCCGCCTGCCTCGCCCCCACTTGCTTTTTAGCGGAAGATGAGAATAATGCCTGATACTCAGGTTATAGGCTGATGATTGACAATACCTGTAGTTGCCAAGACAACGAAGACGACAGCTGCCAAGAAGAATTTCATTTTCAGGTGTATGAATATCAATGTCTGAAAACAAAGTAGCAAGTTTATTCAGTTGGATATCAAGAGACTTTCATTGAGTTAAACAAAAAAGATGGTAAACTGCCAAGAATAGTTTTGATAATAAATTACTGATGTTTTGAGCGAAGCCCTTCATTCAACAGAGTAAAATTCTCTCTGAATTGAGTCAATCAATCAATCAATCAATCAATCAATCAATCAATCAATCAATCAATCAATCAATCAATCAAGCATTGCTAAGTACTAAGTTGGACAGTTCTGGACGTTAAACATTTGATTATATACAAATTGATACAATCTCGGCACTGAGATACATATAGCTTGATCCGCACCGTTGACAATCCCCTGTCCATAATTCTATACGTTTAATTTAATGAAAAGGTCAAACTTAAGCCCACAATACATATTTATTTGATCAACAACATCAATACCAGCTTTGGTATATAGGATACAAACGTGACACTAACTACAACTACATGACATACATATTACATATATATAAAGTTAATTTCTATTATCTACGTTAAGTTATCAAAAATTGTTAAAACATCGAAACAGTATTTCCCTGCCAAAGCCATAACTGTTCTGTCTTGCATAGACATAAGGTACATAAAAATATCTTGGGAATTAAACAATTTGAATGAACTATTTACTTTATATAGGTTATCAATAAAATTTACTCTGAGATCGGCGAACTTTGTGTTTGTACATGACGTTAAAAAGTGTTCTTCATTCCCGATCTCGTTAAGATCGCAATGTTTACATAGTCTATTACTGTATGGAACATTGCTGTATCGACCAGTTTCAAGATGAAAACAAGATGAAACCTTTATAAAGAGTATATATACCCAAATTATATAAATAAAACACTACCTGCGTTGGGCCCTTAAATTTTAAAAAAAGTAAAAAAAGGCTATGTACAATCATGCAGGCAATACATGCTTAGGATAAAATAATTATCTAGCGTTTATAGTGGAAGCTATATATAGTTTCTTCCAACATTTCGATCGAGTTCCGGAATTATGAAGAAAGCAATAGTGATAAAATATAATTACTCCATTAATATAAAACCAGTTCACTGTAAACGTGGCGCACAGAAAAGGCGTAAAAAAAGGTGGACGACTTGCAAGAAGCAGCTCCCCTGAAATGAGAACAATGTTTAGGGTCCGTAGAGTTGGAGGGAAGTGCATGTACCAATCTTCCCCTTTTTTCCCTCCTAATATAGAGTCGTTCTTTCTAATTTGTTGAGATTACTGAAAAAGAAAATGTGGATTTAAAAAGTTTGAAACGCTTCAAACATCTGATCTACAATCATATAATTAAAATATATTTTGTATTGTCGATAAGTGGTCAGCGCATTGGAAAGAATGCGTACGGAAATGCGTCGTCCTGTTTTTATTGGTAAACCCTCAGGCCTTAAGGGGCTATTTAATTACATGAGCCTGGCGCACGCGATTGATTAGGATCGTACTGTGGTTTTGTAACTCGCATAAACTAAATTTACAAAGAAGAATTGGTTTAGTTTAGATGTAAACTAATCCTAACGTTGATTAAAATCTCCTTTTGTGGCCGAGGAAAGAATTTCGTGACACGAGTCAGCCCGGCTCATGTAATCGCCCCCTAACAGGCTTTGACCTTACAGTCCATGCATATTTTAACATTTAAGTGATAGTTAAAACACGAGCAGGAGTGTTTAAATCTGATAAAACACGTGATGCGAGTGTGAATGGCTTCAAAAACGATTCGTTATTGGATGTTATGTTCATTAGTATTCTTTACATAACATTGTATGTTCATTAGTATTCCTTATATAAAATTGTATGTTCATTAGCATTCCTTATATGAAATTGTATGTTCATTAGTATTCTTTCTGACGTCAAGAAGTTTTATCAGGTATAAAACCACGGACATGGTACTGATTTCCTTTGTGTTTTCCTCGTGAATTACTAATGAGTTTTTGAATATATTATTCAAAGCCTAACTTGGACAAAATCTTTGTTAAAAATGAGGAAATGTGCCATAACAAACCTGTTTTAAAACTATTAAAAGTTTGTTCAAAACTGCTGTCAGAATGCGGGAAATGCCATTTCAGAGCCCAAACTTTGTCAGAGAGAAACGTAAAGAGTGAAAACAAACAATGAGCTTATATTATTTGAGCGTTTAACCTTTTCAGTATATATACCAAGGACGTAAACTCTCTAGTATTTTACTGAGTAAATTAAATTAAATTTACTCTGGCTAGCGCAAGACGATTTTATTCGTCAACAGGAAAACCCTCTTGTACCCTAAGTTAAGAGAGATACATTTTAACCCCGTGCAAGGACGCTATTTCAAAAGTAGAGTGCATGCTGCGTAGGAATTAGTGTTTTAGATAAAACAAAGTGACAAGGGGGTAAACTGCCAAGGTTTTTAGTAACGGAAAACTGACGTTTCGGGCGAAGCTCTTCAGCAGAGTAAAATGTTCATGCTAAAGTAAGGGAAACGCCTAGTTATTTCCAGTTATTTCCTAAGTTAATAAACCTTACGAAATGTGAAACTATATAGTACTACGAAACAATGAACTTCTTTATTCACAAGTTGTGTGCTCTAGCTAAGTGAGTAAGCTATTTATAGAAAACATTTCAAATGTGTTACTTACAGTAAGAAATTAGAGTTTTCCAATGGATATTGAAATCCAATGCTTTCTTGGACTGGTCTTGACGAAAACTGAATTGTGTACTGTATGATATAGCTTTGATATATATATTATATATATATATATATATATATATATATATATATATATATATATATATATATATATATATATATATATATATATGCATAATAATTGCATATTAAGTACTATCATGCAGCTAGAACTCTGATTGGTCTGCAAATCGTGCATGCAAAAAAACCCGGATATACGTCTACACTGCTGGCAGAGCCTTGTTTTCCTTATTTCTTTGCTGAGAGAGGAAGAAAAGAATGAGGAAGCCGGATATGGCGTCAGCAGGCTGAGGACTATTACGTCCGCCTTTTCACAAATTTCCGTTCTTTTTTGTCCATGTTGACCACGAGTGACGAAGCCGGATATGGTGCATGCAGGCTGATGACTAGGACGTCCGTGTTTTCACAAATTTCCGGTCTCTTTTGTCCACACAAAGACAGAAATGCTTTCGACATCCTCAATGACAATTCTTACCGTTCACATTTAATTTGGACTGAAGGCTTAATAACTGTAAAAATAAAGATATTATAGGTGCATTCGTCACTCCAAGTGACGGATAATGTTACCATGGTAATTAGAGAAAAACTCTACTTGACCGCGGCTGGGATTCGAACCGGCAACCTTCGGTTTACTTAAAGTGCCTCAGGGACTTTACATATTTATACTAATTGGAACATTCTGAGAAGATTTGTAATATATCTTCTCAGGCGAAAATTTCATCTTCATGGATTTTTTTGCCGTTAAAGTTGACGGAAGTGACGTCGAAAGAGTAATTTGTCTATATGAAAACCACTTTGCAGATTCCTCTTTTGACGTCACTTCCGTCAACTTTAACAGCAAAAAAATCCATGAAGATGAAATTTTCGCCTGAGGAGATATATTACAAATCTTCTCAGAATGTTCCAATTAGTATAAATATGTAAAGTCCCTGAGGATGACATAGGCACTTTAAATCCGATGACGCTCTACTGAGCTACGTACAGGCACAATATCAAATTATATTGCCTACATAACTACCGTATTGTATTGTATTGTTAATTTATTGTACATCATTCTGAAGGACCCCACTGGAAAACCCTTCGGCGCCTGTGGGTATATCCCATAGAAATAGATTGCTCGTTAGCAATAGCTAGATTGTCAGTCAAATGACCGATTTATAATCCCAACCCAAGCTTGCAAAATCCAAAATGGCGGACTTATAAGGGCAAACACGATCGGAAATTGCGGCTGTGGGTCAAAAACTAGCCTAGAAATGAAGTTTCGCTGGACACATTTAAAGAATAAGATTTCTTTAGTGAAAATGCATTTAAATGCGATGCAGATGCCAAATCAACTAATTGGCCCCGGAGTTAACAACCAGTTTGGTCAAAAGGGGGGGGGGGGGGGGTTGCTAAATAATGACGTCATCTGTTGTCGGAAAAAATATAAATTTTGGAAATCTGCAAGTTAAACATTTCTGCCAGATAGATCTATATAAGTGGACAAAAAAACTCAATTGCACTAATTACTTTCAGTCATTCGTTACAGAAATATCGTACACCAAAGTTTTTGAAAATTGCTGACTAAGCATTTTTTGTTTGTTTTATATGTCCAAATGGTTCATTTCAAATCCTTTATTTTTCTACCAGTAAAGTTCCTGTTAACAGATCATCTCTTAGAGAAAGGCTTAAAAGATTTACATAGCACTAGTATCTTTAATTCGGCACTCCAGTGTGTGCAACAAAAGATGGTAAATTTCTTTATAAAATGTGGAGTAAAATTTGGAGAGCAAGCAAAAATTAGATTTTCTGCCACACTCCTAAGCATTCAATGAATCATCCAGATCCTTAAAAATTAAGCGTAGTATCAAAATGCCACTTCAATCAATAGTATATCAAAGCAAAAGAACAACTAAATGCTAATTATTTTGTAGTATAATGACCGTCTGAGGTGCCTAAAAACTGGACAATTAAAATAGATGTGGCAGAAATGAAGAAATAATTAGCAACGTTTCTTGTTTTTCTCCTGGACGTTTAATTTTAACTTGATTTCCACAGTTTGTCGATTACCATTTTAAGAGAAAAGCTATCATCCTTTAATGGACAGACTTGAGTGCTGAATTTAAGGTACTAGGGCAAAATAAATATTTTAGACCATTCTCTTAAAGATGGTCTCTCAATAGAAGCTTTGCTGGTAGAAAAACAAACGAGTTACAATGAACCATTTAACAAATAGATTCCATTTTGCCGTTGTCTGTTCAGTTATAGATGCACAGATGACGTCACAACGTGGTAAGAACAAAAAAGTGGCCCACGAGACGCAGTTGAGTCACTGATGTTCTTACCACGTTGTGACGTCCTCTGTGCATCTATAACTGAACAGACAACAAAAAAATGGAATCTATTTGTTTTATACAATAAAAATTTAAAAGGTCTTTGTCGAAACTCGTGCCGGATTTTGGGGCATGAAGAAGGAAAAAGGCAAGTCAGCTGACGTGACCATGTGTCTGTCCTCTAATAGATCATGGCCAACAACCAATGAAAACACGCATAGCAACTAGGGTATTGTATAATTAGAGATACAAAATAGATAAAAAAAATGCTTAGTCAGCATTTTTCAAAAACTTTGGTCAACGATATTTCCGTAACGAATGACTGAGAGTAATCAGTCCAATTGAGTTTTTTTGTCCACTTATCTATAACCTGAATGTCAGGCCTTTGCTTGTTCCCGCCTTCCACTAAACCCAGCAGCGCGGGCAGAGGTGCGGACGAGCGAGAAGGCGAGAAAAATAAAGGCCTGAGGAAACTCTTAACAAAACTGTCTTCCGCCCACTTTGTTATTTTTAAAAATTAACGAGATATGATTGATATATGTTGTCAAAAGAACAAAGCGTAGTCTTTCTCCGCGTCTGGTTTTAGTTCAGACTAGTCTAGGTAAACTTGAAATAAATATACGAGCTCGAATTGAAGGCGTTTGTCCATGGTATCTAGACCCGATCTAGAGAAGAAGTCGAAGAATTGGAAAATACGATAAGAAACCGAGAAATTTGACAATTTGAGAGTACACATATATATTGATTCAAAATTCCACCATAATAAAAGATAACACGATTTGATAGCCGCCTTGATATAGTTTCGACCCCCGCCCTGGTTTCGACTAAATTAATAAAATATATAATTTTGTAGCACAGGCTAGAACGTTGGAGAAAAGGATCGACTGGATATTGATGTTTTATATTAAAAACAAACGCAATAGTTTGGGAATTATTTTATACAGTTTTAGAATTGAAATTTCAGAATGCAGGTAGGCCATTTAATATATTGATACATAATTATAAACACGTCTCAATCGTATAAACTCAGTCATCCACAACTAAGACTAACTGCTCCGAGATTCCCGTTTTGTAACTTACGGGTCCACTTTAATTTCTGACAACCATTGTTCAGCACTGCCATAAACAACTTGGACTTTCGCATCGGCTTCGCCTTCAGTTGCCATCGTCCCTGATCATCGAACGAAAGACCCAAGTAGACTGCTTTTCGCAAGGTCTCCACCTGCTACAACGAAATTCCTCACCGTGCCATGTTGAAGTCGATGAAGTTCAGAGAACACAAATGGCAATATCTGATATATCAGACTTTTACCAAAACCAGTGGGCAAAACAGCAACGAGATCTTGGCTGTCAACAGCGAGCTTTCGAATGCACGTCGTTTGTTCTGGTTTCAAGTGACTCATAGCCGAAATGTGTCAATGAATTTAACAAAGCCATTTCGAAAAATCCTTCTATGGTTTGATTTTCCGACATAATAAATGATTAAATGAATGAATTGGTCACAGAAACGTACACGATAAACACATTCGAGAAATGGCGATGACCTTGTCACGGTGTGCACCTTGACGGTGCACCTTTGGGCAAGTTGTTTATCTGAATGTACCAATCAAAATCCTTACTTCAATTAGTCAGCCAATCAGAGCTCCCGTCCATGAGATGGACGGATTCCCCACAGTTTTGTTAAGAGTTTCCTCAGGCCTTTATTTTTCTCGCCTTCTCGCTCGCC
This sequence comes from Paragorgia papillata, assembly GCA_035771165.1. Taxonomy (NCBI): domain Eukaryota; kingdom Metazoa; phylum Cnidaria; class Anthozoa; order Scleralcyonacea; family Coralliidae; genus Paragorgia; species Paragorgia papillata. Next base: position 549,503 of record JAWNZC010000121.1, on the reverse strand, counting down.
CGCACCTCTGCCCGCGCTGCCAGGTTTAGCGGCAGGCGGGAACAAATAAAGGCCTGACATTCAGGTTAACTTATCTAGATCTATCTGGCAGAAATGTTTAACTTGTACATTTCCAAAATTTATATTTTTTCCAACTACATATGACGTCATTATTTAGCACAACCCCCTTTTTGACCAAACTGGTTAACTCCGGGGCCAATTAGTTGATTTCACATCTGCATCGCATTTAAATGCATTTCCACTAAAGAAATCTTATTCTTTAAATGTGTCCAGCCAAACTTAAGAATATCGAGGCACAGCCACCGGCCTATGTCGACTGGGATCTACCTGGATTAGCTACGCATGCGTAGAACGAATATCTTGCGTGTAAACGTCACTGATACACGCGAGACCAAGCGAGGCTGGCGCGAGATGAATGAGAAGCGAAGGAGCGTTGTGGTACATGTGGGTTCATACGATAAAATTAGGAAGATAAAGGACAATAATGGATCCATTGAAGAGGATACTAGGGATATTGTAGGATATCAAGCATTTGCTGACTTGAAATCAAATATGGCGGAAAAATTAGACGAAGAACAAGGTGCGATCTGGACTCTAGTATCGTGAACTTCCATGTTAAATCCCTAAAATCTGTTGTTTGTTGACCGTTTACTACCCCCAAAAGAAGTCGGGTTGGTTTTTTTGGCAGATGTGTGTACCCAATTGAATATATATATATATATTTATAAAATTGGTTGCGTCTTACGCACGCTGTGATTGGTCAATTACCGTGTTTATATCAGGCTATGTAAACATTATATTAAACTTATATTATATTATTATATTATTATATTATATTATACTTATATTATTATATTAAATTTATATTAAACATTTCTTAGTCTTATTTCATAAAAGAAATAGAAAATGGATGCCCTGTGTTTATATAACCTGATGCAAACACTCGAGTGAGTTGGGAGAATTCGAAAGTACTTATGTAAACCCTCGCCTACGGCTCGGGTTCACATAAACTTTCAAATTCTCGCAACTCACTCTCGTGTTTGCATCAGGCTATATAAACACGGGCGGCCATTTTCTATTTCTTAAATATATATATATATATATATAAGTAGCAAGTTTGAAAACATATGAATAGAGTGCTCAATACCGAGGTAGAGCGGAATAAGACAAGAGGATAAACTTCGGTTACTTCATTAAAATTTTATTCACTACAAATTTGTTTCGTGTGGCAAGCAAAGCTTGCCACACTCATCAGGCGATTATCGCGTCAATCACCTGATGAGATAATCACCTGATGAGTGTGGCGCGATAATCACCTGACGAGTGTGGCAAGCAAAGCTTGCCACACGAAACAAATTTGTAGTGAATAAAATTTTAATGAAGTAACCGAAGTTTATCCTCTTGTCTTATATATATATATATATATATATATATATATATATATATATATGTATATAAATAGTACTTCTAAAATTCATTAATAATTCATGAGGAAAACACAAAGAAAAATCATGAGCGTATCGGATCTATATATGTGATATAGACTCGCTCTAAGTTTCTCGCTGGTTTTTAACGGCTGAGATAAGCTTAATTTTCAAAATTACTACGCCAATGAACGTATGAAGTGATTCTTTTTAGAAGTCATTTAAAAACCTTGCAGTACGGGCTTTATCGGCTCTAAAACACTCGGCTATCGCCTCGTGTTTTATATCCGATAAAGCCCTCCTGCGCGGTTTATAAATAGTACATATATATGACGTCAAGGTTGCTAAGTTGGTTTACATAATCAAAAGTAACTCATTATATTCATTATACTGCAACATGCAAGCCTATATAAGCGATACAATATATTTATCAGTTCCACAGACGTTGTTTCTATGGCCCGATTAGAAAAAACTCCCACATTCATATTAAATAATAAAGCTTGTGTGATATGGGCACACACGAGTAAAAATTAAAAAGATATATTAACCCTTTCCTTACCGTGGTGTCCTTTTAGTATTCTATATATATATAACAACAAACTGTCTAATGTTTTTTCGTTTGTTTTTGCTATACAAGCTGTCGTAAGTTAAACTCAGAGAAAAAGTCTGAGCTCCAGCCGACACGTTTTTGTAGATAATTTATCAGTGATTACAATGATGTAATATATCATACACGAGGAGGAGTGTTTCATCAGGATATCCAAACACCTCGAAGTTTGTTCAAAAACCTCGGCGATACAGCATCTCCAACAAATCAGTATTTTAAGAGAAAATCAAAGTAATAGTTTGCTTCATTTATGTAATTTCTTCCTCCGATATCCAAACCACCGACACGGTACTGATTTCCTTTGTGTTTTCCTCATGAATTATTAATGAGTTTGAGATGATATATATCATACACGAGGAGGAGTGTTTCATCAGGATATCCAAACACTGAGACGTTTGTTGAAAACCGAGGCGAAGCCAAGGTTTTTGAACAAACTTCGAAGTGTTTGGATATCCTGATGAAACACTCCTCCGAGTGTATGATACAGCATCTCAAACAAATCAGTATTTTAAGAGAAAATCAAGGTGAAAGTTGCTTAATTTATGTAATTTCTTCCTCCGATATCCAAACCACCGACACGGTACTGATTTCCTTTGTGTTTTCCTCATGAATTATTAATGAGTTTGAGATATAAATTTCAAAACTATAAATTAAATTCAAAGAACTTTAAACTCTTGAAGCCAACAACCTTATTTTTTCTTTCGGTAAATACAACGGATAACCATTATATTTTCCATAATTTTAGATTTTATAATCGTCTTCCATGGTTAATTGGCTTTAAATTGGTATATATGATACGTTGGGATCACGTTAATAGCGGCGCGATGCCAGCTGTTTTTACCTTAATAAGAGCGTTATACTTCCTCATACGGAAAGTACTTCTAGATAAAATCGAAATTGAAGAGAAGATTTTCATCTTTACTGCCCTTTAAGCCAAACAACAATTAAAGTTAACACATACTGTATATATTTTACTAAACTCGTTACAATAAAATCCTATACAATAATATAAGAGAATAGACATTAATTTTGTTTGAGGCAGTTTGTTAAATATAAAGAAACCCTTGATTAGATTGTGTATTATCACAAACAAGGTAATTGTGTGAGTAATATATCTGACATTGTGCCTGCTAAAAATACATTGTAAGCTGACGTTACATAAACCTCCCTGCCATAACCTGCTCAGCATTTTTACAAAGCTCTAGCACGAAGTTGGAGTTTGTTTTCGTCTCAGCGACAAACCGAGGTAATACAAAGAACTATCATTGTTTTAATACATTTTTTAAACAAAAATATAATGCGCTATTGCTTTATATTTTTACTAAAACTCTCATTTGTTTTGTAAAGGAAAAACAAGATGGGAAAATTTTGTATGTTTTTCTTTGTCATTGTATTTTTGTTAACCTTTCAAGATGCCATGGCTGGAACTTTACATCAAGTAAGAACCGTAAATTTATCACCGCTCTCTGGAAATTGATTTTCATGCATTTCATCAATATATTTTAGTTATTTAGTAACTGATTTTTTAAGTTGAAACCGAATAACGTTTACGTAATATAAAGTAAAGTGACTTTATTTCGGCTACTGATAGCCCAATAGCCCTTACCTTGATGGAATTAGTTCGTAGGATTAACTGGGGAAACTATAGTGTTGATTTTGTAAAGGGAGGAAAACCGGATAACCCACCAGCTTACAGCTGTCTGTGTCTATCTGTGTCTTTCTTTCTGTGTCTGTGTGTGTGTCTGTCTGTGTCTTTCTGTGTGTCTGTCTGTGTGTCTGTCTGTCTGTGTGCGTGTGTGTGTGTGTGTGTCTGTGTGTGTGTGTGTCTGTCTGTGTCTTTCTGTCTGTGTGTCTGTCTGTGTCTTTCTGTCTGTCTGTCTGTCTGTCTGTCTGTCTGTCTGTCTGTCTGTCTGTCTGTCTGTCTGTCTGTCTGTCTGTCTGTCTGTCTGTCTGTCTGTCTGTCTGTCTGTCTGTCTGTCTGTGTCTCTCTGTGTCTGTCTGTCTGTCTGTCTGTCTCTTTCTGTGTGTCTTTCTGTCTGTCTGTGTCTTTCTGTCTGTCTGTTTGTGTGTCTGTGTCTTTCTGTCTGTCTGTCTGTCTGTCTGTCTATGTCTAGAATGTCTGTCTGTGTCTAAAATGTCTGTCTGTCTGTGTCTAGAATGTCTGTGTGCCTGTGTCTAAAATGTCTGTTTGTTTGTTTGTTTGTTTAATTGTTTGTTTAATTTGTTTGTTTGTTTGTCTGTCTGTCCGTCTATCATTCTGTCTGTCTCTGTGTGTGTCTGTGTCTAGAATGTCTAACTGCTTATTTGTTGGACAATCATATTACTTAGGGTAGCCGTGGTACCGACAATTTGCGAATAAGAAGGCAAATAAACTGCCCAGATTACAACAAGTCGTGTCTTTTGAATAGCGACTGCATTAACTGTTATGTATGGCTGGGATGCTATGATCCAAATGGAACTGGACAGTCGACGTGCATTGAAGACTCTGATGATGATCCAAATACTTAAAAACATAAAGATGTGCTTAATATATTTTCAATATTTCTGCTCTAACAAGCAATTACATTAAATTGTCAAGATAACCAAACATTTATACTCACATTGTAATTATAAATAAAAAAAATATAAAAATATATAAAACTCTTGCTGTTGACCAAAAGAGGTGCTCTTTTTATATCTTTGACCTGCTCCCAACTTGACCACGTAGGTCAGTTGGTAAAGCGTCGGATTAGTAAACCGAAGGTCGCGGGCCGCGGTCGATGGTTCGTCGCTCGGAGTAACACCTAATAACATTATTCTCCACCTGAGTCTATTGTCCCACAATAATGATCTTTTAACACTTTGAAGCCTGAAGACGAGTCTTTAGTGTTTTATTCTGGCTAACGCCAGACGATTTTATTCAACACAGGGAGAGGTCCAGGCCTCAAAGTGTTAAAACCTATCTCTTTAACACTGTGAAGCCTGACGACGAGTCTTTAGTATTTTATTCCGGCTAACGCCAGACGATTTTATTCAACACAGGGAGAGATCCAGGCCTCAAAGTGTTAAAACCTATCTCTTTAACCCTTTGAAGAGTGACGACGAGTCTTAAGTGTTTTATTTTGGCTAACGCCAGACGATTTTATTCAGCACAGGGAGAGGTCCAGGCCTCAAAGTGTTAAAACCTATCTCTTTAACACTTTGAAGCCTGAAGACGAGTCTTTAGTGTTTTATTCTGGCTAACGCCAGACGATTTTATTCAGCACAGGGAAAGGTCCAGGCCTCAAAGGGTTAATATTTGTTAATCTGAGAAGACAGGCTCCCCATCTTCTCGCTCGCTCCGGCCAGGCATCAAGATTCCTGTCAACGCAGTCGTAACGTAGCAACGCAAGTTTCAAATAAAATATAGACAAAAAAAAATCCTTGACACAGTAAAAACACTCGGTACAAGAAATGGCTTGCATATCTTATCACATTGCAATTTTCTAAAGAAGGTTTTGTCGTAAAGAAATACACTAGCATACTTTCCTCTGAACGAATCACGGATCCTTTATTTTGGCTTACTTCTTACGTTTATCCTGTTTTAGTTTTTTTCTTGTGCTTCTTTCGTTTCTTTGAACTAAGTCCATCTTCGGTTCCCTACAGAAATCGTAAATACTTTCGATTAATTTGGTTATACATTGTTCGGTGTATTAGGACTTAGAATGTAGTCCTTTATATTGGAATGACATGAAGTAGTACGGAAGAGCGCCGTATTATGGCACAGAATAGAAATACAACCAGAAGTCCAACTCGCGTCGGAACCTTTGAAGTTTGGGATAAGATTTGAAAGGCATGTAAAAGCCATTTTTCATTATCTTAGGTGTTCTTTCAAATACAGTCTTAAAAAACCTGAAGTGAAATTTCGTTTCATAGACACTTTAATAATGAACGGTCTAGAAACTTGTCAAAAGTCTTTGTTTTATCGCTTTGTATTTAAAGGGCATTGGCAATAAAAATGAAGTTTGTCTAATTTGAAAGAACTCGTAAAATTGTAATAGAAAATCTTTTACAACTTTTTTGTATCTTTCTTCGTTTTCAAGATATTCCAGTTTGTTTGATATGTAAATGAGATGGTCTCTGACGTCAGGAGCAGGGTACAGTATTTTCACACCTAGCAAAATCAGTTATATTTCCAAGTTTGTTTAACGACAAAATAACTTGAAACTGTGCACATAAAAACGCCTTGTGACACTAAACATTTTATGTTGAGCAATTCAGAGGTTAGCCTGGTACCCTGGCCCAATTTCAAAAGAAATATGGGCCAGGTAACCACTAATCTCATTCTCGCGTCATCAGGGCTAAATCCACTTATGACGATTGCAATTTCACTCATAGCCACTAAAAACGCGCGAAATTTCAACCAATCGGAAAGCAGAAGTCTTTAGTGGTTACCTGGCCCATATTCTTTGATTGGGCCAGGGTACCAGGCTATTCAGAGGTAAGTGACTTTGCTAGGTGTGAAAATACTGTCCCCTGCTCCTGACGTCTTTAAAAACGAAGAAAGATACAAAAAAGTTCTAAAAGATCTTCTATTACAATTTTACTAGCCTGCGCCGCAGACGTCTAAACCCCTGGTTAAGTAACCAGGGGTTTAGACGTCTGCGGCGCAGGCTAAATTTTACGAGTTCTTTCAAATTTGACAAACTTCATTTTTATCGCCAATGTCCTTTAAGCTGAAATAACGACATACGTCATTCACAGAGAAAAAAACACATTAGCTGTTACACCTACCAACGTTTTACGTTTCGATGGTTTGTCACTAGAGAATAAAAAAACGTCCAATTGTCAACAGAGAACAGATAAAAAAAATCCCCCGAAGTTTCTTGAATGAAACTGGGCCCAGTTGCATACACAAACTCTATCGCCCAGTCTGATTTCTAACACCTGACGTTAAAGTGCATATATGATTTTACATATTTAGGATATTTGGAACCTTCTGTGAATATTTGTAATATATCTTCTCAGGCGAAAATTTCATCTTCATGGATTTTTTTTGCCGTTAAAGTTGACGGAAGTGACGTCGAAAGAGGAATTTGTCTATATGAAAACCACTTTACAGATTCCTCTTTCGACGTCACTTCCGTCAACTTTAACGGCAAAAAAAGTCCATGAAGATGAAATTTTCGCCTGAGAAGATATATTACAAATCTTCTCAGAATGTTCCAATTAGTATAAATATGTAAAGTCCCTGAGGATGACATAGGCACTTTAAGGTGGAGCTCGAAGACAATTTTGAACGTTTCAATTACCTCGCGACGCTAATCATCTTGGCAGCACTCGTGTTCTTTAAAGCTGCATCCCAGTCTTCGTCTTTGCCAGTAATTGCAAATCTAAGAACATTTTATTCAAATTTAGATAAACAATTTGTAGAGACACTATTATGATTTAATTGTAGTTGAGCTTTCGTCCTTGTTGCTCAAGGTTTAGTTTGTTGTTATAAACTTACTGACTAAGATCCATGGCTTTAAGTTGTTCAGCTTTCTCTTTTTGCTTTTCTTTTATTTCTTCTGCTACTTCTTCCTACAATTAAAATTAAGGACGTTGTGTATGTCTTAAAATCTAATCACACACCAGTCACCCATCCACCTACCTAATCACTCGCTCACTCACCTACCTACCTAAGCATACACCTACCTACTCATACACCCACCCACTCACCAACCCACCTACTCACTCACTCACTCACTCAGCCAACCAGTCACACACCCACTTTCTCACCCACACACTCACCAACCCACTGACCACTCACCCAGCCACTCACTCACCCACCCACACACCCACCAACCTACTCACCCACCCACCCACCCAATCTCACCCACCCACCCATCTACTCACCCACCCAATCTCACCTACTCACCCACCCAGGCACCCACCCAATCTCACCTACCCACCTACTCACCCACCCACCCACCTACTCACCCACCCACCCACCTACTCACCCACCCATCCAGGCACCCACCCAATCTCACCTACTCACCCACCCACCCATCTACTCACCCACCCAGGCACCCATCCAATCTCACCCACCCAGCTGCTAATTGCAGCTAACTTACCAACTCTTCGTTTAAACCTTTAGCCAATGGTTCCATTATTACTTCTTTCCCTTTTGCAATTTCGTTTTCTACTGCCGACTCAAGAATCTCATTGAAAAACTAAGAACAAATATCTAGAATTAATAACGGTAGACAAACGTGACTGGTTATTGAAGTCATGTGTTTCACGGAGCCAGTTTCATCCAGAGTTCGGTGTCAGAGAGATAAATGAGCATGAAGTCATTTTTTTAGGAAGAATTGTTTTACTGATTGCGATACACTTACCTTGACGACTTTGCGAATTATTCGGCTAAACAAACCAAGAAGTTGACTGACTGGAAGTTCTAGCTCTTTCTAACAATAAAACAAACAGTGACAGAATAAAGAAGCTAAAAGTTCAGCGAATAAACAGTAAATGTATAGTGTGTCCAAAAAACATTTTAGAATCAAATACTACCATTTGCGTTCAAGCGTTTAGCGAATAACGAGTTGTTTTCGAGTTTTGAAATAAACGTTGTCCAATGACAACTACACGTTTGACATATCAAATCAATACCGAATAGGGCGTGTAACTTTCCGTTGTTATTGCTTCCGTTTCAAGTTTCAACGTTGCGTTTATATTTTCTCACGGGCCACGGCAAACATGGAATACAAAAGAAATGCGTTCAGCAGGTCATATAGAAGTGAACTACCCTTATCAGACCATCTGCGTTCACTGATCATTCCAATTCTCACAATTAAGCCAAAGACAAGTTACTCCAACCAAACACTGCCGTGTCAAAAGAACGATGACAAGTATTGACAACGTTAAGTTACACCCCCTATTCGTTATTGATTTGATCTGTCAAACGTATAGTTGTCATTGGACAAGGTTTGTTTCAAAACTCGAAAACAACTAGTTATTCGCTAAACGCTTGAACGCAAATGGTAGTAATTTATTTTTCTTTTACGCACATGACAGGCAACCTACCTCAAGATCATCCATTGTCTTGTGTTGCAATCCAATACCCATTAAAATAGCCTAGAAAAGAAATTGGGAGGAAGGGGGCTTTATAAGAAATCGCTGCAGAACATATAACTAGTCGTAAAAATATGACAAAACTGCAACTTTTCTCGCACGATTTTGACCATTGCACAACACGTTACACGATGCAATAGTTCGTACAACTTGTCTCGCATAATTTTGACCCTTTTTTGCCATTGTATCACCAAGGAAGGAGTACATATAGGACAATAAAAGTAGCGTGCTGCGTAGGCAATGTTGGAACAACAATCGAAATATAGTAAGGTTAGATATACTGCTGAAACAGAGAACGTAGGAGTCTAACGTTTCGAGCGAAGGTCCTTTAGTCAGAGGGAAACGTCAGATTTCGGCAGCATATCAAACCTTACTATATTACATATAGAATATATCTACACATAGTTCTATATTAATATATTTCATTACTTACGTTTTGAACACCAGATAAATGAAAACTCATCTTCTGTAGAAAAAACAATCTAGACACTGAAAGACAAGTAAGACTGATTTATGATGCTGCTGCTGCTGTTGTTAGTGGTGGTTGTGGTGCAGTTGTACGTTGATGTTGTTGTTGTTGTTATTGCTGCTGCTGCTGTTGGTGGTGTTGTTGCTGCTGTTGTTGTTGTTGGCGGTGCTGTTGCTGTCGTCGTCGTTGTTGTTGTTGTTAATAATAATAATAATAATAATAATAATAATAATAGACTTTATTTAAGGAAGGTATACACCAGTTTAGCAAAGCTAATCTTACACCTGTTGTTGTTGCTGCTGCTGCTGCTGCTGTTGTTGTTGCTGTTGGTGGTGGTGCTGGTGTGCGTTGTTGTTGTTGCTGCTGCCGCCGTTGTTGGTGGTGCTGTTGCTCGTTGGTGTATTGTTGTTGTTTGTCTTGCTGTTACTGTTCGAAGTTAATGTTGTTGTTGTCGATATTGTTGTTGCCGCTGCTGCTGTTGTTGTTGGTGTTGTCGTCGTGATTGTTGTTGTTGCTGCTGCTGTTGGTGGTGGTAGTGTTGTTGATGTTGTTGTCGCCGCCAAAACAATGCGTGAGCAACACATGAAAACTTGCCAATTAAAACGGCGGAAGAATCGCAAGTAAAAGAAAGATGTGGGGTTAACTAACCGGCCGGAAGTAGGTCTGTAATAAGATGGTAGTCGACCAAGTTCTTGGCATACATATCAAGCCTCTTGATATCATATTTGGTTAGCACGCTGTACAGCTCCGACTGAGTAAGACCTGGTCAGCATGAAAGAAATCACAGTTGAATGCAGATTACTTTACCCATGGTGTGTTGTGAACACTGATCTCTATATAACTGGATTGCTCATCCGGCTCAAAAAATGAAGCCAGCGGAGATGACGAATTGGGAGTACCAAGATGACCGCCACGGAAAATTGTAGGTTTTCGTAGCACGAAAAGACGATAAAAACCACATTAAAAATATTTCTGCCATTGGTATCAAACAAAGAACACTGTAAAAGGTTTAGAAGCTCAGTTTTTGCATTTGTTGGTATTATTTAGCAGTAAAACGTGTTATTTCGTAGTTTTTCACTCTGCCCATTAATCGATAAACTTGCCTATATGTATTTGACACTTTCGGACTCATTTGCTTGTATTTCCCTTAGTAACGGTAAATTGACATGTGAGAATTGTTTTACGGCATTTCCCACTCCCCCGGTAAACTACTGCTACTCTTAAGCCCGCAAGGTACACTGGACCTGCAGTACTAATATGGCCGCCAGTGGCTTCAAAACGTTTACTGCTGACCATAAAGGATAAGCAATCCAGTTGTATAGAGATCAGCGATTGTGAAGTTCATTCAGAACTTAATAACGACGTTGTCAATAATGAGGTTGTCATTTATTCAACCAAATGAGCTTTGATTCAGAGTTGGCAATTTCATTGGATAATTGCCAACCATAGTTACAACGTGCTTATCACTTTCTAAAGCCCCGCACAGACGACCAAGTTTTTCTTGACAAGTTCCTTGGTAGCTTTCCTTGCTCGTGTGTACGATGAACACGTTTTTTCCCAACAATTTTCCTTGACAAGTTATAATTGCTCGTGTGTACGGTTGGACAAGTTTTCTTTGACGGCAATGATCGCGTAATAAGCTTAGGAGATGATCTTGTCAAGTTTTCCTTGACGACTATACACACGAACAAATTTCCTTGTTCAAAAGCTGGCATGACCAGCTTTTGAACAAGACTCCTTGTCAAGGAAAAACTTGTCAATTTGTGTAGTACACACGAACAAATAAAATTTGTCAAGGAAAAACTTGTCAAGGAAAACTTTGTCGTCTGTGCGGGGCTTAAACGAACTTGGCAACTTCTCCAATTAAATCCTTAATTTCTTTTTACCTTGACTGTCTTGTGTAAATCCTTTATTTTGCAAAACGCTCAGCGCCAGTGTGGCGGAAAATAAACGAAACTGATACGAAAGCAGTGATAAGAAACGACGGCGAAAATCTATAAAAAATGAAATATCTTAAAAAACACGAAAAAAAACACGAACAACATCTTGTAGAGCACGAACAACATCTTGTAGAGCACAAACATCATCTTGTAGAGCACGAACAACATCTTGTAAAGCACGAAGAGCATCTTGTAAAACACGTACCAGTCCAAAACGCTTGAAGCCAGTCCGCTGTTGTGTTTTCTTCAACATGGTTCAAACCTCTGAGCATAATGCAAGAATGCTCACCAGTTAGCTCGTTCTAAAATATGGTTGGAACAAAAATATGAGGAATAATTTCACCATGCACTGTAGTTCATTTCAAGGTACAAGCAGACAGACAGACAGACAGACAGACAGACAGACAGACAGACAGACAGACAGACAGACAGACAGACAGACAGACAGACAGACAGATAAGTAGACAGACAGACAGACTGACAGACATACAGATAAGTAGACAGACAGATAGAAAAACAGACAGACAGAAAAACAGACAGACAGACAAACAGGCAGATAAGTAGACAGACAGACAGACAGACAGACAGACAGACAGACAGACAGACAGACAGACAGACAGACAGACAGACAGACAGACAGACAGACAGACAAACAAACAAACAGGCAGGCAGAGAAACAGACATACATACATACAAGCAGATAAGCAAAAACGGACAGACAGACAGCAGACAAACAAACAAACAAACAAACAAACAAACAAACAAACAAACAAACAAACAAACAAACAAACAAACAAACAAACAAACAGAGACAGACAGACAGATAGACAGACAACTATCGAGTATGTGTGGGTAATTCTTAAAGCTATCAGATTACATTATACTGTTCGTAAACAATCCATACCGGAGTCTGTCTTATATAAACTGGCACGAAGGACGACTTCTTCCAAAACCTAAACAAGGCGATGGAAAATAAGTAAGTGAATTTCGCTATCTGTATTTCAGTATTGTGACGTTTTCTTTTTCAGTACTATATATCAGTATACCCTATTTTTTTGAACTTGAGATTTTAACAGTTTATTAAACTGCTATTTTCTACCTCAGAAGTTGGTTTGTTATGCCGTAAGATACTCCCAAATAATCCAGTTTCTCTGCTGAACGTTCACTTAGTTTGAGCAGCAGAGGTGGAAGATTGCTTCGAGGACCGACGGATTCTTTTAGCAAGTCGCCAGACTAAACGCAAATGAGAAAGAAACATTAAAACAGCTCAGTTTTGATTCCAGCTTCATTAAATCGCTACAGCATCCTATATCTTCCAATTCATTACCTTAACACTTTGAGGCCTGGACCTCTCCCTGTGCTGAATAAAATCGTCTGGCGTTAACCAGAATATATATACAGAATATATATTTATACTTAGCAAAAGTTTACAAACATACCTCGGCTATCTCAGTTGGTTGAATCTCAAGATCTTTCAATTCCGCTGTATCTTCCGAAAGATTTGCAATCTTGCCTTCGTAATATTGAATTAACAAATTCAAAGCTCGTTTGCCATAACCCATCTGAAAACACATAATATACCAAAAACCGCACTTAAAATACAGCCATGACAAATGTAATATAGCTTTCGTGTAAGAATCTTCAACTTTCGGAATGTAACTCCATAAATAATATAGGAGTGAAAATTGTTGGGATTTTTTTTTAACTTACGCCTTGATAATCAGGATGGGTTGCTATTCGAACAATTCTTCCTCCAGATAAACTTGGAAATTCATAATCATTAAACTAAAACATAACAATAACCAAACTGTAAGTTTGAAACCAACTAGAACGACATTATTCCATCAATTATCTAACGACCAAACTAACCAACCAACCAACAAACAAACAAACAAACAAGTCAGCTAGCCAGCCAGCCAAGAAACCGACCACCAACCAACCAACCAATCAGCAAGCCAGCCAACCAACCAACCAACCAACCAACCAACCAACCAACCAACCAGTCAACCAACCAACCAAGCAACCAGCCAGTCAGTCAACCAACCAACCAACCAGCCAGTCAACCAACCAACCAAGCAACCAGCCAGTCAACCAACCAACCAGCCAGTCAACCAACCAGCCAACCAACCAACCAACCAACCAACCAACCAACCAACCAACCAACCAACCAACCAACTAATCAGTCAACCACCAACCAACCAACCAGCCAGTCAGTCAACCAACCAACCAACCAATCAACCAACCAGCCAACCAACTAACCAGCTAATCAGTCAACCAACCAATCAGCCAACCAACCAGCCAGCCAGCCAACCAACCAATCAGTCAACCAACCAACCAACCAACCAGCCAACCATCCATCCAGCCAGCCAACCAACCAAGTGAACCAACCAATCAAACAAACAGCCAACCAATCCACTAACCAGACGGCTAACCAATCCAGTTCACCAACCATCTAGCCAACCATGCACCAACCGACCATCCTGCATACCTGTTGTGATATAGTCCAAGGAATAAGGTCCCCGGATGCTCTCTTTCCGCGAGCTAAACTATTCATTATTGACGACTTCGATATCTCACCTTCCAAACAAACCTACAAGAAAAGAATTGAAGGTCAATCAAAATAAATTCTTGACATAAAATAAATGTAAACACTTCCTAAAAGATTATCACTTTTCTACTGTATTTTTAAGAACAGATAACGCAGCCCTCAAACACTATATATCAGTACGTCGAAATGTATTTGTTTTTACGAATTGTGTCTTAACAACTGTAATCCATAAAAAACTCTTATTTGAAAGCTTGCCTGAACAACGCAAAATACTTCAGGTAATGTGTTCTTGGATGGATCGACAGGTCCCAATAAACAAAATATGTGATGAGCAGGAGCATCTGACAACAACTGAAGATCATTAGGAGTGTTCTAGAAAGACAAACAGCAAGAATTTAACATTTGATATTACGCCTGTTTTCGCAGTAGAAGTAAAGGAAATATTAATCTGGGTAAACTTTAAAGAAGTTTAGTTCACCTTGTAGTGCGAGGAAACGTAAAGGGACATCAATCTTTGAAGAAACACTTCGGATGCTTTATGATAAGAAAAGAGCGTGTCCCTGTTGACGTAATATCTGCAGTATGAGTTAACGAATGTATGTAACGGTTGACAGACAGACGGACAGACAGACGGACGGACAGACAGACAGACAGACAGACAGACAGACAGACAGACAGACAGACAGACAGACAGACAGACAGACAGACAGACAGACAGACAGACAGACAAAAAGAAAAGAGACACAGACAGACGCATAGATAGACAGACAGACAGACAGACTAACAGACCAACAGACAGACAGACAGACAGACAGACAGACAGACAGACAGACAGACAGACAAAGAGAGACACACAGACAGACAGACAGACAGACCAACAGACAGACAGACAGACAGATAGACAAACACACACACACACAAACAAACAGAGAGACAGACAAACAAACAAACAGAGAGACAGACAGACAAAAATATATTTATTTCAATTCAGAATCGCATCAATTTACAAGAAATTGCTTTTCATGCAAGCCAAAACTAAGTAATCATGTAAACGTCATCAAGCAAAAGGATACAAGTCACAAGTGTCAGGAACAGGACATCCAGATGAGAACTTAGGAACAACAGTAGCGTCAAGACATAAGAGATTATTTAACCACTGTTCCACGTCGTCTCCAGGAGAATAACGGATTGATTCATCAAGGACAACCTCGGACAAGATTCGACCAGATGACGCACTTCCGGTACTTTCTTCAGTCCCAGATCCCAGCGCGGAACTCTGAATACGAAGCTGATTTATTAACTTTAAAGACAACGATCTGCCAGTGCCTTCGTATCTAAAATTAGAAATTACGTCACTGCTTTACGGGGCATGCGTTGTACTATTATTATTATTATTATTATTATTATTATTATGAACTATATTTCAACACGGTACAATTTCACCTGATAAAAATAATTATGTACAAAGAAAAGAAAAGGTGATCTTCCAACCGGCCGTGCTTACACTAGTAAAAAATATGAATTACGATATTTACAAGAAGGTTAATTATAACTATAGATAAGAAGAAAGGCAACATGAATATGTTACTTAATATTAACATGTACGTTTTATGTTAGATTTAAAATTAGCAATAGTTTCCGAGGACTTTTGTGATGAAGAAAGGCAGTTCCAGACTTCCGCCCCTCTGTATGAGAATGCATTTTTCATATTGTTTGTTTTTGGTTTAGGTAATGTCAAATTGGCTCTCGATTGTCTTGTGTTATGGTCGTGTACGTCACTAATATTTGTAAACATATCACACAAATAATCAGGAACCATTCTGTTTTTTACCTTGTACATGAAAATTGAAAGTTGTTGCATCCTTCGTTTTTCGAGGTTCGGAACTCCTAGCTTACTTAATATGTCAGCTGATCGTGTCGTGTAATTCTCACGTGAGATTATTCGAAACGCCCTGCTCTGTAACTTTTGTAGTTTATCTGCTAACGTTTTCCCTAGACAACCCCATACTTGAGCACAATAATCGAAGTAAGGTTGGATTATGGATTGGTATATTGTTATTAGGGTATTGTATTCGATTATATCTCGAAGTCGTCTGAGTATACCGAGTCCTGAGGTGACCTTTTTTGAAATGTGTTCGACCTGCGCTGTCCAGCTTAGAGACTCATCTATCATTAGGCCCAACGATTTTGTCGTTTTAACTCGCTTAATTTCTAAATTACCAACATTGATAACTGGATCAAAAGTTACTTGGCTAAGCCTTTTCTTGGTACCAATTATCATATATTCGGTTTTACTGTTGTTTAAAGTTAATTTATTTGCGGATAGCCAATTTGCAACATTGTTTAAATCGCCATTCAATGTTTCTTCAATTACTTTAATATCATTACTTGCTGTTGCAATTTGGGTATCATCTGCAAACATGTCTGGTTTTGCCCTGTTTAGACACTTTGGTAAGTCATTGATGTAAATTAGAAATAGCAATGGGCCTAAACCAGAGCCTTGCGGTATGCCTGTTTTCATAATTGATGGGCTTGATGTATTACCATTCACACAACCGAAATCAAAGGTATACTCCGAAAGCAAAGGGCATGGGTACGAGGGTGGGAAAAATCCACCGCTGTAAAAAGCTAAAATGAAAAATAAAATTCGTATATTCGCTTGAATAATAATAATAATTCAATTACTGCTCCAGTGTTGCTAAATAATTGTTAAATATGAAATTAAATAATTTGTTTAAATTACGTACCCGTTAATAGTTGAAGATAAGAATACGAGGTAAGGACCAAGTAAGCTTTTAACGAGAGGTAAAGGAATAGCAGCCGCTTCATCCACCACGACTAACTCTGCCTGACCAAGCTTTTGACCATCCGCTGGATGAATATACTGCAGAATTAAAGAGCTACAATTAACTATTATAAAATAAGGTGTCCTCTACACACGCTCTGATTGGCTGGGCGCCGTGCATTTCTAAGAGTATAAAGATCATGAATGACGTAAAATGGCGTAGGATGGCCAAATGAGGTCAAACGTGCCTTCATAAGAGTACATATGCACGGAGCTTTATGTTTTATTTGTTTTATAAAACATTGTACTCTCCATGCATATAGAAAGCTTTCCTGAGTTTAAATATCTATTTAAAACGTATTGAATCGTATTCTAGGCAACCAGTGTATTTAAGAAATGGTTCATGGTTTGGCGTGCTCCATCGAGTTATGGATGCACGCGGGAAGTTCGGAGAACACGAAAAAAGCGTAAGAATTGATCGAGGCGTAGCCGAGAACAACTCTAGATTTTTTAGTGCTCTCCAACTTCCCAAGTGCATCCATAACTCAATGGAGCACGCCAAACCATGAACGATTTCTTTTATAACAGAGAATCAGACACAAAACAACGAAAAACAATCTTTATTTCGCTGATTAAAAATGAGTTTCTCACTGCATTTCAAATTGCCGTGCTCCATCGAGTTATGGAGCACGCACGGTAGCCAATCAGAAACGCCGTTGTATGACATCTATGTTATAATTATCATTATAATTATTTTATCGGGCATTGTAGTGTATTTTGCGGGCTAAAATGGAGAATTCAGCGGGTTAAAATGTGATTCAATTGTTGATTATATTTTACGCTACCTGTATGGTCTGTCTGTGTTCCCTGAAGACATTTACTCGAACAACAGCTTTATT
Source organism: Paragorgia papillata (assembly GCA_035771165.1). Taxonomy (NCBI): domain Eukaryota; kingdom Metazoa; phylum Cnidaria; class Anthozoa; order Scleralcyonacea; family Coralliidae; genus Paragorgia; species Paragorgia papillata. The sequence continues at coordinate 531,760 of JAWNZC010000121.1, read as the reverse complement.
AAACTCTGGATTAGTCGACTGCACCAGTTCATAATCAAGATGTTCCTATTGTAAGAATCAGAAAATAGGTAGTAAACGTGTAGCGCGTGCTGATAAACGTGTAGTGCGTGCTGATAAACGTGTAGTGCGTGCTGATAAACGTGTAGTGCGTGTTGATAAACGCGTATTGCGTGCCGGTAAATATGTAGCGCGTGCTGGTAATGTGCAGTGCGTGCTGGTAAACGCGTAGTGCGTGCTGATAAACGCGTAATGTATGCTGGTAATGTGTAGTGCGTGCTGCTAAACGTGTAGCGCGTGCTGATAAATGTGTAGTGCTTGCTGATAAAAGTGTAGAGCGTGCTGGTAAAAGAGTAACTCGTGCTGATAAAGGCGCAGCGCGTGCTGGTAAACATGTAACGTGCACTGAATAAACATGTAGCGCGTACTACATGTGGTATACGTGTAGTGCGTACGGATAAACTCGTAGCGCGGGTTAATAAACGTCGACGAATGTATATTATCGTTACACAGTAAAAACAAGCGACTACGTCACCTGGTAATCCAATGCATCGAACCCTTTGAAGACAAAATCAAATAACGTATGAAGATTCTCTGGACTTGGTGACGTCACAAAAATATTGGAATACCTAATGAGACATTTCGTTTCGGTCAAATTAAGTTTCAGTAAAAAACTACATGTACCAATTTGCGTGTGCATTCTACACGCGTAAAAACGCACAACATGTTCACGGTTGTCAACAGGCGTGAACAGTGTTGTGCTGCTCGCCGTGAACAATGTTGTGCTGCTCGCCGTGAACAAGTTGTCAACAAGTTGTTCACTTATGGTTCGAACAACTTGTTCACGGATAAATCAACAGTCATGAACAAGTTGCTCCAACAGCACATTTTTATAGCCAACAACGTTGTTCGCACATGATACAACATGTTGTAACAGCATGACGAAATAACAACGATGAACAACAATGTTACAACAATGGTGAACATGGTTGATGTATCAACACGTTCTTCGGTTGTTACAACATGCGTGAACAACGGTTGTTGTTTCATCAAGCTGTAACAACTTGTTGAAACATGCAATGATAAACAATATTGTTCATTTATCAATGTTGTTCACATATGTCAACAAGTTGTTACAGCTTTGTTCAGGCAACAATGCTGTAACAACTTGCGAGATTTTTACGCGTGTACGTGGCAGAAGGAAATGACAAGCCCAAATTTAATGACTTACCCAAAAGCCACCGCAGCGGCCATTGCTAAACCAAGAGCAGCTGATTTGCCACGACCACGTGCTGCTGTCAAGGCAACCGTTGTACGCAAAGTTTTCTCAGAAATGGCTTCCACGAATTTTAGAACCGCTTTTGCCTGAATAAACAACAGTAACATTAATATCCATTACGATAGCAACCAATAAATGACGACAGAGCGTAATTTAAATATTACATCACACAAAGAAAATCAGCAGTGTCTGTGGTTTTATCTGATAAAAACATCCTCCTAATTTACATAAACTTTAGCTTTGATTTTCTCGACTTAGACCACGTTGTTGTTTTTTTAAATTACTACGCCAATGAACTTACCAAATAGTTCGTTTTTGAAGCTATTCAAAATATTTGCAGTACGTGTTTTATCAAACTATTTAATCAAATATCACTTAAATAATTATCTTGCAAGACCAACAAAAACTTTTGAGTAGTTCAACAAAGGAAATGTATAAAGGCTTTCTGTTCACTTTTACCCCTCCAAAAATGCAACTATTTTTATGTTAACGACGGCAAAGAAGAATAAGGAAGTTTATATTAGAAACTGTGTGAAATTAAAGAACCAACGATACTAAAATTAATTTGAGGATTAATCTTGTAAAGTAACTCTTTTTAATCGAGATATTTTTCAAATAAAAATATTGTAGAGACGACCGCGACCGTACTTGATCAAGTGTTCTACAGCAGTTGACAATAACACCGACTGGCGGTGTATCTTCAAGAGAGGACTTTAGTTCTCGTAATTCTTCTTCATTTGGGCTTGCGAGTTCTTCCTAGCAAAGAAAGTCAAAGAACATACATTCAAGAACGAAATAATAGCGTTTCTAGCGGAACCTTCCAAGCTTTTCCGTTCTTTTTCCGTTTTCGCTTTGGCATTTAACTATATAGTACTGTATCATCGCCTGACCACTGACCAGAGAGTACTTAATAAACATTGTAAGTTTTAAGCCATGTTTACACGAAGCAGATTGACAGTCCAATCGGATCGAAAAACGCGAGTGAAGTCAATCTGGGCAGATGTTTACATGGAGAATCCGATCTGCTTGGAACATTGTTTTCGGTTTTGGAACACTATTTTCTGTGCTTCCCTCAATGTCTGCCATTTAGCACGACATGCACTAACTTCACTCATGCGTATCAAGTCATTTTCAAGTCAAAACGTGTTTAGATGAATCGGATTGGAGACATTCAAGTCGGTCCTTGCTTGAATATCAAGTCAATCCACTCCACTGCGTGGATTGACTTCAGCCATTCGTTTCGATCAGATCGAAAACTTTCAATCTTCTTCATGTAAACACAACAAGGAGAAACAACATGCGAGATTTGACTTGAACACTCAATCTTCTTCATGTAAACACAACAAGGAGAAACAACATGCGAGATTTGACTTGAACACTCAACCACTTCCTGTAAACAAGGCCTCAGTTTTCTCTAAGTACAACATCAACTTACGCATACCTTTGTCTTTGAAGTCAGTGCTGTTACTTTAAGAGATTGTGAAGAGATTGGTAAAACAGTCAGATGATCGTCAATCACCATGCACTGTTTACAACAACTCAATGATAAAATAAATCTGAAAAAAAAACCCAGAAAGAACAACACATTCTACAAGAATAGGGAGTAAAGACCTATTTAGACATATTATCATTCTTCTCATGTATTAACAAGGTCAACCAATAAACGTGTTGCCCCGCGCAAAATTTCAACTCGCACCTTTGCGATGTTTGTGTTTGTTTGTTTGTTTGTTTGTTTGCTTCTTTGTTTGTTTGTTTGTTTGTTCGTTTGCTTGTTTGTTTGTTCGTTTGCTTGTTTGCTTGCTTGTTTGCTTCTTTGTTTGTTTACTTCTTTGCTTGTTTGTTTGTTTGCTTCTTTGTTTGTTTGTTTGTTTGTTTGTTTGCTTCTTTGTTTGTTTGTTTGTTTGTTTGTTTGTTTGTTTGTTTGTTTGCTTGTTTCTTTGACAAGTGTTTTTTTATTTGTTTGCTTGTTTGTAATGTTTCACATACATGGGTCCTCATAAAGTTAGCTAGGTGTGAATTAAACATAATTAACCTTTCATTAAAACGACCAACAACATCTTGGTGTGACTCTGTTCTGTACCGAGCATGAACATCCTAAAACAGGCAGCAAGAATAAGTTAATTCTAACGCTATATGCTAATGCCATTATATTCTACGTGCTAAATATATGGCTAAGATTTTTGTATTAATCTCTAATTCCCTATTTCGCAAAATGTTTCAATGACATGTAAAATTAAAATTAATAATTCACGAAATAAAATTGTGTGTAGAACTTACCATAGTCATGGTGTAAAGTTGCTTCAAGGACGTCATAGATCGCAGTAATACCACCACAATGCCGCCGCCTTCAACAGTTTCAACAGTACGTGCCAAGAGATTTGGTGTTAAAGCTTCAAAGTCCTGGGTTCAAATTTTTAAAACAAAGTTTTCACTTTACTAGTTTAAAAAAATTATGGTGCATGCTACATGTAATTCGTTATTTAGCTAAGAGCTGTGCCTAGATTGGATCATTTTCGTCATCCATTTTAAATCATGGTCAATGAAACATTACCCTGCGAGCAGAGCCTTCTTTTCCTTATTTCTTCGCTGAGAGAGAGGAAGAAAAGTAGGCTCTGCTGTATTCATGTTTGGCTTCGTCCAAGATTTAGGACGAAGTAACCCGTTTGACCCGTTTAACCGGTTCTCGTTTTGTTTTCTGCTCTGATTGGGACTAGGTTCGAGATTGTAACCAAGTAACTGACATGCATGCGCAATGGAAACCAGTCACGAATACAGCAGAGCCTTCTTTTCTTCCTCTCTCTCAGCGAAGAAATAAGGAAACGAAGGCTCTGCTCGCAGGGTATGCAAACATGGAAATGGCCTATTTTTATTAAAATACTTATTCATAATCCGTTTCAATGCCTTAAAAAGAGTTTGATGATTACGGACTTTAAGATCAACGACGTCAACCTCAACGACGACGTCCTCTAAAAACAAAAGAATTCTTTTCGCAAAACAAAGAAAATGAATAATTTTTAGTCCCAAGAGTAATCTCAACACCGTCCTCATTCTTTATACAACGCCACTTCGAGCATTTTCACGTCTTCAGGACGACGTCAACGGTCAAAAGATGAGAAGTGTTGCTTAAGATTGACTTCAATACAGACACTACAATCATTTTAGCAATACTGGTGGCGTTTTGGAAGTCATTAAACTACCTTCAAATATCAAATATAATGGTCAGTTAACCGTGACTTCTTTAAATTGTAAAACTTATCTTGCTTTTTAACCGCCATCGTCGTCCTAGCATCTTAAAATCCCTGTCATTCAAACACCTGTTACTCCATATTACCCATTCAAAATACTTTAAAATACTCTCAATATAAACAATTTACCTGCAATATACACATGCCATAAGTATTTCCTAAGATCTTGTGTGTTTCATTGTAATAACAATATCTAATGTTCGTTGATGAAATAAAAAGCTCAAATGGATCATCTTTGTTCAAATCTAATGTACCGCTCTTGATCTTTTTCTGAAGTTGTCGCATTCTCTTTTTTCTATGACTGTTAAAAAAGTTTAAAAATATATAGTTTTAAACTCCTATATACAGTAAACTGTACTACAGGGTACAAATATTGATTTTAGTGTTAATGTACTACAGAGGACAATGTCTTGTTGCATTTTTTACCATTTTAATTAAATGTTTTCTAACACACGTTGTATCCTTTGCTCTTGATAGTCAAATATAGTATATGCATATTAGTTTAAATTTAATTACTACCATTTGCGTTCAAGCGTTTAGCGAATAACTAGTTGTTTTCGAGTTTTGAAACAAACGTTGTCCAATGACAACTATACGTTTGGCAGATCAAATCAATGACGAATAGGGGGTGTAACTTTCCGTTGTTATTGCTTCCGTTTCAAGTTTCAACGTTGCATTGATATTTTCTCACGGGCCACGGCAAACATGGAATACAAAATAAATGCGTTCGGCAGGTCATATCGAAGTGAACTACCCTTATCAGACCATACCTGCGTTCGCTGATCATTCCAATTCTCACAATTAAGCCAAAGACAAGTTATTCAAAGCAAACGCTGCCGTGTGAAAAGAACAATGACAAGTATTGACAGCGGAAAGTTACACGCCCTATTCGTTATTGATTTGATCTGTCAAACGTATAGTTGTCATCGGACAACGTTTGTTTCAAAACTCGAAAACAACTAGTTATTCGCTAAACGCTTGAACGCAAATGGTTGTTACACTAACACATCTTAAGGTGTGTTACACTTAGTATTATTGTTAGTAGTATCTTATAGACAATATACAATACTGTACATGCATATATGTACCACTGACAACTAGATGTACCTGCTAAATCCTAATTCTTTTTTGTAACACCAAAGAACTGTTGGTCTTGCTTTAATTGTAGCTTTGGACAACATATGGTGCAAGATAACAACCTGGAAAAATTACCAATCATAACCTTAGTCGAAACATACAATTATATATAGTTACATGTAATAACGTTACAAAAAACAGTTAATACCAAACCATGCTCAACATTTCCTAGCCTTTCCATAAGTTTAATAAATATAAATAAATAAAAATAAATAAATAAAAAATAAAAATTAATAAAAATTAATAAAAATAAATAAAAATTATTAAAAAATTAAAAAAACCCAGATATATGGAAACGGATATGCCTATCCTAAGACAGTTAATTAACTAGACGTTATTTGATCACTGAACTTAATAAGTACTTGTAACCAATTAGTAAATACTTGTGACTTGGCATGAGTCAGCTATGTCATTTAGTAATTATATAAATACATTATATATAGAATGAAGTATGTTACTATAATTATATACTCTAGAAACTATATAAGCAGCCATCGAACATATATCAGGCATGCATATGTAGAGTGAGCTATATGTATCAAAGTGGTTACGAAGTCAGTCCTGGAGTTCCTGCCGTTGGTTTTATTATTCCTTCCTTTTCAAGTCCATACGGATTGTTAACCTGTGCCGGAATCTCCTATTGACTGTTTCGTTGTGTGCAGACGACAGATAAGTTTCTGAACTTTAGTTTAGTTTTAATCTTTATAGACATTTTCAATATCTGTTCTAAGTTTCTTGTTAATTAAATAAATAATTGTATAAACCAAACAGCTGAGGTTACACTTTTTGTTGCGTATAGCGGTCACGTAACAATATATATATATATATATATATATATATATATGGAGAGAGGAGGGAGAGGGGGGGGGGGGGGGGGGGGTGTCTGCTTGTATGAAATGTTCATATTTTAGTTTGATTTCAAAAGTTGCGAAACTGGCCAAAAATCGGTCAATATCGTTGTTGTCAGTTAGATTAAAAGACTTCGACAATCTAATATCAATATTGACAAGAAATAAGAACGTCATAGGGTTGTGAAACGACTCTCTAAATGCTTTCTCAAAGTATTAATATCAAAATAAAACGTAAAACAACATCACACGTGGACACACTCGTCTGGACACACTCCTTCTTCTGGGTCAAACTGAATCATATTCAAGCACTAACCTGGTCTCTGCCTTTATCGCCGACAATAAAAAACAAAGATCTATGTCGTAATTGAACTCCATTCTCAATCAGAACTCTTATTCGATTATCAATCTTCTTCAAAACCATCTTTCATGACTTCTTCACCAAAATGGAGAGAGCTTGGCGTTAGATGGTAACACACTCTTCTTCGATAAGTTGCAGAACGCAAAGATCGCGGACTCATGGTGGTGCTAAGTCCAACTCGCTGTCCAACTCGAGTGACAAATTGTCCGCATTTCTTCAATGCGCAGGCGCGATATTTTACGCCATGATCCGACGCGATCCGACGCGATCCTACGCAATGTCCTACGCCATCCTACGCAATCGTGGCAAGTTCCCCCGGCAGTTTGGAGTTTGGACCTTCAAAAGAAGGTTAAAACTGCCAGGGTTGCGTAGGATGGCGAGGAATCAAGATGCGCGAGACGACATGCGCGAGGACGTAAACTTCAAAGGTTCCGACGCGAGTTGGACTTCTGGTTAATTGTATTTCTATTCTGTGGCAGAACGGAACAATCTCGCTCCCAGAGCCCACGTTCCCCACCCGTGAAACGAGAGACTCTGGGAAAATCCGTTCACGCCACCACAGGATTCTTGTTATCCGGAAGAAGAGTTATATAGAGTTCACTGTGTTCATCAGCCAATGAAATATCGATGTGAAAAGGATTATCCCGGAGTCTCTCGTTTCTCGCCCGCTGGGTAAGGGGAACGTGGGCTCTGGGAACGAGGTTGAGAGCGGAACTAAAATACAGTCCGTTATGCGCATGTCCATAGAATTATTTGCGTCCTAAAGCACTGATCTGAAAAATAGGACTGGATCGAGTTTCTATTACTGAAAATGAAGCCAACGGCGGCCATGTTGGAGTGACCACCTAACAACTACTGTGACGTTGCAGACATGTTGGAGGGCATTCTGACATTTTCTATTTAATGTTAGTGAAGGGACCTTGTTGGTTGGACAGTTATTTGATGTCGGTCAGTTTTGCTTTTCCTCTCAGATTAGCCATTGAATTTGTAATGTGGTCACTCCAATATGGCCGCCGTTGGCTCTAATTATCTGGTGAGAAAAGCCAACTGTGAAGCGTCAAATTAAGTTCAGGTTTTTGTGCATTTATGGTTGGCAAAGTAAATATATTGGCCAGACTCTAAACCCATTTCGCAAGTGTCTCAGTTTGATTTGCTTGCACAATGATCGCAGTTTCTAATGATCTCTGGTCAACGCAAATATGCTGGCTTCAGAATCAGCTCATCCGACACAACAGTGTAAATATTTGTGTAAATATTATTTTCGATCATTGCTTCTCAATCTGTATGTGTCATTGTGGCTAGTAGCAAATAATTATGATATGTAAGTTGGTGTCAAACCTCGTTGGTACTGAGTGCCTTTGTCATTAATTGTTCTCGTTTTTGAAATGTGGTTTCAATTGGTTCCCAATTTAGGTTTTCAAATATCTCCGCCGGATGATCTAATTTTGTAGCTTGAACCCGTTATTACACGAGCAGCTCTTTTTTTTGCAACTTTTGTAACTTATTAATTTGTAATTTGTTGTTACCATCATGCCACATGCACAGTCGAGCAATAAGTGAAGTGTGGCAAGACAAGTGAATTTATACATTGTTACTAAGGCGACGTCTTGTGTCACAAAGGTTTTTGCTCTTCTTAAAGCCTGGTTTCCATATAGCCGTAAGAGTCGGCGGCATGCCGGCTGCGGCAAGGGGCAATGGTCCAATCACATACAGCTTTTCATTGCTGGCTAATTCAACACTGTCTATGATTGGACCATCACCCCTTGCCGCAGCCATGCCGCCGGCTCTTACAGCTATATGGAAACCAGTCTTAAGAGAGCAATGTTTTTCGAAATTTTTTTACATTGTCCATCATTGTGTTAATTCTTGCCACTTTAACTGCTCGTCAATGATTACTCCTAACACCTTCTTGTCTGGCACCTGTTTTATCGTCTGGTCGCCAATGACTGAATATCAGGACTGTTGGATGTTTGGTTTAATCTTTCTCGAGATCTATTCGTCTGGGCTACCTAGTATGCTTGACCACAGATTAATTCTCAATGCAGTTTCCAGCTGCGTAAAAGTCAACTTCCTGATCTGTAATCAGCTTGCTAATTTCTTCTCTAAATATTTTTTATTATGGAAAAGTTTTAAATCAAAATATATCTTAGAAGCATCTCTGGTGTCATAATACTTGTTTCCTGCTACCACCAGTGCTTGACAAAGAGGTCTGATGAATTGGCTATCGTGAATGCAATGGTCTGGAACCTAACTTAAAACATATAAAATCCAATAACATCTTTAAAAAGTAAACTAAAAAACATTTCTTACAAATGCAACATAATTAATCAACTGCATATAATTTAATATACGACACAGTTTCCTTAGTGTCTATTTTTTTTATTTAACACTTCGAGGATCTCTCCCTGTGCTGAATAAAATCGTCTGGCGTTAGCCGGAATCAAACCTTAAAGCCTCGTCGTCAGGCTTCAACGTGTTAAAGAGGTTTGTTTGTCCAAAATCTGGCAATGAAATATGCTTTAAATTGCAACTTGCATTGCCAGATTTTAGTACAGTAGTCCATTGGATCAGCTAATATACAACATGTCTAATATTAATATAATATGAACCACAAGTTCTACTATAATAGACGATTGAGAAGCTATTTCATAATAACAATACTTTATTTCAAGCACACAAGTAATTACTGATAAGTAGTTACAAAGAAGAAAAGATTTACATGATGGTACTTATGTCATCTAAAATAACTAAAAAGCTAATCCAGTCAGATGACATTTACATCAGAAATAGTTAAAGTTTACAAGCCAGGGACGTACAGAAAAGATGATATAAATTATACATAGACAACGATACAGTAACGACAATATAACAATAATAACATAACAAACAACAGCTGAATTGGAATCAAATTAAACCGTATGTATAAGTGCTTATCAGCTTTTGTTTATAGATTTCAGTTGACAATCCACAGAATTTCACACTTTTGGGCCAAAATATCTTACATTAAAATTACATAAACTCGTGTATCGTGTTTTACCAGTGGTTACAAACACTCGAGAACATCAAAAATCACTTGGCCTATGATTACCTCGTAATTTTCAATCTTCTCCCGTGTTTGTAAAACATTCGAAAACAATAAAAATCACTCGGCTTGCAGTCTCGTGATTTTCATTATTTTATCATGTTTTACAAACATCCAGAACAATGAAAATTAGTGAAATAAAAGTAGCGTGCTTGCGTAGGCAGTGTAGAAACAACAATCAAAATATAGTAACTTAGGTTAGATATACTGCCGAAACAGAGAACGTAGGAATCTAACGTTTCGAGCGAAGGCCCTTTCTCTCTGACGAAGTTTGAGCACTCTGGGCCCATGCGCACTTCACGCTATCTGAACGGTATTTCACCGATGCTGTCCCACATGCGGTTGTCACCGACGATCGCATGTGTATAAGTAATTGATGAAGTTCATTCAGATTGTTCCAAGCTACACTGATGAGCTGTTGTACAGCGAAACACCGTGTCTGTAGATTGAACTATATATATATATATATATATATATATATATATATATATATATATATATATATAATAACTACTTATTGACCGAGCGTGAGGTCTGTACTAGTGAAATATCGGACCGATGTTTTTTTAGTACGGACCGAGACGAGCGCAGCGAGTTGAGGTCTGTGCAAAAAAGTACAGAGGTCCGATATTTCACTAGTACAGACCGAACAAGCGAGGTCAATAAGTAGTTTATTATATGGCCATAAATGTTGTGAACGTTCTGTGAAAACTCGACCCACTTTCTTGCGAACCAAACGAAAATGGCAGACATTTTCCCATTTTTAAAGTACTTTCTGTTGAGCTAGAATCCTGAACTTTCTACCCCAAATAGTATTTTTCAATTGCTTTTGTTTGACATATTGCTCAAGATCGTACGTTAAGTAGTTGAATAAAAAATCATCTGAAATTCTAATACTTGTGAGAAGTAAATGTTATATTATTACGAACAATGTTTAATACGAACGTTTTGGACATTTTAAAAACTTTCACAAAACGTGGAAACTCAAACTATGCATCAAATGAAAGCTCATAAAATTTCTAACAACATACCTGCACGATATATTTCAACAATGGGTAGTTCTGAAATTATAATCCATCTTGTTGCATATACTGACATGACTGCCATTTTGTTTATAAAACTTACGGTCCCGAACGGCAGACTCCGCTCTGAGCGGGCGGATACGGGAAATATCCGACCGCTTATGAACCAATCAAATTACAGGATTTCCGCATTCGGACCTCTCAGCGCTGCTGCCATATAATAAATTATTTTATTTTTATTATGAGTAAAAGCTCTACTGAACCGGACACGCACTTTTCTTAGTACCCCTCCTCTATTTCTGGTGTCAAGCTAAGTTAATTGGTTTACTATGTTATTATTCAGTCTGATTTCTAGTTAAGCAAGAAGTTGGCATGGTAGACTGCTGAGGTTATGTAGAACGAAATACCTACCCTGCGAATAGAGCCTTCTTTTCCGGCTTATTTCTTCGCTGAGAGAGAGAGAGGACGAAAAAAAAAGGCTTTGCTGTATTCGTGACTGCATGGTTCCATTGCGCATGATGCATGCCAGTTGCTTACATGGTTATAATCTCAGACCTAGTCCAAATCAGAGCAGAAAACAAAACAAGAACCGGTTAAACGGGTCTTAAACGGGTTACTTCGTCCTAAATCTTGGACGAAGCCAAGCACGAATACAGCAGAGCCTTCTTTTCTTCCTCACTCTCAGCGAAGAAATAAGGAAAAGAAGGTTCTGCTGACAGAGTAAGCAACACCTTGATAAAGGAATGGCTTTCGCCCGTACCGTCAGTATTTTGTTTAAAAAAAAACACACAAAAATACTCCGCAGTTTCCTACCTTTTAATTTGGCTTTAGCCAATATTTTCTTGTCTTAGCACTCTCTGATTTCTATAGCTATGCGTGTGGGGCTATAATTAGGCGCTAACGGTAGCTGCATGATTAACCTTTTCCTGTCTCAAATTGGTCATTTTATTCTAGCTCAGTAATGCCTGAGAATATTTTTACGATTCACTGGAAAAACGTTGGAACAGGGATAAGTTACAGTCAAAATGCATGGCAATACCTTCCCACTTCTACTTCTGAAGTTTGTTGTCTATTACTGTATTTCTGTATCGGCTACTGCAATCAGCGTGTGAGGAAATTTTTTTGTCAAAAAATGTGAATAAATAGTATAATTTAGCTTTCATGGAATTTAATAATATATAACGAAGAAGAAAACTTTTCATGATTTCTTACACTGCTAAAATCAACCGATACAGGAACACCATCCCATGGGTGTCAGATGTTGGGATCCGAGGTAACCGCGTTACCTGCAAGTGACTGGAGCTAACTTGCAAACCTGGGTCAGAAGGTCTTGTGCACGCTAGAATAGTATAGAAAATTTTAATTTTTTCCAGTATCTTTTTGCAATATTTACCGACCAGATTTAATAGGTGTCGTATTTGAAGACGCAAACTCATCAACGTCAAGCCCTGAGTTATGTTTCCTATTGCCAAAATTGACTTTCTCAGGCCCAATTGCTCAAAAAGTTTCCCCCGGTGGCCCGGTCCCCCGTCGCAATTCGCAAGCTACGCGGTCCGGTTGCTCGCTTCGCTCGCAGGGCTAACTGCAAATCATTTTTGGTTACCTACAAACAAAGTAAATATACAGGCATGAACCATCCTTAGAGTCAGAGAAACATTTTTGGTTAACTTTAGCAGTGTAAGAAATCATAAAAAATATTCTCATATTTCTCTGAGGATTGGTTCTGTAATAACGAAGAAGAATAAGCGACTTTTATCGCTAGATTTTTCTCACGCTTCAGTTGCGGCTAGAGAAATTTAAGGGCTGTTTACACGACCAAAATTTAAGCACGCTTAAGTTAAGCGTGCTTAAAATGCGCCACCTTGTTGCGTTTACACGGTCATTAAGTTTATACAGGGTGTCCCCCCCAAAAAGCTCCCCATCTGTTTTTGTACTGCATCTTCTTTAATTTGGGTACAAGAAGTAAATTTTTATATCACGCCGAAAGCCCATCACTCCTTCTTTGTTGTCTGAAATTTTCAGAGCTAAATAGTTATCTACTCGCTTCCTGGAATCATTTAAAGAGGCAACATCAAAATTTGAACTTGTCCAAATTATGCAAATTATCTATGCTACCTACAGATTTGGAAAAATACAGGGTGTCCCAAACGAATGTCGCCCATCCCGTTTTTGACCACAGCTTTGTTTGAGTGCGGAATACACGTTTGAATACATACCATAATTAAAGAAGGTGCACCTCGTAAATGGATGGGAGGCATTTTTTTTGGGACACTCTGTAGAATAATCCCTTACTAAAAACGTACACCATTATTCAACATGGTGGACGAGCTATAGTTTTTGTTTTGGAAGCTTCGTATTGGTAACGTGCGTCAAAGAACAACGGAACGGAACTACGGAAGACATCGGTACACAAGAAAGAGTAATAGCAAAAGAAAGAAAGAAAGAAAGAAAGAAAGGAAACAAAGAATAGCGAGATGGAAGCTTCCGGTGACAGCAAGGGAAAAAAAAAGCATTTTATCGTAATTATTAATAACAGCGTATTAATATATAGCAAGCGTTTTTCAATCCTGTTGCGTTTACACGGCCAAGTTAAGCGCGATTAACTGATCGTGCTCAGTTTAATCCACCTCCTTGAGGTGGTGCAAACTAATCGCGATTAATTTACGCCGATCTCTGTTTACACGGACATCTTAATTAAGCCCGCTTAAAGTCAGATATGGCTCAGAGAGTCAGATCCCGCTTAAATTTTGGCGAGTGTAACCAAAAGTCGAGTGTCGAGAGTCGAGATTAAAAGTCGAGAGTCGAGACAAAGAAGTCGAGAGTCGAGAGAGATGAAAAACAAGAATTACAAAGGTGTGATAATAATCGAGCTATTTGCGCTAAGGAAGCGGGGTATACTGGTGTACTATGAAACCCGGACTCGGACTCAAAAAGTCATAAATTTTGTAATTCGTAAGCCTTTAAACAAGAAAAAATAGTAAAATATAAAATATTATAAAACTGGAAGACATGACCCAAATATTGTGACAAAATGAATGTGGTTATTCGCGGAAAACACACTCAAACCACTATAGTTAAACACAATGGAGACCTTAAAACCGCCAGCTACGCAGGCTAAATTCTCTTGGATCGTCCTATATTTAAAGAAGGTAAATAATAATGGTTGACTTGTATACATGGCACTTTCAGTTTGCGCATCCCCTTTTGTTATGAAAGTATAATATGAGACGATGAGTCTACCGGCTTCCAACGCAAAAGATAATGTGATTAAACATCACCTCCAGTTGCGCTTAACATTGGCAGACGACATGTTGTTTCGTTCGGTTTGGTCACTATATTTGGTTCAGTTTTTTCACAGTTTATTATTAAAACTTATAATATAAATATATATATTTATATATATTTTGTCTTTTTTTTATCTCTCTCGACTCTCGACTTTTAGTCTCGACTCTCGACTTCTTTGTCTCGAGTCTCGACTTTTTTGTCTCGACTCTCGACTTTTAGTCTCGACTCTCGACACTCGACTTTTGGTTACACTCAATTTTGGCCGTGTAAACAGGCCCATATAGTAACACACAACAAACTACAGAAGTGGGAAGGTATTTCTATTTTGGCTGTAACTGATAAACACAACCTTAAGCTGGTCAATGTGAGGAAAACAAATAAAAGATCATCTATTTTTACTGTTAGTGATTTTACTTAGCTATTTTTGTTCATAATTAAAAGCACGCCGCAAAGCTAGACTCGATCAGGGAGGTATTCGCTTTAATAAGCTTAGCTTATAGACTTATTACTAGATTTGTACTTGAGGTTATGTACACGTTGTAATAATAAAATTTGGTGTTAAATATTTAATCTATAGCTTGAAAAAGATAATATTTTTCTTGCATGGACGCTAGAATGCGTATATTTTAGTCACTAATGTTTACTGATAGTCACTGAAATAGATTTGTAAATAGACAAGTGGCCAGATCATATGAATAATGTATATTATATAATTAATACATGCATGCATGCATGGATACAAGAAAATGCCCGCAAGCTAACTGATCTAATTTTCAGAGCAATGATATACAAAGGAATAGTTGGTTGTTTTTTTGTTTTTGTTAGATCAACCCGATCAGTTACAACATGTTATTAATGTTTTCAGCTTGAAGTTGGTAACGTTTTTTCGTATGTTTTTGCTGTACAAGCTGTCGTAAGTTAAACTCAGAGAAAAACTCTGAGCTCCAGACGGTACTCGAACGGTCACAACCTCGGTCTACCATCTGGGTTCCATGAAAACATCATGCACACATCCATCTATCTTCCCCTCTTTCCTTCCCTCCTTCCTCTTTCTTCCTTTCCTTCCTTCCCCCTTCCTTTCCTCTCTCTCTCTCTCTCTCTCTCTCTCTCTCTCTCTCTCTCTCTCTCTCTCTATTTCTCTCTATTTCTCTCTATTTCTCTCTCTCTCTCTCTCTCTCTCTCTCTCTCTCTCTCTCTCTCTCTCTCTCTCTCTCTCTCTCTCTCTCTCTCTCTCTCCCTCTCCCTCTCCCTCTCCCTCTCCCTCTCCCTCTCTCTCTCTCTTCTCTGTCTCTCTCCTTAGTGGCTCAATGGCGAGAGCGTCCGGCTGGCATTGGGAAGGTAATTGTGGGTTCAAGTCCCGTCTGGAGCTCAGAGTTTTTCTCTGAGTTTAACTTACGACAGCTTGTACAGCAAAAACATAAACGAAAACACGTTCATACCTAAAATGTTCTCTAATGGAGTATGGTTTAGACTAGTTTTGGCTTCTTATTGGCAATCTTTTTTGGCATCTGGGCCAATTTCACAATTAGGCCAGGCAACCAATATTGGCAATTGGCAATCTAGTTATGCATGGCTATATCTCTCATTAGATCAAAGTACCTCGGTATACTAAGTATACCCAAAGAAAACCTGTGGTGTTCGGTAGTAAACTGGAAGCACTTTTCTCACATGTGGCCAAGATGAAATTTTAATCTTTAGTTTTATCGAAAAATAACATTAAATTTAAATCACATTAAACTAATTTTCGTATATTTTTATTTTTATTGCAGGCTTGTCAAAACCTCGGTGTTGCATTTTATTCTAAAATAACAAGAGTTCATTTATACTTTAGAAAGTTCACGCGAAGGTGAACAACTCGATCTATAATATTTATCGCACTAGGTAATACACCGATGCATGGAGATGTTAAAATATGTTAAGCCCTTAGCCCATATCAAATACAATTCAGTTCACGGCTACCGGTACCGTTCGTTTTGAAGTAGATCTTTGTATTTTACTATCTCTAACCCCAGACGATTTTACTTGTCAAGGAGAGAGCTAGCTTCCCAGCTGCTTCAGTAGTTTGTTGTGTATATTACTGTATTTCTGTAGTGAGAAAAATCTAGTGAGAAAAATCGCTTATTCTTCGTTTATATTTGTAATTGATATCGATTTGGGAGAAACATTCGTTACATTACGATTAACTCTTTCCTGTCTGAATTGGTCTTTAGTATTTTATTCTGGCTAACGCCAGACGATTTTATTCACCTCTGGGGAAGCCCTCGGACAGGAATGAGTTATAAACTATCTCTCTAACTCTTTCCTGTCCGAATTGGTCTTTAGTATTTTATTCTGGCTAACGCCAGACGATTTTATTCTGGCTAACGCCAGACGACTTTATTCATCTCTGGGGAAGCCCTCGGACAGGAATGAGTTAAACACCATGAAAGCTAAATTATACTTTTTATTCACATTTTTCGACAAAAAAATTTCATACACTTCAGTAGCGACTACATGCAGAAATACAGTAATACACAACAAACTACAGAAGTAGAAGTGCATGGGAAGGTATTTTAATTTTGGCTGTAAATATTACTGTTATCTTCATAGTCAATGCAATAGCAAAACAAATCTACAGTCTATACCCTTGAACTTTGTATTTATATTTATACAAGTGTCATAATTCCGATCCCCATGCACTTGAAACCGGCGAGTTGTCTTTTCCGGCATTGTCTACATATCTTCGCAGATTGGACCGCAGAACAAGCACCGAAACGGATTTCTAATCTATCCTGGAACAAAAGCTGATATTTTCGTCGCAACGGAAGGAAGGTGCCATACCCCAAGGTATTTAAATTAAACAGTATTTATAAATACCCTGCGATCCCCAAACCGTCATTGTCACTGTTGATTTTCATGTTCAAGTCAACAATTTCTTCCAAGTTGGAACACGCGTATGATAAATTAAGGTAAGCATATACTATAACGTTATCGATTCCTTAAGTTAATAATTCATAAAAAATCCAAAAGAAGCAAATGTTTAATAAATTGTAAATACCGTTAAAACATTGATTAATAAAGCATCATAGAAGACACTAGTGGCTCGAATTCATCTCAGTTTCTGAATTAAAATGATTTTATCTAACCTTTCCCACGACTCTTCAACAAAGTATTACACTTATAATTTGATAAGTTTTCGATCGTCATGCATAAAGATCAACCGCTCATAATTTAACTATTAATTAAATGTAAATGTTATACAAAGTAGAATGTTCCGGTATAATTTGAACCTTTCAATAAGCATTTGCATGATGACGTAAATACACTTGCGATAGTAACTTCTAGTCCATTAACTATGTTGTGTGCAAAGGAAAGGAATACTATTCTTAAAACGTTAAAACAGTAAGTCATTAGTGCGTTTTCTTACGAACTATTTAGTCCAAGTTTTGACGTACGTGATATTCACGATAATAGTCTAATCATGTAAACTTGAATTTGTCCGAAAAGTTTTTCAAGTTTGCGTCATGGTGACATTGTGCCTTTAATAGTATTTTTTTCACAGCATTTCTTTTAATATACCATCTTATTTTTTTTATTTTTTTTTAGATATTTATTTCCTAATACGAAGAAACTATATTTTCGAAATGACTTCATCTCAACTCATTATCTTTGTTGTCGTTGTTTCAATTGTATTGTTGTGTGGTGCTCCAACATTTTCTCATCCACTAACGGTATTCAATAATGATATTAAGATTCATAAGGTAAGAAACACTTGTTTTTCCAAGACAGGATTATAACAGAGCAGGCTATTCCTTTTCCTACACGGGCACGCGATTTTGACGTCTAATTATCTATTTTACCGCCGCGTGACATTTACGTTAACACCTGATGTCATTAATTGTATGAAAATGTCTGGGCGCGGAGCTTACAAGTTCTTATTGAATTCACACGCAACGCAGATATATATTTTTAGACAGAACGTTGTAAGTCCCTCCCAGCAACGTCTGACATTTTTTCTGGAAACGTCTTAATTAACTGTTGCAACTAACGCGGAAATTGTTGTCGTTAAACTCTCAACCTGAATCATGCAGCTGTAATTGATTAACTACAATCGTAGAATAATTACATTGGGACACAGCGTATGTCAGGTGACTTCTGTGCGCGCGCGATTTATCTTTAAAATGTGCCCTCCCCTTCCCCCTCCGATCAAGGTTGCAATTTTTGTTTGCTAGGACTCAAAAGTGTCCCCTGGAAATCAACATTGATTGGTGGGGGGTGGGGGAGGGGTAAAACAACGTTATTTATCTCACGATAGTAAAAGAAGCAAGAAGGAAGCTAATTGATGCTTTAGTGTCCCAATGAATTATTCTCGGATTGTAGCGGTTGTTATATCTAGTCGGATCCAGAATCTAAACAGTTAACGTATACTTCTCAAACTCATTAATAATTCACGAGGAAAACATAATGAACTCAGTTACCAAGACGTTGTTTGCAATTGTTGTGAAATGTGGTGATAAACGCCCATAAATTAAGACAAGTTTTACCTCAAATTTCTCTTTAACACTTTGAGGCCTGGACCTCTCCCTGTGCTGAATAAAATCGTCTGGCGTTAGCCAGAATAAACCTTAAAGACTCGTCGTCAGGCTTCAAAGTGTTAAAGAGATAGGTTTTATAACACTTTGAGGCCTGGACCTCTCCATGTGCTGAATAAAATCGTCTGGCGTTAGGCTTCAAAGTGTTAAAGAGATAGGTTTTATAACACTTTGAGGCCTGGACCTCTCCCTGTGCTGAATAAAATCGTCTGGCGTTAGCCAGAATAAACCTTAAAGACTTGTCGTCAGGCTTCAAAGTGTTAAATACTGATTTGTTTGAGCCGTTTATTATCTGATTTGAAAACACCTCGAAGTGAGTTAAAAAACTCGGCTATCGCCTCTTTTTTCAACATTACTGAACATCTTGTGTTTTCTGTATAACGACAGAAATCGTAATATATAATCACTCAACCGTACTGTGTAAATATTATCAGAGTAAAATACTAACGGTCAAGTGTTGTCGTATTTAAAGCTCAAAGGGTTAACCATTGTGAATGTCTAACATTTTAAAGTGCCTATGAAACGAAAATTAAGTCTGTCTTATTTGAAAGAACACTTAAAATGATAGAGTAACATCTTTTGAAGTTTTTCGTTTCCTTGCTTCGTTCTTGAGATATTTCAGTTTGTTTGATGTAAATGTCGCATGTTGCGACGTCACACGTGCATAATGAGTTATCGAAAAACGTTATATATCTTTGCTATTATCAAATATAATCACTTGAAAATCTACGTATTTAGTGTTCTTGGGCGAAACACACGCACATGCTTCCCTCGAATTATTTTGGTTGATAATAGCAAAGATATATAAATTCTTTCAATAACTCATTATGCACATG
The DNA here is from genome assembly GCA_035771165.1 of Paragorgia papillata. Classification (NCBI taxonomy): domain Eukaryota; kingdom Metazoa; phylum Cnidaria; class Anthozoa; order Scleralcyonacea; family Coralliidae; genus Paragorgia; species Paragorgia papillata. The sequence goes on along the minus strand of JAWNZC010000121.1, from coordinate 512,097 downwards.
TGACGTTGAAATGTTTAATTTGCATATCAAACAAACTGAAATATCTCGAGAACGAAGCAAGGAAACGAAAAACTGCAAAAGATGTTGCTCTGTCATTTTGAGTGTTCTTTCAAATAAGACAGACTTAATTTTCGTTTCATAGGCATGCACTTTAATCTCACTAAAATGGTGATTTGTCTTGCCTTTGAACAGATTGTCAAGCGCTGTACTATTATGTATAGTACTTGTAGCAAAGCGTCAGATTGTGTATGTGCGTCTGGTGCTCACAGCTGCCAAAGTCTATGCAAAGCGTACAACTTTATATGTCGAAATGGTTCGTGTACACATGACGCCCAAGACTCAGGACCTTATATTCATTCTTCTACTGATCAATAAAGAAAGTCAACCGCTACAGGAAAAAACAGAAAATATGCTAAAACTGATAATACTGTTATTACATAGGGCAATTAGTGTATAAGTAATATTATGAAGCTAAGTAAAATTGGATTTAATACATCGTATTCATAACAATTACTTCAATTTATATTTTCTTTGCCTTAAAATTAGTCTTTTCGGCCTCGTTCTAGTGTTTAAAATTGAAAAGAACTTTTACACAAGAACGAGGCTGGATTAATTTAAATGCATATAAAAGTATATAAATTGGCGGCCATCTTTACAAATATACGGTGTATTTTACAAGTGTTTTAAAAGCCTGACGTGCTCTAAAGTTTAAAGCTATAAAACACAAGTAAAACTGATTTATGGGGCCGATTACACGGAGATTTTCAGCCCTGGATAATCGCTCAACATTTTGTACCTGGGCTGAACCACAGAATAGAAATACAACCAGAAGTCCAACTCGCGTCGGAACCTTTGAAGTTTATGTCCTCGCGCATGTCGCCTCGCGCATCTTCATTCCTCACCATCCTACGCCATCCTAGGCAAGTTTCCCCGGCAGTTTTGAGCTTCAAAAGAAGGTTAAAACTGCCGGGGGAACTTGCCAGGATTGCGTAGGATGGCGTGGGACATTGCGCAGGATGGCGTCGGATGGCGTAAAATATGGCGCCTGCGCATTGAAGAAATGCGGACAAGTTGTCACTCGAGTTGGACTTCTGGTTGTATTTCTATTCTGTGGCTGAACTAAGCGCGTGAAAGGTGTCGATCATTCATTACGCAGCCGCAAAACGAAAATTCTTCCAATTCCTACGAGTTATTGATTAAAATTTTGGTTTCAGCCCGGGTTGAAATCGCTCATGTCATCGCAATAAAAACTCAGCCCTCCTAAACTGGCTGAAAATCTCCATGCATGTAATCGGCCCCTAAACGCTATGAAAACTCAAATGAAATTTTAACCTCAGTTTTTACGGGAACTCGTGCGATTACTTGTTAATTAATTTGGTCTGGACGTTCTTTTTTAAAAAAATATGAAGTTCCATTTGAGGAACTTTGACAAGTATACAATTACAATTAAGTAACCATATTATTTTGGTCGTATGAATTAAAAAAAATATGCCATAAATATGTCATAAATATGTGCATGGTACAAATCCAAAACGGAACGTTATGGACTTCTAGCACTTTTTAAATAATTCAAAGTATAATGTTTGGTGATTTATCGTTTTGAGGTTTTTCTGTGCTAAACTAAATTTGAATTACCGTGAACAATTCGTTCCGTTTGAACTTGAACCATCCACATTTGAAACGATCGTCCTTTATGGTTTGCTTGTGTATGCGCTATTCACCAAATAGAGAATGAAATGTAGTTTGCTGTAAGCTTAAGAAATACTAGTAATATTTATATTTGTACTTATATTTACAGTAATGATAGAGATTCTAATAAATTTGATTCAATCCTGATTAATTATTAGCGACTAATGGATTTAATTTCAGTTTATTACCGCCATCGAAAAATTGTTTTAATTTCTGCTTGTGGTTTGTTTGTTTGTTTGTTTGTTTGTTTGCTAGCAAATAAAATCTCAAAACATATTGCGCAGATTTTCAAAGAACTTTGTGTACAGTACCAGTACCAGTACCGGACAGGACAAGACAGTGCAGTACAGCGAAGTACAGTGCAGTGCAGTGCAGTACAGTACAGCGCGGTGCAGTGCAGTGCGGTGCGGTGCGGTGCGGTGCGGTGCGGTGCGGTGCGGTGCGGTGCGGTGCGGTGCGGTGCGGTGCAGTGCAATATGCAATGCAATACAGTACAGTACAGTACAGTACAGTACAGTGCAGTACAGTACAGTACAGTACAGTACAGTACAGTACAGTACAGTACAGTGCAGTGCAGTGCAGTGCAGTGCAGTGCAGTGCAGTGCAGTGCAGTGCAGTGCAGTGCAGTGCAGTGCAGTGCAGTGCAGTGCAGTGCAGTGCAGTACAGTACAGTGTATACTACAACCACCAGACACAATCTGAACACAACGTAAGAGAAAATAAAAAGTCAAACACAAGTAAACTGACGACGCTTCTATTTTTCTCTTTTATTATTCATTTTCGTAATTCAGTTACAACATGTGATATAAAATACATGAATAATTGAATCACTAAATACAGTAAAATCTACTTATCTTATCCACCAGCGACGCAAACAATAGTTCTATTCTTAATTTGTTATATTATTAAAAAAGACAACAACTTAAAATCATGGAGCAATGATAGCTACTCGTTTTTAACCAAAAAAGAATATGGCATTAATAATTACATATAAATGACTCACCTAAAACACTATATCCATATATCATAAATCACAACGCATATTGTTACAGAAAACTACTTCTAAGGACTCCACGTGAATATTAATGTTCATCATCTTACGCGAGAAAAATGATGCATTTACTTCTGTTTTCCTCGGTTAGTAAAAAGAAGGAAAACCAAGGCGATGATTCGATAAACCACAGCCATTAATATAATTATTCCCACACAAAAAGAATAATTATCTAAAGTGTAGTGATCTGGAAAAGCAATGGCGTCGCGAATGGGGCGATCAACATCCGGGTATCGTAAAGCTTCTTTCTCAAACAACGCCTCAACATACCAACGATTGTATGAAAGACTGTAACAAACTGGGCCAAAGAAATTCAGATCATCAAGCTTACATAGCGAGGGCGAAAAACCTAAAAGTGCCATAGATTGCCATTAGAAAACAAAAAGAAAAGAAACAAGGCGCTGGGTGCTATTGGCGCGTTTCCACACACGCGAGATTCGTACTTACTGCGCGTGCGTTATGTCTTCAGAATCCCACATGCATTACGCAAATTAGGGAGCCGCCCGAAATTTGCAAGGTCCCGCCATGACGACATGAAATACATGTAAACAGACAAACGCAAACAAACAAACGCAAACAAACAAATGCAAACAAACAAACAGACAGACAGACAAACAAACAAACAAACAAACAAACAAACAAACAACAAACAAACAAACAAACAAACAAACAACAGACAGACAGACAAACAAACAAACAAACAGACAGACAGACAAACAAACAAACAAACAAACAAACAAACAAACAAACAAACAAACAAACAAACAGACAGACAGACAGACAGACAGAGAGACAGACAAACAAACAAACAAACAAACAAACAGACAGACAGGCAGACAGACATAGAGACAGACAGACAGACAAACAAACAAACAAACAAACAAACAAACAAACAAACAAACAAACAGACAAACAAACAGACAGACAGACAGACAGACAGACAGACAGACAGACAGACGTACCTGATAACATGGCCATGATAAGAATTATAACGACAGACGCCATTTGAGAACTTTTCGGATTAAAAATTGTAGAAATGGCGTATCCCATTCCAGAACAACAAAGTTGAGCGGCAAAGACAACTGTGTAGTTAGAGTTAAAGTAAGCTGAAACAAAAGAAAAGGAACTTCAAATTCAGAGACAATTCTTGAAGCAGTCAATTAGAAACAGTATGCGCAGTTTAACCCTTTAACTCCCGTTGTTGTTGTGGAATATTGGGGACTTCAAGATCTACGACGTCAACCTCAACGACGACGTGCTTTAAGCAAAATAATTATTTTTGCAAAACAAAGAGAATGAAGAATTTTCAGTCCCCCAGAGTAATCCTCGTTCTTTATACAACGCCACTTAGAGCATTTTCACGTCTTCAGGACGACGTCAACGGCCAAAAAATGAGAACTGTTGCTTGAGATTGACTTCAATACGGACACTACAATCATTTTAGCAATACTGGGGCGTTTTGGAAGTCATTAAACTAGCTTCAAATACCAAATATAATAGTCAGTTAACCGTGACTTCCTTAAATTGTAAAACTTATCTTGCTTTTTAACCGCTTCTATGTAAATGCGTTTATTAGTTTATTATCTTTATTCTATTCTGTCTAAACGTATTTAAATATAATCTTACATCTTGGCGAGGTTAGAGTGTAGAGGAGACTAAGGTAAACCAATGGCATTATAATAATCACTGGTAGCTGAGAGAAGTTAACAGCGAGGAAATAACTGACACGATTCACACCAGCAGCACTTTCTCTAAAAAAGAAAATGTAACGTCGCATTACTTATCATTTTGCATTAGTTTTGTCACTTACAGTACACAGCCACCCCACACCACAACACATCATAACATTCAAAACCACACCACACCACATCACCCCATACGATACTATACCAGCTCGCTTCACACCACCTCACACCACACCACACCACACTATACCGCACGTCACGCCACACCACACCACATCACATCACACCACACCACACCACATCACACCACACCACATCACATCACATCACGCCACACCACACCACACCACACCACATCACATCACACCACACCACACCACATCACACACCACACCACACCACATCACGCCACACCACACCACATCACGCCACACCACACCACATCATCCCACACCACACCAGCTCGCTTCACACCACACCACCCCACTAAAGCTGACCTAATTAATGCCCCAGCATCACAATATTCACTCAGACTAGTTCCTAGTCCTCTTTTCTCTCGAACTTATTTTGGTGACGTCACAGAATAGGGATCGAGCGAGAGGACTAGCGGAAAATGTTCATCATTTATATCTATCATGAATCCTGCTGGAGCTCGGATTATTTAATCTTTATGAACGAGGGCACTTAAACAGACTTCTTCTTGAGAGCAGACAGCAAACGAGTAGGTTTCTTTATTTTACATTACGTTAAAAGGTTGTTACATACGAGGCTTTATAAAGTAGTGTTCGGCGTAGGAAGTGATTGTGTTGAAACACATTTATACAAATCGAAATATACTATTTTAACGTTTCGGGAGTAGACCAACCTTGCTATATGATGTTATAAAGAATTGTGCAGACCGACGTGAGTGTTATCTGCCTTGGTTTTCCGCCAAACGGCTGTTTGGTGCCTGTATAATTTGGGGCCAGATTTGGCCAAGCAAAACATTTTATTCCAGGCCTCTCACAATTTCGGTCTGCCGCTCGACGTTAAAAAGAGAGGCCTGGAAACCAGGCTGATATTCACTAGTTACCTCCAAAATGTTGTTCTGTGGTTTCCAAAACATCTCAAAGAAGCCAACATAGCCGTTAATCCAATCGCCATGCCACTCATTCGTGTTAAACCAGTAAACTTCTCCAATTTGACCTACGAATGAAAAAATTATTTCTCCTTTTATTAAATAATCATTTACAAAATTTTTAAACCGGAAAGATGGTAAACTATTGAAACTAGTCTACAGTCGGTTTTACGACGAGAGATAAACTGCAGGAGAAGTTATATTAGCGGACGTGGTCAGAAAATGCGTTTTTCAATGTCAAGAAACTGTAAACTTGAGAATCTCATTTATGATTATAGTGAACTCTCTAGAAGGCGGACACTCTCAGGACCAAATTTGGTGTCGGCCTTGGAGAGGTGTCCGCCTTAGAGAAATGTCCGCCTTGGAGAGGTGTCCGTCCGCCTTGGAGAGAGTTTTATTATAGTAGATAATGTATGAGCGGCCAAGATTAGCTGTCCGCCTTAGAGAGGTGTCTACCTTAAGCCCTAATCAAACGGGAACACAAGTCATCGCAAGTTGGCAGTCACAAATTTCTGTGGTGGTCGTTCAAACACCCAAATTAACAAAATAAAGGTTTCATGAGTGTTTTAAACAAGTTTTAACTTTGTCACGGTACATTATATTTTCGGGAAATTATTCAGAGCGGCTGGCTGAGAGAGCGTGACTGCCAACTTGCGATGACTTGCGTTCTCGTTTGATTAGGGCTTTAGAAAGAGTATTATTATAGTAAATAATGCATGAGCAGCCAAGATTAGCTGTCCGCCTTAGAGAGGTGTCCGCCTTAGAGAGGTGTCCGCCTTAGAGAGGTGTCCACCTCAGAGAGGTGTCCGCCTTAGAGAGGTGTCCGCCTTAGAGAGGTGTCCACCTTAGAGAGGTGTCCACCTCAGAGAGGTGTCCACCTTAGAGAGGTGTCCGCCTTAGGGAGGTGTCCGCCTTAGAGAGGTGTCCACCTCAGAGAGGTGTCCGCCTTAGAGAGGTGTCCGCCTCAGAGAGGTGTCCGCCTTAGGGAGGTGTCCACCTTAGAGAGGTGTCCACCTTAGAGAGGTGTCCGCCTTAGAGAGGTGTCCGTCTTAGAGAGGTGTCCGTCTTAGAGAGGTGTCCGCCTTAGAGAGGTGTCCACCTCAGAGAGGTGTCCGCCTTAGAGAGGTGTCCGCCTCAGAGAGGTGTCCGCCTTAGGGAGGTGTCCACCTTAGAGAGGTGTCCGCCTTAGAGAGGTGTCCGTCTTAGAGAGGTGTCCGTCTTAGAGAGGTGTCCGCCTTAGAGAGGTGTCCACCTTAGAGAGGTGTCCACCTTAGAGAGGTGTCCGTCTTAGAGAGGTGTCCGTCTTAGAGAGGTGTCCGTCTTAGAGAGGTGTCCGTCTTATAGATGTGTCCGCCTTCGAGAGGTGTCCGTCTTAGAGAGGTGTCCGTCTTATAGATGTGTCCGCCTTCGAGAGGTGTCCGTCTTAGAGAGGTGTCTGCCTTAGAGAGGTGTCTATCTTAGAGAGGTGTCCGCTATAGAAAGAGTTCACTGCACCTCCAGATACAATGCTCCTAATACTCCTCCAGCCAAGAATACCAAGAACGTATCGATCAGTAGCGTTTTCACAGAGCGAATTTGGAGAAGAAATTCTCTTCTTACAAATGTTAAGAATTGGTAAATTGGATTTCGCATGACCCTCTTACAATCTAAAAATACAGGAAAAATTATTACATTATATAAGAATATTTATTCGGTGGTTGTCAGTTCTGGTAGTATAGTAGGAGTAATGATGGTGGTGATGATAGTGATGGTGGTGGTAGAGGTGGTGGTTGCAATTGTGGTAGTAGTGGTAATGATGGTAGTAGTAGTGGTAATGATGGTAGTGATGATAGTGATGGTGGTGGTAGAGGTGGTTGTAATTGTGGTAGTAGTGGTAATGATGGTAGTAGTAGTGGTAATGATGGTGGTCTAGTGGTAGTAGTGGTGGTGGTGGTAGTGGTAATAGTTGTGGTAGTGATAGTAGTAGTGGTAGTGGTAGTAGTAGTGGTGGTGGTAGTAGTAGTGGTAGTAGTGGTAGTGGTAGTGGTAGTAGTAGTAGTAGTAGTGGTGGTGGTGGTGGTTATGATGGTGGTAGTGATGGTAGTAGTGGTGGTGGTGGTTATGATGGTGGTAGTGATGGTAGTAGTGGTAGTTATGGTGGTGGTAGTACTTAGTGATAGCGATAGTAATGGTGGTGGTAGTGATAGTGGTAAAAGTGGTAATAGTGGTGGTAGTGATGGTAATAGTAGTGATGGCAGTAGTAGTGATGGTAGTAGTAATGGTGGTGGTAGTTATGATGGTGGTAGTAGTGGTAGTAGTGGTGGTAGTGGTGATGGTGGTAGTGGTGATGGTGGTAGTGGTGATAGTGGCAGTGATAAGACTTAACAGTCATACTGCCTAGAAAGAGTTTACACTGTCACCGCTGTTGCAAAAAAAACTTTAGGGACCTTAAGCAAGCACAACGTGAACGTCACGACGACGACCCAAGTACAATAGTATTTTTCAATCAAAACAAAGCTTTGAATAATTCGCAGTCCCAAGAGTAACCCCAACACCGTCCTCGTTGCACATACAACGTCAACTGAAGCGTTTTCCCGTTTTCAAGACGACGTTGTGACAAGGAACAGCAAAAGTTGTTAGTTTACTTAGGCGTTAATCTATCGTACGTCATGTTGTCGAAGCTATGGCTGCTTTTTAAAGGTCTTACAAAATACATAAAGCATACAATACACGATGTCCTGATCCATGGTTTCTTTTAAATGCAGTAACTTAATTGCCCTCGTCGTCCTAGCTTCCTTAAGGTCCCTTTTATCTTTTTACGGCTCCGTCTAACACTAGATGATTTTACTCGTAAAGGAGAGACGTCTCGTAAAGCCACGCACCAAAGTGTTAAACTTACCAAGCGTTGAAGAGCAAGATGTTCTTGCGCCTTGTGAATCTCCGTTTGTTTTTCCAGAATAATGAGCTATCCACGAGTCAAATAGATCCACTTCCTCGTTACCTTCCTTTGGTTTGACTGACCCTCCAATCACATCCATGTAGAAGTCAGCAGGGTTAACATCAGCAGGTATTTCATAACCAAGTGAGGAGAAGTAGAGTTTGGCATCTGGGACTGAGCCTTGATAAACTGTCTTACCCCCAGGTCCAAGAAGAAGAACATTATGAAACATATCTTAAAGAAAAAACTCAAAGCTATACTTATTGAACCTGAACCGATTACGAGCGTTTCAAGAAGCCGAACATTGCCCTTCGTGTGACAGTAGGCTTCGCAAGAAGTTTCCTCTCTCAGTTTTTGTCAGGATATCAACTATACAGTCTGAAAGATGATTTAAAACGTCGTTTTAACTATGGTAAACACTTACTAAATATCTCAAATCTTGGCTGATGGATGACACACAACACTGTCAATCGTCCTTGTTCGGCAACAGTTCTCAAAGATTTAAGAACAGACAAGCTTGAAGTACTATCAAGACCACTAAAGAAATAGATAAAATGATGAATACTCGATAAGAATACATTTAATGACAGGATTTAGACTACGGACAGAAAGAGACAGACAGACAGACAGACAGACAGACGGACGGACGGACGGACGGACGGACAAACAGACAGACGGACAGATGGACAGACAGACAGACAGACAGTCAGACGGACAGACAGACAGACAGACAGACAGACAGACAGACAGACAGACAGACAGACAGACGGACGGATAGACACAAAAACAAACAGACAGACAGACGGACGGACGGACGGACAAACAAACGGACAGACAGACAGACAGACAGACAGACAGACAGACAGACAGACAGACAGACAGACAGACAGACAGACAGACGGACGGACGGACGGACGGACGGACGGACGGACTGACTGACAGACAGACAGACGGACAAACGGAAAGACAGACAGACAGACAGACAGACAAACAAACAAACAAACAAACAAACAAACAAACAAACAAACAAACAAACAAACAAACAAACAAACAAACAAACAAACAAACAAACAAACAGACAGACAGACAGACAGACAGACAAAGGCCAAAAATCCACTTCTCAACTACTCATCAATACATTACCTTGTCGGTTCATCAAGGAATAGCAACGTAGGATCAGCAACTAACTCCATACCAATGTTAACTCTCTTACGCTGACCCCCAGAGATACCTCTGGTTTCCTATAAGTCAAGGAGAAAAAACTCCAACTCAGTATGCATTTTGACGAACCGTAACAGACGGCATAATTCTGCAAGACAGATCGTCAGTGGCGTCGAGTCCACAATACAGATGATACCTCCAGAAACTACAAATAATAGAATAGTGAGATCAGAATGTGATAATCACAGCGGTAAATACTGGCGACACATACCTCATCGCCAATAAGAGAATCTGCAACATGACTAATCTCCAAAATGCTGAGTATCTGAAAATATAATCATTACAAACACTGATTACTTTCATTTCGGAAGTAAAAGTCACTTAAATTAAGACCACTTCCCTCACATCGTATTCATGATCGTAAATAAACTTCGTCTCATTAATCATACCTGCCGTATCTTATATTTCAACGTCCTGCTATCTATTCCAGCAGGCAATCGTAGTACTGCTTGGTAGTACAACACTTCATACACTGTCAAATTTCTGTGCATTGTGTCATCCTAATGAAACAAATTTCAAAAAAAATGTTAGGCTTAGATTGGGTTAGGATTAAGATTAGGTTTAGCAATTTGACTAATGTAAAGAAGATGCTAGCATATTTTTTAAAGTCGATAAAAAAGTATCATACCTGCGGCACGAATCCTGTAATAGATCTGAACTCTTTAATTCCTCTAACTTCTTCACCATTGAACAATATTTCACCGGTAGAATCCTGATTGATGAATAAAGAGAAAAGGATATATTAGGCATATATATATATAAGAGAAGATAATCTTTATTTTGCCACGATAATTATTAAAAGCTACAAGGTTGTACGGTCGTGTATAAATTTAAATATATATAGATATAGATATAAGAGAGAGATCTTACTGATTAACTCTTTACTGGGCGTGGTTGCCATTTGGCAACTTATTATACTTTTACCATGGCTAACGCCAGACGATTTTACTCGTCAAGTGGAGTAAACGAACGAACAAACAAACAAACAAACAAACAAACGAACGAACGAACAAACAAACAAACAAACAAACAAACAAACAAACAAACAAACGAACGAACGAACGAACGAACGAACGAACGAACAAACAAACAAACAAACAAACAAACAAGCGAACAAACGAACAAACTCCCAGGCAGAAACAGACCCTGTATCTATGCTTCTAAACATTCAAATCATTAATTATGTAATTGATGTCTTACTCCATAGTAAGCTTTCCCACTTAGAGTATTAAGGAAGGTTGTTTTGCCAGCTCCAGACGGTCCCATCACAGCTGTTACTTCACCTGAGCGAACTTGACCAGTCACGCCTTGAAGAACCACTTTGCCTTTGTTTTCACCCTGAAATTGACAAAAATAATTTCAAATTTTGACCAACATTTAACGAGAGTAAAACAGTTATAAACAAACATTAACAAATTCACCAATAATTTAACTGTGCTTTCATGCACTATACTTACTGAGTTCAAGGTTAAACCGAGGTTTTTAAAACTTATATCAATCGTGAACGACTTTGCTTCGATTGGTTCATTTACACTAACAAACTGATGAAGTCTGTTCGTAACGTTACCAATTCCCGCATCAACAGCAAATGTACTAGTCGAAGTACGCTCTCGGCCAGTTACTCTTGTGAAATAGAAGTGGTAATAAAATTTCACAGTAGTCCATTTGTTGTAAAGCACAAGAAGAACCACAAAGAGTAAGAGTACAAGAAAATCGATGAGTGGAGCGATGAAATTGGTAATCGGTGCCGAAGACCTTTTGCGACATCTTGTGAGAAACTGTATTAAAAAAAACAAAAGATAAATTAAAGATGAAATGGTGAGGTATATGTTAACATCTTGGAACAACCAGGACAACCTGGACTCATTGTAAATAAAAGAAGCATGCTGCGTGTATAGGCAGTGTTGAAACAACAATCGAAATATAGTAAGGTTTGATATACTGCCAAAACAGAGAACGTAGGAGTCTAATGTTTCGAGCGAAGGCCCTTCGTCAGAGAGATACAGAGAACGCCCCTCTGCCGAAGGGCCTTCACTCGAAACGTTAGACTCATACGTTCTCTGTTTCGGTAGTATATATCAAACCTTACTATCAACCTCGTTAATTCCAAGGGCCATTTGTAGGGAACTGAGCCAAGATGGCAGGAACAAATGGCCCTGGTGGAGGCTAGGCAATCTCAGTCTCTGATTGGTCAAGAGCTTATTGCATAAATTAGACGGTTTGATTTTGTAATTTTTTTAAAAAATTGTATTTTGACCTTGTCAGGTTGGAAATTATATTTTAAACCATGCAATAATTAGTTGTAAAGGAATGAGTTCTAGTTAAAAAAATGCGCAATATACTGCGCATTTTGAGCTAGCCTCCACCAGGGCCATTTGTTCCCGTCATTTTGTTTTTATTCGTCATCTTGGCCCAGTTCCCTACAAATGGCCCTGGGTACGAGGTTGACCTTACTATATCTCATTGTAAATAGCTCGCGTTACTTACGGGACAAGGGTCAGGAGAAGTACTTCCCGCTCGACAATAATGTCCTTCACTACAAGGATACTTTTTATCAGGTTCAGGACAATAGTATCCACCTGGGCAAGGCTTTGGCATATCAGGACTAGCACAAAGACAAGTATCATCATCTACACCATTACATATTCTTGCAGTGTTGTTAAGAACAAGTGGAGGATCACTACCACAACACACACCAAAACCTCCACACTCTTTATCCTGAAAAACGAGAAAATTATAGGTCAGCATTAAAAAAAAAAATTTATTCCAATTATACTGACTACGTTTGGTGGACGACGACCCGTCTGTAAAATCGAAATATAGTAAGGTTAGATATACTGCCGAAACAGAGAACGTATAGGAGTCTAAGGGCTTTCGCGGCTCGAAACGTTAGACTCCTACGTTCTCTTGGTCGAAAGTCTTTGCAATTGTTCTATCTTTTTGTTCACGTTTATGCACACTTGTGCACGGTGAGGACAGCAGTGCATGTTTGTGCATGTTAAGCCGCTGTCACACAATGCAATTTTTCGTGAAACCTGTGCAAGACAAGTTTCAAGACAGATTGCAACGTGTAACACCCCCTTGTTTATGAACCTGTGTCGCTTTGCATTACGAGGCAGGTTTCACCAAAGTAGGATGCACTTGAACTTCGCGCAACGGTTTGTGAAACTTATCTCGCAAAAGCGTTGCGACACAGGTTTCCCCAATCGTTGCATCATGTAACAGAGGCTTTATTTAACCGTGTTATTTAAATATTAATAAGCGAAAAAGAAAAGATTTCTGTGCGGGCGGGACGTCTCAACATTAAAACACAGCTAATTATACACGCTTTGAAGTTTCCCGAGTTTCCAGACCATATCTTGATTGACAACATGCATGCAAAGCTGCGAGCATGAACTTTTAGGCTACAATATAATAACCTTTTCTGGTGTCTTTTTCATAGGTACACAGTAAGCTCCTGAAGGGCAAGGAATGATACACAGAGATTGTTGTGGACAATAAAAACCTAGCACAAGAAAAGAACAACATAACACAATTACAAGTAATATTGGGCATTTCACTCGACTACATATCATCATGTTCTCAGGATTTTGGGTGAAGGAAAATTGGAGTAATGTAATGTAATGTAATGTAATGTAATGATTTATTTAACGTCGCAAGCACAGGATGTGGTCGCCCAATCATCCGAGCCAGGGGCTCATGTTAAAAGTGCACGACATAAGCTAAGACCTAACGTGTCGAATATATACATTATAAGACCAAACCGGGACCAGTTGCGAAAAAAGCAACTACACAGGCCTTCCGGCAGGAATTGAACCGACGACCTTGCGATTCTAGTGCAATACTCTGACCACTGAGCCACGGAGGGCGTTGCCGAGAGCTTGATCGAGAGTTCTGTATATATATTAAGGCGGTAATGCCAGGAGAGAATTGGATATATTATAAGTAATATAATGTATATTATAAGTATATTATTTCTTTCTTATTAAGTCTTATAATGTATATATTCTACACTCGAATTTTCCTTCACCCAAAATCTTGATAACACAATTACACTTTGGTTCTTTGAACTTTGTGTACGAAATTTGTGGTTTATATTTTAAAAAAAGTCTCGAGTAAATAATGAAGAAGTGAAGAGATGAAGTAAAAAGGAGAGAAAAGAAAGAAGAAACAGAGTAAGACAGAGAAGAAAGTACAGAATAAAAAAAGAAGGGGAAAGGGAGGAAAGACGAAAGAAATATAAGAATAAATGAATGAAGAATAATGGGCGGATAAAAGGAGAAAAAAAGAAAGGAAGGAAGAAAAGAAGGAAGGAAGGAAGGAAGGAAAGAAGGATGGAAGGAAGAAGGAAGGAAGGAAGGAAGGAAGGAAAGAAGGATGGAAGGAAGAAGGAAGGAAGGAAGGAAGGAATGAAGGATGGAAGGAAGAAGGAAGGAAGGAAGGAAGGAAAGAAGGATGGAAGGAAGAAAGAAGGAAGGAAGGAATGAAGGAAGGAAGGAAGGAAGGAAGGAAGGAAGGAAAGAAGGAAGGAAGGAAGAAGGAAGGAAGGAAGGAAGAAAGAAAGGAAGGAAGGAAGGAAGGAAGGAAGAAGGACGGACGGACGGAAGGAAGGAAGGATAGAAGGATGAAAGAAAGGAAAGAAGAGAAAGAAAGAGAGGGATCGAAGAAAGAAGAAAAGAAGGTTGGAAGAAATAAAGGAGGAAAGAGGGAAAGAAGGAAGGAAGAAAGGAAGGAAGGAAGAAAGGAAGGAAGGAAGAAAGGAAGAAAAGAAGAAAGGAAGGAAAGAAGGAACGAAGGAAGGAAGGAAGGAAGAAAGGAAGAAAGGAAGAAAGAAAGAAAGAAAGAAAGAAGAAAGAAAGAAAGAAAGAAAGAAAGAAAGAAAGAAAGAAAGAAAGAATGAAAGAAAGAAAGGAAGGAAGGAAGGAAGGAAGGAAAGAAAGAAAGAGGGAAGAAAGGGAGGGAAAAGAGAAAGAAGGAAAGAAAGAAAGAAACAAAGAAGGGCACATCTATTTTACCTTTGGGGCATGGTTTTGGACGATTTGAGTTTGGATCCAAATAAAATCCTCCAGCACACGCTTGAGTTTGCCACGTATGCACACAATCAGTTAGAGGATTGAAAGTAGGAAGTTTCTGTGGTGGCTGTGACAACGATCTCCTGTTCTTAGGTGTGTCACAAAGAGAAATATTTTCTTTATCACCAGCAAAAGGACAACACAAATGTTCTTTTCCTGCAGGACAACATGCTCCAGGAGGAGGCCTTGGTTTTTCTAAAAATAGAAACGTTTATTATCAGCGGGGAAATGCAATTAATAATAATTACTCAGTGACATTACAATCTGACTACGAAAATAACTTGCTTGCTTTCTTGTCTGCTCTCTTGCTTGCTAATTGCTTGCTCTCTTGCTTGCTTGCTTACTTGCTTGCTTGCTTGCTAATTTCTTGCTTGCTTGCTTGCTTGTTTGTTTGTTTGTTTGTTTGCTTGCTTGCTTGCTTACTTGCTTGCTAATTTCTTTCTTGCTTGCTTGCTTGCTTGCTTGCTTGTTTGCTTGCTTACTTGCTTGCTCGCTTGCTAATTTCTTGCTTGCTTGCTTGCTAATTTCTTGCTTGATTGCTTGCTTGCTAATTTCTTGCTTGCTTGCTTACTAATTCCTTGCTTGGTTGCTAATTTCTTGCCTGCTTGCTTCCTAATTTCTTGCTTGCTTGTTTGTTTGTTTGTTTGTTTGTTTGTTTGCTTGCTTGCTTGCTTACTTGCTTGCTTGCTTGCTTGCTTGCTTGCTTGCTTACTTGCTTGCTTTCTTGTCTGCTCTCTTGCTTGCTTAGTTGCTTGCTTGCTTGCTTGCTTGCTTTCTTGCTTGCTTGCTTGCTTGATAATTTCTTGCTTGCTTGCTTGCTTGCTAATTTCTTGCTTGCTTGCTTGCTTGCTTGTTTGTTTGCTTGCTTGCTTGCTTGCTTGCTTGCTTGCTTGCTTGCTCGCTCGCTAGCTAATTTCTTGCTTGCTAATTTCTTGCTTGCTTGCTTGCTTGCTAATTTCTGCTTGCTTGCTTACTTACTAATTCCTTGTTTGGTTGCTAATTTCTTGCTTGCTTGCTTGCTTGCTTGCTTGCTTGCTTGCTTGCTTGCTGATTTCTTGCTTGCTGGCTTGCTTGCTTGCTAATTTCTTGTTTGCTTGCTTGCTTGCTTACTAATTTCTTGCTTGCTTGCTTGCTCGCTCGCTAGCTAATTTCTTGCTTGCTAATTTCTTGCTTGCTTGCTTGCTTACTTACTAATTCCTTGTTTGGTTGCTAATTTCTTGCTTGCTTGCTTGCTTGCTTGCTTGCTTGCTTGCTTGCTTGCTTGCTGATTTCTTGCTTGCTGGCTTGCTTGCTTGCTAATTTCTTGTTTGCTTGCTTGCTTGCTTGCTTGCTTGCTTGCTTGCTAATTTCTTGCTTGCTTGCTTGCTTGCTTGCTTGCTTGCTTGCTTGCTTGCTTGCTTGCTTGTTTGCTTGCTTGTTTGCTTGCTTACTTGTTTGCTCGCTTGCTAATTTCTTGCTTGCTTGCTAATTTCTTGCTTGCTTGCTTGCTTGCTTGCTAATTTCTTGCTTGCTGGCTTGCTTGCTTGCTTGCTTGCTTGCTTACTAATTCCTTGCTTGCTTGCTTGCTTGCTAATTTCTTGCTTGCTTGCTTGCTAATTTCTTGCTTGCTGGCTGGCTTGCTTGCTTGCTAATTTCTTGCTTGCTGGCTTGCTTGCTTGCTAATTTCTTGCTTGCTGGCTTGCTTGCTTGCTTGCTTGCCGATTTCTTGCTTGCTGGCTTGCTTGCTTGCTTTCTTGCTTGCTTGCTTGCTTGCTTGCTAATTTCTTGTTTGCTGGCTTGCTTGCTTGCTAATTTCTTGTTTGCTTGCTTGCTTGCTTGCTTGCTTGCTAATTTCTTGCTTGCTGGCTTGCTTGCTTGCTTGCTTGCTTGCTTGCTGATTTCTTGCTTGCTGGCTTGCTTGCTTGCTTGCTAATTTCTTGCTTGCTAATTTCTTGCTTGCTTGCTTGCTTGCTTGCTTGCTAATTTCTTGCTTGCTGGCTGGCTTGCTTGCTTGCTTGCTAATTTCTTGCTTGCTTGCTTGCTGGCTTGCTTGCTTGCTAATTTCTTGCTTGCTGGCTTGCTGGCTTGCTTGCTTGCTTGCTAATTTCTTGCTTGCTGGCTTGCTTGCTTGCTTGATTGCTTGCTTGCTTGCTAATTTCTTGCTTGCTTGCTTGCTTGCTAATTTCTTGCTTGCTTGCTTGCTTGCTAATTTCTTGCTTGCTTGCTTGCTGGCTTGCTTGCTTGCTTGCTAATTTCTTGCTTGCTGGCTTGCTTGCTTGCTTGCTAATTTCTTGCTTGCTGGCTTGCTTGCTTGCTTGATTGCTTGCTAATTTATTGCTTGCTTGCTTGCTTGCTTGCTTGCTAATTTCTTGCTTGCTGGCTTGCATGTCTGCTATCTTGCTTGCTTTTTTTCTTTTTTTGCTGGCTTTCTTGCTTTCTTGCTCGCTCGCTCGCTCGTTCGTTCGTTCGTTCGTTCGTTCGTTCGTTCGTTCGTTTGTTTGTTTGTTTGTTTGTTTGTTTGTTTGTTTGTTTGTTTGTTTGTTTGTTTGTTTGTTTGTTTGTTTGTTTGTTTGTTTGTTCGTTCGTTCGTTCGTTCGTTCGTTCGTTTGTTTGTTTGCTTGCTTCTTGCATGCGCATGCTGCCAACAGTCACGAAAACTGTTCAAACTAATATAATATATTATCGCAGTCACCAAAAAGACACAGACAACAACAAATTGAAGCAAAAGTATTTTGTTTATTTCAGAATATATAAGCCTGCTTATTATAACTTATTTTAGGATGTTGAATTTTTCGAATGGAAACTATAGTTTTGTATTTTTTCCACACACTCACCGCGTCGCAGACGAGTGAGTACTATGGAAACGAGAAGGAACATTCCCATCAGGTACCGCAAACCTAGACGCCTGGGAACGCCCATAGTGGGCGTATTATATACCTGTCACAGTGACAGCTTTCCAAGTACTTACACATTGATTCTTGGAAGCATAAAGTTTAAGATGTCCGGTTCTCGAAAGGTTATCTGTCGTTGGATTTTGCTTTAACGATCTAGACTGTTTGTTTCTATACCTAACAAGCAAACAGGCTTAATGTTCTATACATACGGCTGCTGTTTGTGGACTAACTAAAATAATATGTAAGAGTTGGGTTAAGCCTATATATTTTCCTCGGCGCGTAACGGCCAGTTCAAATTTCACAAAGTTTTGTCTTTATCTGTATACTTCCCTGGGCTTTACACAGATAAAGACCCAGCATTTATAATTATGACAATTCAATTCAGTTTGTATGGGAGATAAAGACTTATGAATAACAAAGAAACCGCGTAGTAACCTGATACTGTAGGATTTATCAGTAGACGTTTAGCACCTGACAGCGGTTAGCGATTGTCAAAGAACATGCCGATACTAAAATATTTTGTATTGCGGTCGTAGCGTGCATTGTACACTTGTGAATGTCTATATATAAGCCACCTGAAATTTATAAGGTCGCTTACGATTCAAGCAGCGTTGAGTTGTGTCTAGAAATTCCAATAACCCAAGACTTAAGTATTAATTCTGTCTGTCTATAGTATCATATATAATGTACAATTTGCCCTATCAAGTGTAACCATGACGCAAACTATTATGATGAATATCACACACATCAAAACTTGGACTAAATAGTCCGTAAGAAAACGCACTAATGACTTACTCTTCTAACATTTTAAGAATATTATTCCTTTCCTTTGCACACAAATATAATTTTTGTCTCGCGCGAAACTATTAATTATAGGCCAGCTGTGCCTACAGGTATATGCATGCATATTATGCTGGTTATTTACGTTTATACAACCCTACACACGAAGAACTTATATATATATATATATGTATATAAGTGAGTTATGGTTCACGAAATGTTAGAGAGTGCTCAATACCATATAGATAGAGCAAAATACAAAGTATAAAGTATAGTTTTACCTTAAAGTCTTCGCTACCAGAGGTTTCACCCTAAACGGGATCATCAGGCGACTCATCGCCTGATGATCCCGTTTAGGGTGAAACCTCTGGTAGCGAAGACTTTAAGGTAAAACTATACTTTATACTTTATATATATATATATATATATATATATATATATATATATATATATATATATATATACGTTTAATAGAGATTGTTATAAAAACTACAACACTCCTACAATATGTTTAAACATTTGTTCCAAGTTTGCTGCAAAGAAAACCAAACGTGTAACGAGTCACTCTGATAATTTTTCTTGTGTATATACACAAGTATATGAAGAATGCGGCAGTAAAGTATAAACAAATATACTCCTTAAACCACGGTTAATGGAAGGGAGATTTCTATTAACCGTGCTTAAACGTTTCGTTTAGATGTTACACGCAGACTAAAGCGATAATCACCAATAAGGAGAGTTACTCAAGTTTTCTGCAAACCGGCAAACGCGTGTAAGGTCTGTAAGGATTCTCTGCGAATTTTCATTTGTGTCGACAAATACAGGAAAATATCCCCCATATGTCGAGCAGTATAGTATAACAGATATATTCCTTAACTAGCTGAAGACATTTTAAACGATTTGGACTCGTTTTATTTGGAGCTCGACAGTTGTAAGGAAAGTGGGGATATAACTAGAAACCGAAAGCGAATTGCCGCTTGAGCGTGCTTTGAGAGAGTAAACAAATATTCCTTACAACGTTTGGAAATATTTAGAGTCGTTTACACGCAGACTAAACGGCGATATAATCACCAATAAAGGGAGTTGCAAGTTGACAGCAAACGTGCAAGGATTCTCTGGAGTTGCAAGTTGGCAGCAAACGTGCAAGGATTCTCTGCGAATTTTATTTGTGTACACCAATATTATATAGAAAAATATCACTGTCAAGCGGAAGTTAGTATAAAGAAATATTCTTGAGCTGGCGCTGAAGACATTTTAAAATATTTAAAATATTTAGACACGTTATATTTTGATGTTACATACACTAGCTCGACAATTCTAAGGAGAGTGGGGATATAGGTACCTCCATATATAGTTATATACGATGGTCGTTTCAGTGGTTTAACGCAAATATATATACAGGAAACGAGAATGTGAAACCTTCCCACACATGGTGAAAATAAAGAGAGTGGAATTTAAATGAAGCATATTCATGTACTATAACAGCTATACTTACTACCGCAAAGTGACTCGGCATTCACAGATTGGAATACCAACAAGATAAGGGCAAAGAAAAAACAGCTGATTCGTGCTGCCGCCATATTATTCAACAGAACACCCACTTGGTGAATCACGTGGCGATGAATTATTTCAAAACACGTCCGGCGGTTGGCGGTCTGAGCTATACCCAATCAACAGACTTCACGACTTTCAGTCAGACAGAACCTAGATCTCTTTATTTTAACAGTCTCGTTACTTTTATACCCTAGGCGCAAGTTGAGCGTTACAAACATATAACCAAATATAGAAATACAACTACTATATACGTGACCTATGTAAAGGAAGGGTGTTACAGGAAAGGGAGCGTTTACCTAATTCTGCTAATTGTTAATTTACATTCGTCACACCATCCTCCTCCTTAAATGTTCTCGTCCCGAGGACATTGATGAATATCTTATATTCTAAACATAACTATGATACAACGTGCTGAGAGGAACTACATGTCAAATTGCTTACGTACATCGAAGTGTGATGTGTCAGATAAGAGTCTATTGCTCAATAATCTAATTAAGGCTATATACTGTACATGCATAAATCAAAACTACAAGCTGCTTAATTACAAGAACAGTTACTTACGTACCTAGTTTACCATCCTCCCCCTTAAATGTTCTCGTACCGAGGACATTGATGAATATCTTATACTCTAAACATAACTATGTACACTATAAACTTAAAACTAATAACCATAACGATCTGGGGGTCGTATGTTTTGTCTAAGTCTGACAGGCCTTGCCCGTGGGATCTCCACTTGTTGAGGTGCAACATCAACCACCTGAAACTCCTATTTCTCGAGCCGGGCAAACAATTTCGCCTGGTTGAAATGGGATATAACTTAACTTGAGCTGATCGTGGTGAACGACCATCTCTTTGCCACCCCTCGGTATAACTTTGTAGTTAACCCCTAACCGTTTTGAAATCCTATAAGGTCCCACCCTGTCTTTTAGTTCGATTACCCATTCACATCATTGTCTACCTTAATTAACTTTTCTGATGCCCTCGCTAAAGTTGATGTTTTCTTGGCAGGGGAGGGGAGGGGGGGGGGGGGGGGGGGGGGTGGTTGACTGCAAAAATGTTGGACCAATGTTAAAATGTTAACAATGCCCCTGATTGAATACTTGTATCAGTGTCAGTACAGTAGTGCTTTAGAAGCAACCAAGATCAATATTGAGCAAATTTTAATTCTATTCCGCTTATTTACATATATATTTAGGATACAGGAAATACACTTTATTTGTTAAAATAGAATATTTGAACATTTGACCAGTTATACCAAGTTTATCAATAGAATCATAGTATAGTTTCATTTCATTGTTTTCCTGATGGTTCTAGGGAGTAGGATTACGTAGCTTATGCATAAAAAAAATGAAAAATAGATAAGTAAACTAGGTACGTAAGTAACTGTTCTTGTAATTAAGCAGCTTGTAGTTTTGATTTATTTTCGAGGGCGAAAATCTTAACGAGGGGGGTAGTGTAGTGACCTGTAATTCTGTACAGTATATAGCCTTAATTAGATTATTGAGCAATAGACTCTTACCTGACACATCACACTTCGATGTACGTAAGCAATTTGATATGTAGTTCCTCTCAGCATGTTGTATCATAGTTATGTTTAGAATATAAGATATTCATCAATGTCCTCGGGACGAGAACATTTAAGGAGGAGGATGGTGTGACGAATGTAAATTTACAATTAGCAGAATTAGCACGTAAAAGCATGATATAGCAAATTGCGGTAAACGCTTCCTTTCCTGTAACACCCTTCCCGTTTACATTGGTCACGTATATAGTAGTTGTATTTCTATATTTGGTTATATGTTTGTAACGCCCAACTTGGGCCTAGGGTATAAAAGTAACGAGACTGTTGAAATAAAGAGAGGTTCTGTCTGACTGAAAGTCGTGAAGTCTGTTGATTGGGTAGCTCCGTACGTTACAGGTGCGTAGGTCTCAGTGCGAGCTATAGCCTGATGCCAGCGGGTGGCTCGCCTCTCTAATTATAAAGGCTGTTTTCATTACGTCCCCGGAGCGTGCATTGTTTCAGGTTCCACCTTGTGAAATATTTCCAACTTTCAAAGCCGCTCCGCTAGACCGGGCAAAGCGAACGTTATAAAGCCCGCCGCACACTAGAGCTATCAGCGTAGCAAAGTTTCACTCGTGACTGTTGGCGTAAGCAAGTTCCCCCAGTGTGCGGTGGCGTTTTGAGCGCTATTGTTCACGCGTGCCATCGGCGCCGTATATTCAACATGTTGAATAATTTTGTGCACGAGTGAACATTTCCTCCAAGTGTGCGCGCGTGCAAAGCTATCAGCTTACAATAGGAGGCAAATACGCATGCGTGTTGACTCATATTTTCAAATCAATTCGTGAAACATGACCGCCGTTGTTTGCGAAGAAGAGTTTGACTCATCCTCATCAGACGAAGAAGAAATATTGCTTCTTCTTCTGTTAATGCGACGCAGACGAAGACGTTTAAGAGCTTCGCACCGAAAAGTATGGACGAAACGGTGGATATCACGACGCCAAACACAAGGAGCTTGCGCGAATATTGTTCGCGAACTGACTGTTGGAGATCCTGAACAGTTTAGGCAGTTTCACAGGCTGGATAAAGATTCATTCGACGAAGTTTTGAAATTAGTTTCATCACTGATCGAGAAGAAAGACACGAGGATGCGATTGTGTTTGAAACCGATCGAAAGACTATCGGTGACACTACGTTTTTTGGCAACAGGTATAATGAAGTTATACGCGAGGTTATACGTATATATATATTCATTTTATGTTTGTTTTAAATTCATATGATTGTTTAATTTTTGTAACTTAGGAGAGACCTTCAGAAGTCTTTCCTTCCAATATCGTATTAGTGAAAGGACCATATCTGGAATTGTGGAGGAAACTTGTCAAGCATTGCATTCAGAAATGAAGGACAACTATTTGAAGGTTTTTATTTCCAAACGTTTTTACACACAGCATAATCCATTATGTATTAAATAGTCCTCTATCAAATCATTTTTTTCTCAATACAAAGTTCGTTACATCTTATTTAGTCTTAGTTAATAAATAGTTAGTGTATTATTACCACCCACTAGTGGTATTTAGCCTAGCTGATTCATCTCGAAAACATGAGTTAGGCTCAGCATATATTGAAGACTGAGGGCTTGAGGTTCGCATACGAGTTGCCATGACTGGATGCTGCGGTGGAATTGGAACAAAATGATGTTGCGTTTGTGGCGGCATCATAGGTTGTTGCATTTGTTGGACAGCTTGTACAGGCACCAATAGGCCAGCTTGTGCCTCAAAAATTATGTTGTTAATTTTGTTTTGAGCCAAATGGCATGTCCGACTATCCAACTCTGATAATGCATTGGCAATGTAATTTGCACTGATTTTGGGCTCTTGTGTTTCTCTGTAATTGATTGAGATAGGCCCTTGATTAAATTAAATTCTTCGTCTTTTCCTGGATATACTCGGTCTTTTTTTTAGTGGCTCGTTAGTCGATCTTGATGTGCCCCTTCCTTCAGCCCCATCAATTGCGCTGTTTGCAGGGCTGGCTGGATCATTCAAATTAACATCATCTTCATCATCATTATCATTATCAAGTTCACATGCCACCTCGTTCAAACTGATTTCGGATGTGGGAGTTCCAGAAGAAGGGGAAGATTCCTATGAATGAAAACATTTTATTTGTTATATTTAGAGTCCAACCAAGAAGGAAGAATGGCTACATATTGGTTCACAATTTGAAAGCAAGTGGAACTACCCATGTTGTATCGGAGCAATAGATGGAAAACATATTGCTATTCAACAACCAGGTGACACTGGCTCTGAGTTCTTCAATTACAAGCACTACTTCAGTGTCCTTTTGTTGGCATTGGTTGATGCAAACTACAAATTCATTTATGTTGATGTTGGGGCCGCTGGACGAGCTGGGGATGCTGGAGTGTTTGCTGATTCAACATTGAAGCAAGCATTAACATCCAATTCATTAGACCTCCCATCATCAAGCACAATATCTGGGATATGAAGTAAAATTGAGTATCACGTTGTTGGAGATGATGCATTTCCCTTGTCAATGCAAATCATGAAACCTTCCCCGCATCGTAATTTAGTAAAAGAAAAACGAATTTATAATTACAGATTGTCACGCACCCGTAGAGTAGTTGAAAATGCGTTTGGTATTTTGGCACACAGATGGAGAGTTTTTTTAACCAAAATTAAACTTTCTCCTGACAAGGTGACAAATGTAATTTTAGCTGCTTGTTGCCTGCACAATTTCATGGTGGAGAAGAACAAGGCTGGTTATGCAGCAGCAGCAGATTTGGAGAACAGCGACCATTCTGTATCAAGAGGATCATGGAGAAGTGATGCAGCTTTGACTAGCTTGCAACCTACCCCCAGCCATAATGCAAGCAGAAATGCTAAATTACAGAGGGATCTTTTGGCAAACTATTTTAATGACTGTGGATCTGTTCCATGGCAAGACAATATGGTCATTTAACTGTCCACTTCATAAACAAACTGTGAAATATTCACATTAAATAGTTCTCATCTATATATCGTTCTGAATAAAATTATATTTTAATGCATACTTACTGAAACTAGATTTGAAACAGAAGTCCTGGTAGCAACATGAGGGGCCAAAAACTGCAACTTTTCCAACAGCCATGCAGTTCTTTTTGTTGGTTTTTTTCTTGCACTTCCACTGGCAGGTGGTTTTTTAGCTTTAACATAACTGTTTCTCAAGGCCTTCAACTTTGCTTTCACATACTCAGCTAGGAACAAGGATGAAGTATTTGTGTAAATAACCACATAGCAATCTATGCATGTGTATTCACATTAAACACTCGTATACACTACCACAAGGTTTAAAATTAGGTTCTATCAAACCTACCTGTTTTCCCCAGTTTCTCAGCTATTTCTTGGATGGAACTATCGTGTAAATCCCTATTTTTATATATATACTGTATATATATATATATATATATATATATATATATCTATATATATATATATATATATATATATATATATATATATATATATATATATATATATATATTATTTTATTATTATTATTATGAGTAAAAGCTCTACTGAACCGGACACGCACTTTTCTTAGTACCCCCTGCTCTATTTCTGGTGTCAAGCTAAGTTAATTGGTTTACTATGATATAATTCAGTCTGATTTCTAGTTAAGCAAGAAGTTGGCATGGTAGACTGCTGAGGTTTTGTAGAACGAAATACCTACCCTGCGAATAGAGCCTTCTTTTCCGGCTTATCTCTTCGCTGAGAGAGAGAGAGGACGAAAAAAAAGGCTTTGCTGTATTCGTGACTGCATGGTTCCATTGCGCATGCATGCATGCCAGTTGCTTGGTTATAATCTCAAACCTATAGTCCAAATCAGAGCGGAAAACAAAACAAGAACCGGTTATAAACGGGTCTTAAACGGGTTACTTCGTCCTAAATCTTGGACGAAGCCAAGCACGAATACAGCAAAGCCTTCTTTTCTTCCTCACTCTCAGCGAAGAAATAAGGAAAAGAAGGTTCTGCTTACAGAGTAAGTAATACCTTGATAAAGGAATGGCTTTCGCCCATACCGTCAGTATTTTGTTTAAAAAAAACACACAAAAAGACTCCGCAGTTTCCTACCTTTTAATTTGGCTTTAGCCAATATTTTCTTGTCTTAACAATTTCAAAGTATAATGTTTGGTGATTTATCGTTTTGAGGTTTTTCTGTGCTAAACTAAATTTGAATTACCGTGAACAATTCGTTCCGTTTGAACTTGAACCATCCACATTTGAAACGATCGTCCTTCATGGTTTGCTTGTGTATGCGCTATTCACCAAATAGAGAATGAAATGTAGTTTGCTGTAAGCTTAAGAAATACTAGTAATATTTATATTTGTACTTATATTTACAGTAATGATAGAGATTCTAATAAATTTGATTCAATCCTGATTAATTATTAGCGACTAATGGATTTAATTTCAGTTTATTACCGCCATCGAAAAATTGTTTTAATTTCTGCTTGTGGTTTGTTTGTTTGTTTGTTTGTTTGTTTGTTTGTTTGTTTGTTTGTTTGTTTGTTTGTTTGTTTGCTAGCAAATAAAATCTCAAAACATATTGCGCAGATTTTCAAAGAACTTTGTGTACAGTACCAGTACCAGTACCGGACAGGACAAGACAGTGCAGTACAGCGCAGTACAGTGCAGTGCAGTACAGTACAGTACGGTGCGGTGCGGTGCAGTGCAGTACAGCGCGGTGCGGTGCGGTGCGGTGCAGTGCAGTGCAATATGCAATGCAGTACAGTACAGTACAGTACAGTACAGTACAGTACAGTGTATACTACAACCACCAGACACAATCTGAACACAACGTAAGAGAAAATAAAAAGTCAAACACAAGTAAACTGACGACGCTTCTATTTTTCTCTTTTATTATTCATTTTCGTAATTCACTTACAACATGTGATATAAAATACATGAATAATTGAATCACTAAATACAGTAAAATCTACTTATCTATCCACCAGCGACGCAAACAATAGTTCTATTCTTAATTTGTTATATTATTAAAAAAGACAACAACTTAAAATCATGGAGCAATGATAGCTACTCGTTTTTAACCAAAAAAGAATATGGCATTAATAATTACATATAAATGACTCACCTAAAACACTATATCCATATATCATAAATCACAACGCATATTGTTACAGAAAACTACTTCTAAGGACTCCACGTGAATATTAATGTTCATCATCTTACGCGAGAAAAATGATGCATTTACTTCTGTTTTCCTCGGTTAGTAAAAAGAAGGAAAACCAAGGCGATGATTCGATAAACCACAGCCATTAATATAATTATTCCGACACAAAAAGAATAATTATCTAAAGTGTAGTGATCTGGAAAAGCAATGGTGTCGCGAATGGGGCGATCAACATCCGGGTATCGTAAAGCTTCTTTCTCAAACAACGCCTCAACATACCAACGATTGTATGAAAGACTGTAACAAACTGGGCCAAAGAAATTCAGATCATCAAGCTTACATAGCGAAGGCGAAAAACCTAAAAGTGCCATAGATTGCCATTAGAAAACAAAAAGAAAAGAAACAAGGCGCTGGGTGCTATTGGCGCCTTTTCACACACGCGAGGTTCGTACTTACTGCGCGTGCGCTATGTCTTCAGAATCCCACATGCATTACGCAAATTAGGGAGGCGCCCGAAATTTGCAAGGTCCCGCCATGACGACATGAAATACATGTAAACAGACAAACGCAAACAAACAAACGCAAACAAACAAACAAATGCAAACAAACAAACAGACAGACAGACAAACAAACAAACAACAGACAAACAAACAAACAAACAAACAAACAAACAAACAACAGACAAACAAACAAACAGACAGACAGACAGACAGACAGACAGACAGACAAACAAACAAACAAACAGACAGACAAACAAACAAACAAACAAACAAACAAACAAACAGACAAACAAACAAACAAACAAACAACAGACAAACAAACAAACAGACAGACAGACAGACAGACAAACAAACAGACAGAGAGACAGAGAGACAGACAAACAAACAAACAAACAGACAGACAGACAGAGAGACAGACAGACAGACAGACAAACAGACAGATAGACAGACAGACAGACAGACATACGTACCTGATAACATGGCCATGATAAGAATTATAACGACAGACGCCATTTGAGAACTTTTCGGATTAAAAATTGTAGAAATGGCGTATCCCATTCCAGAACAACAAAGTTGAGCGGCAAAGACTACTGTGTAGTTAGAGTTAAAGTAAGCTGAAACAAAAGAAAAGGAACTTCAAATTCAGAGACAATTCTTGAAGCAGTCAGTCAGAAACAGTATGCGCAGTTTAACCCTTTAACTCCCGTTGTTGTTGTGGAATATTGGGGACTTCAAGATCAACGACGTCAACCTCAACGACGACGTGCTTTAAGCAAAATAATTATTTTTGCAAAACAAAGAGAATGAATAATTTTAGAGAATGAATGAGTAATCTCAACACCGTCCTCGTTCTTTATACAACGCCACTTAGAGCATTTTCATGTCTTCAGGACGACGTCAACGGCCAAAAAATGAGAACTGTTGCTTAAGATTGACTTCAATACGGACACTACAATCATTTTAGCAATACTGGGGCGTTTTGGAAGTCATTAAACTAGCTTCAAATACCAAATATAATAGTCAGTTAACCGTGACTTCCTTAAATTGTAAAACTTATCTTGCTTTTTAAAAGCTTCTATGTAAATGCGTTTAATAGTTTATTATCTTTATTCTATTCTGTCTAAACGTATTTAAATATAATCTTACATCTTGGCGAGGTTAGAGTGTAGAGGAGACTAAGGTAAACCAATGGCATTATAATAATCACTGGTAGCTGAGAGAAGTTAACAGCGAGGAAATAACTGACACGATTCACACCCGCAGCACTTTCTCTAAAAAACAAAATGTAACGTCGCATTACTTATCATTTTGCATTAGTTTTGTCACTTACAGTACACAGCCACCCCACACCACAACACATCATAACATTCAAAACCACACCACACCACATCACCCCATACGACACTATACCAGCTCGCTTCACACCACCTCACACCACACCACACCACACTATACCGCACGTCACGCCACACCACACCACATCACACCACACCACACCACACCACATCACACCACACCACACCACATCACGCCACACCACACCACACCACACCACATCACATCACACCACACCACACCACATCACACACCACACCACACCACACCACACCACATCACGCCACACCACACCACACCACATCACGCCACACCACACCACACCACATCACGCCACACCACATCATCCCACACCACACCAGCTCGCTTCATACCACACCACCACTAAAGCCAATTAATGCTCCAGCATCACAATATTCACTCAGACTAGTTCCTAGTCCTCTTTTCTCTCGAAGTTATTTTGGTGACGTCACAGAATAGGGATCGAGCGAGAGGACTAGCGGAAAATGTTCATCTTTTATATCTATCATGAATCCTGCTGGAGCTCGGATTCTTTAATCTTTATGAACGAGGGCACTTAAACAGACTTCTTCTTGAGAGCAGACAGCAAACGAGTAGGTTTCTTTATTTTACATTACGTTAAAAGGTTGTTACATACGAGGCTTTATAAAGTAGTGTTCGGCGTAGGAAGTGATTGTGTTGAAACACATTTATACAAATCGAAATATGCTATTTTAACGTTTCGGGAGTAGACCAACCTTGCTATATGATGTTATAAAGAATTGTGCAGACCGACGTGAGTGTTATCTGCCTTGGTTTTCCGCCAAACGGCCGTTTGGTGCCTGTATAATTTGGGGCCAGATTTGGCCAAGTAAAACATTTTATTCCAGGCCTCTCACAATTTCGGTCTGCCGCTCGACGTTAAAAAGAGAGGCCTGGAAACCAGGCTGATATTCACTAGTTACCTCCAAAATGTTGTTCTGTGGTTTCCAAAACATCTCAAAGAAGCTAACACAGCCGTTAATCCAATCGCCATGCCACTCATTCGTGTTAAACCAGTAAACTTCTCCAATTTGACCTACGAATGAAAAATTATTTCTCCTTTTATTAAATAATCATTTACAACTAGTGTACAGCCGGTTTTACGACGAGAGATAAACTGCAAGAGAAGTTATATTAGCGGACGTGGTCAGAAAATGCGTTTTTCAATGTCAAGAAACTGTAAATTTGAGAATCTCATTTATGATTACAGTGAACTCTCTAGAAGGCGGACACTCTCAGGACCAAATTTGGTGTCGGCCTTGGAGAAGTGTTCGCCTTGGAGAGAGTTTTATTATAGTAGATAATGTATGAGCGGCCAAGATTAGCTGTCCGCCTTAGAGAGGTGTCTACCTTAAGCCCTAATCAAACGGGAACACAAGTCATCGCAAGTTGGCAGTCACGAATTTCTGTGGTGGTCGTTCAAACACCCAAATTAACAAAATAAAGGTTTCATGAGTGTTTTAAACAAGTTTTAACTTTGTCACGGTACATTATATTTTCGGGAAATTATTCAGAGCGGCTGGCTGAGATAGCGTGACTGCCAACTTGCGATGACTTGCGTTCTCGTTTGATTAGGGCTTTAGAAAGAGTTTTATTATAGTAAATAATGCATGAGCAGCCAAGATTAGCTGTCCGCCTTAGAGAGGTGTCCGCCTTAGAGAGGTGTCCGCCTTAGAGAGGTGTCCGCCTCAGAGAGGTGTCCGCCTTAGAGAGGTGTCCACCTTAGAGAGGTGTCCGCCTTAGAGAGGTGTCCGCCTTAGAGAGGTGTCCGCCTCAGAGAGGTGTCCGCCTTAGAGAGGTGTCCGCCTCAGAGAGGTGTCCGCCTTAGAGAGGTGTCCACCTTAGAGAGGTGTCCGCCTTAGAGAGGTGTCCACCTTAGAGAGGTGTCCACCTTAGAGAGGTGTCCGCCTTAGAGAGGTGTCCACCTTAGAGAGGTGTCCACCTTAGAGAGGTGTCCACCTTAGAGAGGTGTCCACCTTAGAGAGGTGTCCGCCTTAGAGAGGTGTCCGCCTTAGAGAGGTGTCCGCCTTAGAGAGGTGTCCACCTTAGAGAGGTGTCCACCTTAGAGAGGTGTCCGTCTTAGAGAGGTGTCCGCCTTAGAGAGGTGTCCGCCTTAGAGAGGTGTCCCTTAGAGAGGTGTCCCTTAGAGAGGTGGTGTCCCCTTAGAGAGGTGTCTACCTTAGAGAGGTGTCCGTCTTAGAGAGGTGATAGATGGGATCAGAGATACAATGCCAAGAGAGGTGAGAAGAACGTATTGTTAGAGATGTGTTTTAGAGAGGTGTTAGAGGTGTCTCTTCTTACAAATGTTAAGAATTGGTAAATTGGATTTCGCACCTCTTACAATTAAAATCTAAAAATACAGATATTATTCATTATATAGAATATTTATTCGGTGGTCAGTTCTGGTAGTTAGGAGTAATGATGGTATTACATGTAGTAAGAATATTTTATTGGTTGTCAGTTGTGGTAGTAGTGGTAATGATGGTGGTGATGATAGTGATGGTGGTGGTAGAGGTGGTGTTGTATTGTGGTGGTAGTAGTGGTAATGATGTAGTGGTAGTGATGGTGGTGGTGTGTGGTGGTAGTTGTGGTGGTAGTGGTGGTAGTGGTGGTGGTAGTAGTGGTGTTGTGGTGGTAGTAGTAGTGGTAGTGGTAGTAGTAGTGGTAGTGTGGTAGTAGTGGTAGTGGTAGTAGTAGTGGTGGTAGTAGTAGTAGTAGTGGTAGTAGTGGTAGTGGTAGTGGTAGTAGTAGTGTGGTGGTGGTGATGGTGGTAGTGATGGTGGTAGGTGGTAGTGGTGGTGGTGATGTAGTTAGTGGTGGTAGTAGTGTGTGGTAGTACTTAGTGGTAGCGATAGTAATGGTGGTGGTAGTGATAGTGGTAAAAGTGGTAATAGTGGTGGTAGTGATGGTAGTAGTAGTGATGGTAGTAGTAATGGTGGTGGTAGTTATGATGGTGGTGGTAGTTATGATGGTGGTAGTAGTGGTAGTAGTGGTGGTAGTGGTGATGGTGGTAGTGATGGCAGTGGTAGTGGCAGTGATAAGACTTAACAGTCATACTGCCTAGAAAGAGTTTACACTGTCACCGCTGTTGCAAAAAAAACTTTAGGGACCTTAAGCAAGCACAACGTGAACGTCACGACGACGACCCAAGTACAATAGTATTTTTCAACCAAAACAAAGCTTTGAATAATTCGCAGTCCCAAGAGTAACCCCAACACCGTCCTCGTTGCACATACAACGTCAACTGAAGCGTTTTCCCGTTTTCAAGACGACGTTGTGACAAGGAACAGCAAAAGCTGTTATTTTACTTAAGCGTTAATCTATCGTACGTCATGTTGTCGAAGCTATGGCTGCTTTTTAAAGGTCTTACAAAATACATAAAGCATACAATACACGATGTCCTGATCCATGGTTTCTTTTAAATGCAGTAACTTAATTGCCGTCGTCGTCCTAGCTTCCTTAAGGTCCCTTTTATCTTTTTACGGCTCCGTCTAACACCAGATGATTTTACTCGTAAAGGAGAGACGTCTCGTAAAGGCACGTACCAAAGTGTTGAACTTACCAACCGTTGAAGAACAAGATGTTCTTGCGCCTTCTGAATCTCCGTTTGTTTTTCCAGAATAATGAGCTATCCACGAGTCAAATAGATCCACTTCCTCGTTACCTTCCTTTGGTTTGACTGACCCTCCAATCACATCCATGTAGAAGTCAGCGGGGTTAACATCAGCAGGTATTTCATAACCAAGTGAGGAGAAGTAGAGTTTGGCATCTGGGACTGAGCCTTGATAAACTGTCTTACCCCCAGGTCCAAGAAGAAGAACATTATGAAACATATCTTAAAGAAAAAACTCAAAGCTATACTTATTGAACCTGAACCGATTACGAGCGTTTCAAGAAGCGGAACATTGCCCTTCGTGTGACAGTAGGCTTCGCAAGATGTTTCCTCTCTCAGTTTTTGTCAGGATATCAACTATACAGTCTGAAAGATGATTTAAAACGTCGTTTTAACTATGGTAAACACTTACTAAATATCTCAAATCTTGGCTGATGGATGACACACAACACTGTCAATCGTCCTTGTTCGGCAACAGTTCTCAAAGATTTAAGAACAGACAAGCTTGAAGTACTATCAAGACCACTAAAGAAATAGATGAAATGATGAATACTCGATAAGAATACATTTAATGACAGGATTTAGACTACGGACAGAAAGAGACAGACAGACAGACAGACAGACAGACGGACGGACGGACGGACGGACGGACGGACAAACAGACAGACGGACAGACGGACAGACGGACAGACAGACAGACGGACAGACGGACAGACGGACAGACAGACAGACAGACAGACAGACAGACGGACGGACGGACGGACAGACACAAAAACAAACAGCCAGACAGACGGACGGACGGACGGACAAACAAACGGACAGACAGACAGACAGACAGACAGACAGACAGACAGACAGACAGACGGACGGACGGACGGACAGACGGACGGACTGACAGACAGACAGACGGACAAACGGACAGACAGACAGACAAACAGACAGACAGACAGACAAACAAACAAACAAACAAACAAACAAACAAACAAACAAACAAACAAACAAACAAACAAACAAACAAACAGACAGACAGACAGACAGACAGACAGACAAAGGCCAAAAATCCACTTCTCAACTACTCATCAATACATTACCTTGTCGGTTCATCAAGGAATAGCAACGTAGGATCAGCAACTAACTCCATACCAATGTTAACTCTCTTACGCTGACCCCCAGAGATACCTCTGGTTTCCTAAAAGTCAAGGAGAAAAAACCCCAACTCAGTATGCTTTTTGACGAACCGTAACGGCCGGCATAATTCTGCAAGACAGATCGTCAGTGGCGTCGAGTCCACAATACAGATGATACCTCCAGAAACTACAAATAATAGAATAGTGAGATCAGAATGTGATAATCACAGCGGTAAATACGA
This sequence comes from Paragorgia papillata, assembly GCA_035771165.1. NCBI lineage: Eukaryota > Metazoa > Cnidaria > Anthozoa > Scleralcyonacea > Coralliidae > Paragorgia > Paragorgia papillata. Next base: position 478,591 of record JAWNZC010000121.1, on the reverse strand, counting down.
CACATACCTCATCCCCAATAAGAGAATCTGCAACATGACTAATCTCCAAAATGCTGAGTATCTGAAAACATAATCATTACAAACACTGAATACTTGCATTTCGGAAGTAAAACTCACTTAAATTAAGACCACTTCCCTCACATCTTATTCATGATCGTAAATTAACTTCGTCTCGTTATCGTACCTGCCGTATCTTATATTTCAACGTCCTGCTATCTATTCCAGCAGGCAATCGTAGTACTGCTTGGTAGTACAACACTTCATACACTGTCAAATTTCTGTGCATTGTGTCATCCTAATGAAACAAATTTCAAAAAAAATGTTAGGCTTAGATTGGGTTAGGATTAAGATTAGGTTTAGCAATTTGACTAATGTAAAGAAGATGCTAGCATATTTTTTAAAGTCGATAAAAAAGTATCATACCTGCGGCACGAATCCTGTAATAGATCTGAACTCTTTAATTCCTCTAACTTCTTCACCATTGAACAATATTTCACCGGTAGAATCCTGATTGATGAATAAAGAGAAAAGGATATATTAGGCATATATATATATAAGAGAAGATAACCTTTATTTTGCCACGATAATTATTAAAAGCTACAAGGTTGTACGGTCGTGTATAAATTTAAATATATATAGATATAGATATAAGAGAGAGATCTTACTGATTAACTCTTTACTGGGCGTGGTTGCCATTTGGCAACTTATTATACTTTTACCATGGCTAACGCCAGACGATTTTACTCGTCGAGTGGAATAAACGAACGAACAAACAAACAAACAAACAAACAAACAAACAAACAAACAAACAAACAAACAAACAAACAAACAAACAAACAAACAAACAAACAAACAAACGAACGAACGAACGAACGAACGAACGAACGAACGAACGAACGAACAAACAAACAAACAAACAAACAAACAAACAAGAGAACAAACGAACAAACTCCCAGGCAGAAACAGACCCTGTATCTATGCTTCTAAACATTCAAATCATTAATTATGTAATTGATGTCTTACTCCATAGTAAGCTTTCCCACTTAGAGTATTAAGGAAGGTTGTTTTGCCAGCTCCAGACGGTCCCATCACAGCTGTTACTTCACCTGAGCGAACTTGACCAGTCACGCCTTGAAGAACCACTTTGCCTTTGTTTTCACCCTGAAATTGACAAAAATAATTTCAAATTTTGACCAACATTTAACGAGAGTAAAACAGTTATAAACAAACATTAACAAATTCACCAATAATTTAACTGTGCTTTCATGCACTATACTTACTGAGTTCAAGGTTAAACCGAGGTTTTTAAAACTTATATCAATCGTGAACGACTTTGCTTCGATTGGTTCATTTACACTAACAAATTGATCAAGTCTGTTCGTAACGTTACCAATTCCCGCATCAACAGCAAATGTACTAGTCGAAGTACGCTCTCGGCCAGTTACTCTTGTGAAATAGAAGTGGTAATAAAATTTGACAGTAGTCCATTTGTTGTAAAGCACAAGAAGAACCACAAAGAGTAAGAGTACAAGAAAATCGATGAGTGGAGCGATGAAATTGGTAATCGGTGCCGAAGACTTTTTACGACATCTTGTGAGAAACTGTATTAAAAAAAAACAAAAGATAAATTAAAGATGAAATGGTGAGGTATATCTTAACATCTTGGAACCAGGACAACCTGGACTCATTGTAAATAAAAGTAGCGTGCTGCGTGTATAGGCAGTGTTGAAACAACAATCGAAATATAGTAAGGTTTGATATACTGCCAAAACAGAGAACGTAGGAGTCTAACGTTTCGAGCGAAGGCCCTTCGTCAGAGAGATACAGAGAACGCCCTTCTGCCGAAGGGCCTTCGCTCGAAACGTTAGACTCATACGTTCTCTGTTTCGGTAGTATATATCAAACCTTACTATCAACCTCGTTAATTCCAAGGGCCATTTGTAGGGAACTGAGCCAAGATGGCAGGAACAAATGGCCCTGGTGGAGGCTAGGCAATCTCAGTCTCTGATTGGTCAAGAGCTTATTGCATAAATTAGACGGTTTGATTTTGTAATTTTTAAAAAAAATTGTATTTTGACCTTGTCAGGTTGGAAATTATATTTTAAACCATGCAATAATTAGTTGTAAAGGAATGAGTTCTAGTTAAAAAAATGCGCAATATACTGCGCATTTTGAGCTAGCCTCCACCAGGGCCATTTGTTCCCGCCATTTTGTTTTTATTCGTCATCTTGGCCCAGTTCCCTACAAATGGCCCTGGGTACGAGGTTGAGCTTACTATATCTCATTGTAAATAGCTCGCGTTACTTACGGGACAAGGGTCAGGAGAAGTACTTCCCGCTCGACAATAATGTCCTTCACTACAAGGATACTTTTTATCAGGTTCAGGACAATAGTATCCACCTGGGCAAGGCTTTGGTTTATCCGGACTAGCACAAAGACAAGTATCATCATCTACACCATTACATGTTCTTGCAGTGTTGTTAAGAACAAGTGGAGGATCACTACCACAACACACACCAAAACCTCCACACTCTTTATCCTGAAAAACGAGGAAATTATAGGTCAGCATTAAAAAAATAAATTTATTCCAATTATACTGACTACGTTTGGTGGACGACGACCCGTCTGTAAAATCGAAATATAGTAAGGTTAGATATACTGCCGAAACAGAGAACGTATAGGAGTCTAAGGGCTTTCGCGGCTCGAAACGTTAGACTCCTACGTTCTCTTGGTCGAAAGTCTTTGCAATTGTTCTATCTTTTTGTTCACGTTTATGCACACTTGTGCACGGTGAGGACAGCAGTGCATGTTTGTGCATGTTAAGCCGCTGTCACACGATGCAATTTTTCGTGAAACCTGTGCAAGACAAGTTTCAAGACAGATTGCAACGTGTAACACCCCCTTGTTTATGAACCTGTGTCGCTTTGCATTACGAGGCAGGTTTCACCAAAGTAGGATGCACTTGAACTTCGCGCAACGGTTTGTGAAACTTATCTCGCAAAAGCGTTGCGACACAGGTTTCCCCAATCGTTGCATCATGTAACAGAGGCTTTATTTAACCGTGTTATTTAAATATTAATAAGCGAAAAAGAAAAGATTTCTGTACGGGCGGGACGTCTCAACATTAAAACACAGCTAATTATAGACGCTTTGAAGTTTCCCGAGTTTCCAGACCATATCTTGATTGACAACATGCATGCAAAGCTGCGAGCATGAACTTTTAGGCTACAATATAATAACCTTTTCTGGTGTCTTTTTCGTAGGTACACAGTAAGCTCCTGAAGGGCAAGGAATGATACACAGAGATTGTTGTGGACAATAAAAACCTAGCACAAGAAAAGAACAACATAACACAATTACAAGTAATATTGGGCATTTCACTCGACTACATATCATCATGTTCTCAGGATTTTGGGTGAAGGAAAATTGGAGTAATGTAATGTAATGTAATGTAATGATTTATTTAACGTCGCAAGCACAGGATGTGGTCGCCCAATCATCCGAGCCAGGGGCTCATGTTAAAAGTGCACGACATAAGCTAAGACCTAACGTGTCGAATATATACATTATAAGACCAAACCGGGACCAGTTGCGAAAAAAGCAACTACACAGGCCTTCCGGCAGGAATTGAACCCACGACCTTGCGATTCTAGTGCAATACTCTGACCACTGAGCCACGGAGGGCGTTGCCGAGAGCTTGATCGCGAGTTCTGTATATATATTAAGGCGGTAATGCCAGGATAGAATTGGGTATATTATAAGTAATATAATGTATATTATAAGTATATTATTTCTTTCTTATTAAGTCTTATAATGTATATATTCTACACTCGAATTTTCCTTCACCCAAAATCTTGATAACACAATTACACTTTGGTTCTTTGAACTTTGTGTACGAAATTTGTGGTTTATATTTTAAAAAAAGTCTCGAGTAAATAATGAAGAAGTGAAGAGATGAAGTAAAAAGGAGAGAAAAGAAAGAAGAAACAGAGTAAGACAGAGAAGAAAGTACAGAATAAAAAAAGAAGGGGAAAGGGAGGAAAGACAAAAGAAATATAAGAATAAATGAATGAAGAATGGGCGGATAAAAGGAGAAAAAAAGAAAGGAAGGAAGAAAAGAAGGAAGGAAGGAAGGAAGGAAAGAAGGATGGAAGGAAGAAGGAAGGAAGGAAGGAAGGAAGGAAAGAAGGATGGAAGGAAGAAGGAAGGAAGGAAGGAAGGAATGAAGAATGGAAGGAAGAAGGAAGGAAGGAAGGAAGGAAAGAAGGATGGAAGGAAGAAAGAAGGAAGGAAGGAAGGAATGAAGGAAGGAAGGAAGGAAGGAAGGAAAGAAGGAAGGAAGGAAGAAGGAAGGAAGAAAGAAAGAAAGGAAGGAAGGAAGGAAGGAAGGAAGGAAGGAAGGAAGGAAGAAGGACGGACGGACGGAAGGAAGGAAGGATAGAAGGATGAAAGAAAGGAAAGAAGAGAAAGAAAGAGAGGGATCGAAGAAAGAAGAAAAGAAGGTTGGAAGAAATAAAGGAGGAAAGAGGGAAAGAAGGAAGGAAGAAAGGAAGGAAGGAAGAAAGGAAGGAAGGAAGAAAGGAAGAAAAGAAGAAAGGAAGGAAAGAAGGAACGAAGGAAGGAAGGAAGGAAGAAAGGAAGAAAGGAAGAATGAAAGAAAGAAAGAAAGAAAGAAAGAAAGAAAGAAAGAAAGAAAGAAAGAAAGAAAGAAAGAAAGAAAGGAAGGAAGGAAGGAAGGAAGGAAGGAAGGAAGGAAAGAAAGAAAGAAGGAAGAAAGGGAGGGAAAAGAGAAAGAAGGAAAGAAAGAAAGAAACAAAGAAGGGCACATCTATTTTACCTTTGGGGCATGGTTTTGGACGATTTGAGTTTGGATCCAAATAAAATCCTCCAGCACACGCTTGAGTTTGCCACGTATGCACACAATCAGTTAGAGGATTGAAAGTAGGAAGTTTCTGTGGTGGCTGTGACAACGATCTCCTGTTCTTAGTTGTGTCACAAAGAGAAATATTTTCTTTATCACCAGCAAAAGGACAACACAAATGTTCTTTTCCTGCAGGACAACATGCTCCAGGAGGAGGCCTTGGTTTTTCTAAAAATAGAAACGTTTATTATCAGCGGGGAAATGCAATTAATAATAATTACTCAGTGACATTACAATCTGACAACGAAAATAACTTGCTTGCTTTCTTGTCTGCTCTCTTGCTTGCTAATTGCTTGCTCTCTTGCTTGCTTGCTTACTTGCTTGCTTTCTTGCTAATTTCTTGCTTGCTTGCTTGCTTGTTTGTTTGTTTGCTTGCTTGCTTGCTTGCTTGCTTGCTTGCTTGCTTGCTTGCTTGCTTACTTGCTTGCTTGCTTGCTTGCTTACTTGCTTGCTTGCTTGCTTGCTTGCTTGCTTGCTTGCTTGCTTGCTTGCTTGCTTGCTTGCTAATTTCTTGCTTGCTTGCTTGCTTGCTTGTTTGCTTGCTTACTTGCTTGCTCGCTTGCTAATTTCTTGCTTGCTTGCTTGCTAATTTCTTGCTTGATTGCTTGCTTGCTTGCTTGCTAATTTCTTGCTTGCTTGCTTACTAATTCCTTGCTTGGTTGCTAATTTCTTGCCTGCTTGCTTCCTAATTTCTTGCTTGCTTGCTTGTTTGTTTGTTTGTTTGCTTGCTTGCTTGCTTACTTGCTTGCTTGCTTGCTTACTTGCTTGCTTTCTTGTCTGCTCTCTTGCTTGCTTACTTGCTTACTTGCTTGCTTTCTTGTCTGCTCTCTTGCTTGCTTGCTTGCTTGCTTTCTTGCTTGCTTGCTTGCTTGATAATTTCTTGCTTGCTTGCTTGCTTGCTAATTTCTTGCTTGCTTGCTTGCTTGTTTGTTTGTTTGCTTGCTTGCTTGCTTGCTCGCTCGCTAGCTAATTTCTTGCTTGCTAATTTCTTGCTTGCTTGCTTGCTTGCTTGCTTGCTAATTTCTGCTTGCTTGCTTACTTACTAATTCCTTGTTTGGTTGCTAATTTCTTGCTTGCTTGCTTGCTTGCTTGCTTGCTTGCTTGCTTGCTGATTTCTTGCTTGCTGGCTTGCTTGCTTGCTAATTTCTTGCTTGCTAATTTCTTGCTTGCTTGCTTGCTTGCTTGCTAATTTCTTGTTTGCTGGCTTGCATGTCTGCTATCTTGCTTGCTTTTTTTCTTTTTTTGCTGGCTTTCTTGCTTTCTTGCTCGCTCGCTCGTTCGTTCGTTCGTTCGTTTGTTCGTTTGTTCGTTTGTTTGTTTGTTTGTTTGTTTGTTTGTTTGTTTGTTTGTTTGTTTGTTTGTTTGTTTGTTTGTTCGTTCGTTCGTTCGTTCGTTCGTTCGTTCGTTCGTTTGCTTGCTTCTTGCATGCGCATGCTGCCAACAGTCACGAAGCAAAAGTATTTTGTTTATTTCAGAATATATAAGCCTGCTTATTATAACTTATTTTAGGATGTTGAATTTTTCGAATGGAAACTATAGTTTTGTATTTTTTCCACACACTCACCGCGTCGCAGACGAGTGAGTACTATAGACTTTGGAAACGAGAAGGAACATTCCCATCAGGTACCGCAAACCTAGACGCCTGGGAACGCCCATAGTGGGCGTATTATATACCTGTCACAGTGTTAGCTTTCCAAGTACTTACACATTGATTCTTGGAAGCATAAAGTTTAAGATGTCCGGTTCTGGAAAGGTTATCTGTCGTTGGATTTTGCTTTAACGATCTAGACTGTTTGTTTCTATACCTAACAAGCAAACAGGCTTAATGTTCTATACATATGGCTGCTGTTTGTGGACTAACTAAAATAATATGTAAGAGTTGGGTTAAGCCTATATATTTTCCTCGGCGCGTAACGGCCAGTTCAAATTTCACAAAGTTTTGTCTTTATCTGTATACTTCCCTGGGCTTTACACAGATAAAGACCCAGCATTTATAATTATGACAATTCAATTCAGTTTGTATGGGAGATAAAGACTTATGAATAACAAAGAAACCGCGTAGTAACCTGATACTGTAGGATTTATCAGTAGACGTTTAGCACCTGACAGCGGTTAGCGATTGTCAAAGAACATGCCGATACTAAAATATTTTGTATTGCGGTCGTAGCGTGCATTGTACACTTGTGAATGTCTATATATAAGCCACCTGGAATTTATAAGGTCGCTTACGATTCAAGCAGCGTTGAGTTGTGTCTAGAAATTCCAATAACCCAAGACTTAAGTATTAATTCTGTCTGTCTATAGTATCATATATAATGTACAATTTGCCCTATCAAGTGTAACCATGACGCAAACTATTATGATGAATATCACACACATCCAAACTTGGACTAAATAGTCCGTAAGAAAATGCTAAATGACTTACTCTTCTAACATTTTAAGAATATTATTCCTTTCCTTTGCACACAAATATAATTTTTGTCTCGCGCGAAACTATTAATTATAGGCCAGCTGGGCCTACAGGTATATGCATGCATATTATGCTGGTTATTTACGTTTATACAACCCTACACACGAAGAACTTATATATATATTTCTAAAATTCATTAATAATTCATGAGGAAAACACAAAGAAAAATCATGAGCGTATCGGATCTATATATGTGATATAGACTCGCTCTGAGTTTCTCGCTGGTTTTTAACGGCTGAGATAAGCTTAATTTTCAAAATTACTACGCCAATGAACGTATGAAGTGATTCTTTTTAGAAGTCATTTAAAAACCTTGCAGTACGGGCTTTATCGGCTCTAAAACACTCGGCTATCGCCTCGTGTTTTATATCCGATAAAGCCCTCCTGCGCGGTTTATAAATAGTACATATATATATATATATATATATATATATATACGTTTAATAGAGATTGTTATAAAAACTACAACACTCCTACAATATGTTTAAACATTTGTTCCAAGTTTGCTGCAAAGAAAACCAAACGTGTAACGAGTCACTCTGAGAATTTTTCTTGTGTATATACTTGTGTATATGAAGAATGCGGCAGTAAAGTATAAACAAATATACTCCTTAAACCACGGTTAATGGAAGGGAGATTTCTATTAACCGTGCTTAAACGTTTCGTTTAGATGTTACACGCAGACTAAAGCGATAATCACCAATAAGGAGAGTTACTCAAGTTTTCTGCAAACCGGCAAACGCGTGTAAGGTCTGTAAGGATTCTCTGCGAATTTTCATTTGTGTCGACAAAAATATCCCCCATATGTCGAGCAGTATAGTATAACAGATATATTCCTTAACTAGCTGAAGACATTTTAAAAGATTTGGACTCGTTTTATTTGGAGCTCGACAGTTGTAAGGAACGTGGGGATATAACTAGAAAGCGAAAGCGAATTGCCGCTTGAGCGTGCTTTGAGAGAGTAAACAAATATTCCTTAAAACGTTTGGAAATATTTAGAGTCGTTTACACGCAGACTAAACGGCGATAATCACCAATAAAGGGAGTTGCAAGTTGACAGCAAACGTGCAAGGATTGTCTGGAGTTGCAAGTTGGCAGCAAACGTGCAAGGATTCTCTGCGAATTTTATTTGTGTACACCAATATTATATAGAAAAATATCACTGTCAAGCGGAAGTTAGTATAAAGAAATATTCTTGAGCTGGCGCTGAAGACATTTTAAAATATTTAAAATATTTAGACACGTTATATTTTGATGTTACATACACTAGCTCGACAATTCTAAGGAGAGTGGGGATATAGGTACCTCCATATATAGTTATATACGATGGTCGTTTCAGTGGTTTAACGCAAATATATATACAGGAAACGAGAATGTGAAACCTTCCCACACATGGTGAAAATAAAGAGAGTGGAATTTAAATGAAGCATATTCATGTACTATAACAGCTATACTTACTACCGCAAAGTGACTCGGCATTCACAGATTGGAATACCAACAAGATAAGGGCAAAGAAAAAACAGCTGATTCGTGCTGCCGCCATATTATTCAACAGAACACCCACTTGGTGAATCACGTGGCGATGAATTATTTCAAAACACGTCCGGCGGTTGGCGGTCTGAGCTATACCCAATCAACAGACTTCACGACTTTCAGTCAGACAGAACCTAGATCTCTTTATTTTAACAGTCTCGTTACTTTTATACCCTAGGCGCAAGTTGAGCGTTACAAACATATAACCAAATATAGAAATACAACTACTATATACGTGACCTATGTAAAGGAAGGGTGTTACAGGAAAGGGAGCGTTTACCTAATTCTGCTAATTGTTAATTTACATTCGTCACACCATCCTCCTCCTTAAATGTTCTCGTCCCGAGGACATTGATGAATATCTTATATTCTAAACATAACTATGATACAACGTGCTGAGAGGAACTACATGTCAAATTGCTTACGTACATCGAAGTGTGATGTGTCAGATAAGAGTCTATTGCTCAATAATCTAATTAAGGCTATATACTGTACATGCAGAATTACAGGTCACTACACTACCCCACTCGTTAAGATTTTCGCCCTCGAAAATAAATCAAAACTACAAGCTGCTTAATTACAAGAACAGTTACTTACGTACCTAGTTTACCATCCTCCCCCTTAAATGTTCTCGTACCGAGGACATTGATGAATATCTTATACTCTAAACATAACTATGTACACTATAAACTTAAAACTAATAACCATAACGATCTGGGGGTCGTATGTTTTGTCTAAGTCTGACAGGCCTTGCCCGTGGGATCTCCACTTGTTGAGGTGCAACATCAACCACCTGAAACTCCTATTTCTCGAGCCGGGCAAACAATTTCGCCTGGTTGAAATGGGATATAACTTAACTTGAGCTGATCGTGGTGAACGACCATCTCTTTGCCACCCCTCGGTACAACTTTGTAGTTAACCCCTAACCGTTTTGAAATCCTATAAGGTCCCACCCTGTCTTTTAGTTCGATTACCCATTCACATCATTGTCTACCTTAATTAACTTTTCTGATGCCCTCGCTAAAGTTGATGTTTTCTTGGCAGGGGAGGGGAGGGGGGGGGGGGGGGGGGGTGGTTGACTGCAAAAATGTTGGACCAATGTTAAAATGTTAACAATGCCCCTGATTGAATACTTGTATCAGTGTCAGTACAGTAGTGCTTTAGAAGCAACCAAGATCAATATTGAGCAAATTTTAATTCTATTCCGCTTATTTACATATATATTTAGGATACAGGAAATACACTTTATTTGTTAAAATAGAATATTTGAACATTTGACCAGTTATACCAAGTTTATCAATAGAATCATAGTATAGTTTCATTTCATTGTTTTCCTGATGGTTCTAGGGAGTAGGATTACGTAGCTTATGCATAAAAAAAATGAAAAATAGATAAGTAAACTAGGTACGTAAGTAACTGTTCTTGTAATTAAGCAGCTTGTAGTTTTGATTTATTTTCGAGGGCGAAAATCTTAACGAGGGGGTAGTGTAGTGACCTGTAATTCTGTACAGTATATAGCCTTAATTAGATTATTGAGCAATAGACTCTTATCTGACACATCACACTTCGATGTACGTAAGCAATTTGATATGTAGTTCCTCTCAGCATGTTGTATCATAGTTATGTTTAGAATATAAGATATTCATCAATGTCCTCGGGACGAGAACATTTAAGGAGGAGGATGGTGTGACGAATGTAAATTTACAATTAGCAGAATTAGCACGTAAAAGCATGATATAGCAAATTGCGGTAAACGCTTCCTTTCCTGTAACACCCTTCCCGTTTACATTGGTCACGTATATAGTAGTTGTATTTGGGCCTAGGGTATAAAAGTAACGAGACTGTTAAAATAAAGAGAGGTTCTGTCTGACTGAAAGTCGTGAAGTCTGTTGATTGAGTAGCTCCGTACGTTACAGGTGCGTAGGTCTCAGTGCGAGCTATAGCCTGATGCCAGCGGGTGGCTCGCCTCTCTAATTATAAAGGCTGTTTTCATTACGTCCCCGGAGCGTGCATTGTTTCAGGTTCTACCTTGTGAAATATTTCCAACTTTCAAAGCCGCTCCGCTAGACTGGGCAAAGCGGACGTTATAAAGCCCGCCGCACACTAGAGCTATCAGCGTAGCAAAGTTTCACTCGTGACTGTTGGCGTAAGCAAGTTCCCCCAGTGTGCGGTGGCGTTTTGAGCGCTATTGTTCACGCGTGCCATCGGCGCCGTATATTCAACATGTTGAATAATTTTGTGCACGAGTGAACATTTCCTCCAAGTGTGCGCGCGTGCAAAGCTATCAGCTTACAATAGGAGGCAAATACGCATGCGTGTTGACTCATATTTTCAAATCAATTCGTGAAACATGACCGCCGTTGTTTGCGAAGAAGAGTTTGACTCATCCTCATCAGACGAAGAAGAAATATTGCTTCTTCTTCTGTTAATGCGACGCAGACGAAGACGTTTAAGAGCTTCGCACCGAAAAGTATGGACGAAACGGTGGATATCACGACGCCAAACACAAGGAGCTTGCGCGAATATTGTTCGCGAACTGACTGTTGAAGATCCTGAACAGTTTAGGCAGTTTCACAGGCTGGATAAAGATTCATTCGACGTAGTTTTGAAATTAGTTTCATCACTGATCGAGAAGAAAGGCACGAGGATGCGATTGTGTTTGAAACCGATCGAAAGACTATCGGTGACACTACGTTTTTTGGCAACAGGTATAATGAAGTTATACGTATCTATATATTCATTTTATGTTTGTTTTAAATTCATATGATTGTTTAATTTTTGTAACTTAGGAGAGACCTTCAGAAGTCTTTCCTTCCAATATCGTATTAGTGAAAGGACCATATCTGGAATTGTGGAGGAAACTTGTCAAGCATTGCATTCAGAAATGAAGGACAACTATTTGAAGGTTTTTATTTCCAAACGTTTTTACACACAGCATAAGCCATTATGTATTAAATAGTCCTCTATCAAATCATTTTTTTTCTCAATACAAAGTTCGTTACATCTTATTTAGTCTTAGTTAATAAATAGTTAGTGTATTATTACCACCCACTAGTGGTATTTAGCCTAGCTGATTCATCTCGAAAACATGAGTTGGGCTCAGCATAATGTGGTCTAGTTAATTGGTTGAAAGAGTACCAAGTCGAAGATGAAGACATAAGATTTTCCACTGTAAACTCTGAGATCGTAAGACTCGACACAGCTCGGGGTTGGGAATCGGAAGGTGTGCTTGTGAAATGTGTATCGTATATCAACTAGCGGTATATGTTACATGTCAATAGTTGACAGAAAACAGGCGGATATTCGATATTAAAAGATATTTAAAATAGATTTTGCGAAGCTAAATAGTGAATCACTACAGACAATTCTCCCAGTTTTCTAGTTTTCTATATATTTGAGAAAATCAGAGATGCCTGAAATAGGCCTTATGCGAATTATATTGAAGACTGAGGGCTTAAGGTTCGCATACGAGTTGTCATGACTGGATGCTGCGGTGGAATTGGAACAAAATGATGTTGTGTGGCGGCATCATAGGTTGTTGCATTTGTTGGACAGCTTGTACAGGCACCAATAGGCCAGCTTGTGCCTCAAAAATTATGTTGTTAATTTTGTTTTGATGGCATGTCCGACTATCCAACTCTGATAATGCATTGGCAATGTAATTTGCACTGATTTTGGGCTCTTGTGTTTCTCTGTAATTGATTGAGATAGGCCCTTGATTAAATTAAATTCTTCGTCTTTTCCTGGATATACTCGGTCTTTTTTTTAGTGGCTCGTTAGTCGATCTTGATGTGCCCCTTCCTTCAGCCCCATCAATTGCGCTGTTTGCAGGGCTGGCTGGATCATTCAAATTAACATCATCTTCATCATCATTATCATCATCATTATCAAGTTCACATGCCACCTCGTTCAAACTGATTTCGGATGTGGGAGTTCCAGAAGAAGGGGAAGATTCCTATGAATGAAAACATTTTATTTGTTATATTTAGAGTCCAACCAAGAAGGAAGAATGGCTACATATTGGTTCACAATTTGAAAGCAAGTGGAACTACCCATGTTGTATCGGAGCAATAGATGGAAAACATATTGCTATTCAACAACCAGGTGACACTGGCTCTGAGTTCTTCAATTACAAGCACTACTTCAGTGTCCTTTTGTTGGCATTGGTTGATGCAAACTACAAATTCATTTATGTTGATGTTGGGGCAGCTGGACGAGCTGGGGATGCTGGAGTGTTTGCTGATTCAACATTGAAGCAAGCATTAACATCCAATTCATTAGACCTCCCATCATCAAGCACAATATCTGGGATATGAAGTAAAATTGAGTATCACGTTGTTGGAGATGATGCATTTCCCTTGTCAATGCGAATCATGAAACCTTCCCCGCATCGTAATTTAGTAAAAGAAAAACGAATTTATAATTACAGATTGTCACGCGCCCGTAGAGTAGTTGAAAATGCGTTTGGTATTTTGGCACACAGATGGAGAGTTTTTTTAACCAAAATTAAACTTTCTCCTGACAAGGTGACAAATGTAATTTTAGCTGCTTGTTGCCTGCACAATTTCATGGTGGAGAAGAACAAGGCTGGTTATGCAGCAGCAGCAGATTTGGAGAACAGCGACCATTCTGTATCAAGAGGATCATGGAGAAGTGATGCAGCTTTGACTAGCTTGCAACCTACCCCCAGCCATAATGCAAGCAGAAATGCTAAATTACAGAGGGATCTTTTGGCAAACTATTTTAATGACTGTGGATCTGTTCCATGGCAAGACAATATGGTCATTTAACTGTCCACTTCATAAACAAACTGTGAAATATTCACATTAAATAGTTCTCATCTATATATCGTTCTGAATAAAATTATATTTTAATGCATACTTACTGAAACTAGATTTGAAACAGAAGTCCTGGTAGCAACATGAGGGGCCAAAAACTGCAACTTTTCCAACAGCCATGCAGTTCTTTTTGTTGGTTTTTTTCTTGCACTTCCACTGGCAGGTGGTTTTTTAGCTTTAACATAACTGTTTCTCAAGGCCTTCAACTTTGCTTTCACAGTACTCAGCTAGGAACAAGGATGAAGTATTTGTGTAAATAACCACATAGCAATCTATGTTGTCCTGCATGTGTATTCACATTAAACACTCGTATACACTACCACAAGGTTTAAAATTAGGTTCTATCAAACCTACCTGTTTTCCCCAGTTTCTCAGCTATTTCTTGGATGGAACTATCGTGTAAATCCCTATTTATATATATATATATATATATATATATATATAATTTTATTATTATTATGAGTAAAAGCTCTACTGAACCGGACACGCACTTTTCTTAGTACCCCTGCTCTATTTCTGGTGTCAAGCTAAGTTAATTGGTTTACTATGATATAATTCAGTCTGATTTCTAGTTAAGCAAGAAGTTGGCATGGTAGACTGCTGAGGTTTTGTAGAACGAAATACCTACCCTGCGAATAGAGCCTTCTTTTCCGGCTTATCTCTTCGCTGAGAGAGAGAGAGGACGAAAAAAAAGGCTTTGCTGTATTCGTGACTGCATGGTTCCATTGCGCATGCATGCATGCCAGTTGCTTGGTTATAATCTCAAACCTATAGTCCAAATCAGAGCGGAAAACAAAACAAGAACCGGTTATAAACGGGTCTTAAACGGGTTACTTCGTCCTAAATCTTGGACGAAGCCAAGCACGAATACAGCAAAGCCTTCTTTTCTTCCTCACTCTCAGCGAAGAAATAAGGAAAAGAAGGTTCTGCTGACAGAGTAAGTAATACCTTGATAAAGGAATGGCTTTCGCCCATACCGTCAGTATTTTGTTTAAAAAAAACACACAAAAAGACTCCGCAGTTTCCTACCTTTTAATTTGGCTTTAGCCAATATTTTCTTGTCTTAACAATTTCAAAGTATAATGTTTGGTGATTTATCGTTTTGAGGTTTTTCTGTGCTAAACTAAATTTGAATTACCGTGAACAATTCGTTCCGTTTGAACTTGAACCATCCACATTTGAAACGATCGTCCTTCATGGTTTGCTTGTGTATGCGCTATTCACCAAATAGAGAATGAAATGTAGTTTGCTGTAAGCTTAAGAAATACTAGTAATATTTATATTTGTACTTATATTTACAGTAATGATAGAGATTCTAATAAATTTGATTCAATCCTGATTAATTATTAGCGACTAATGGATTTAATTTCAGTTTATTACCGCCATCGAAAAATTGTTTTAATTTCTGCCTGTGGTTTGTTTGTTTGTTTGTTTGTTTGTTTGTTTGTTTGTTTGTTTGCTAGCAAATAAAATCTCAAAACATATTGCGCAGATTTTCAAAGAACTTTGTGTACAGTACCAGTACCGGACAGGACAAGACAGTGCAGTACAGCGAAGTACAGTGCAGTGCAGTGCAGTGCAGTACAGTACAGTGCGGTGCAGTGCGGTGCGGTGCGGTACGGTGCGGTGCGGTGCGGTGCGGTGCAGTGCAGTGCAATATGCAGTACAGTACAGTACAGTACAGTACAGTACAGTACAGTACAGTACAGTACAGTGTATACTACAACCACCAGACACAATCTGAACACAACGTAAGAGAAAATAAAAAGTCAAACACAAGTAAACTGACGACGCTTCTATTTTTCTCTTTTATTATTCATTTTCGTAATTCACTTACAACATGTGATATAAAATACATGAATAATTGAATCACTAAATACAGTAAAATCTACTTATCTTATCCACCAGCGACGCAAACAATAGTTCTATTCTTAATTTGTTATATTATTAAAAAAGACAACAACTTAAAATCATGGAGCAATGATAGCTACTCGTTTTTAACCAAAAAAGAATATGGCATTAATAATTACATATAAATGACTCACCTAAAACACTATATCCATATATCATAAATCACAACGCATATTGTTACAGAAAACTACTTCTAAGGACTCCACGTGAATATTGAATATTAATGTTCATCATCTTACGCGAGAAAAATGATGCATTTACTTCTGTTTTCCTCGGTTAGTAAAAAGAAGGAAAACCAAGGCGATGATTCGATAAACCACAGCCATTAATATAATTATTCCGACACAAAAAGAATAATTATCTAAAGTGTAGTGATCTGGAAAAGCAATGGCGTCGCGAATGGGGCGATCAACATCCGGGTATCGTAAAGCTTCTTTCTCAAACAACGCCTCAACATACCAACGATTGTATGAAAGACTGTAACAAACTGGGCCAAAGAAATTCAGATCATCAAGCTTACATAGCGACGGCGAAAAACCTAAAAGTGCCATAGATTGCCATTAGAAAACAAAAACTGAAAAGAAACAAGGCGCTGGGTGCTATTGGCGCGTTTGCACACACACGAGATTCGTACTTACTGCGCGTGCGCTATGTCTTCAGAATCCCACATGCATTACGCAAATTAGGAAGCCGCCCGAAATTTGCAAGGTCCCGCCATGACGACATGAAATACATGTAAACAGACAAACGCAAACAAAAAAATGCAAACAAACAAACAGGCAGACAGACAGACAGACAAACAAACAAACAAACAAACAAACAAAGAAATGCAAACAAACAGACATACAGACAAACAAACAAACAAACAAACAAACAAACAAACAAACAAACAAACAGACATACAGACAAACAAACAAACAGACAGACAGACAGACGCATAGACAGACAGACAAACAGACAAACAAACATACAACAGACAGACAGACAAACAAAAACAAACAAACAAACAAACAAACAAACAAACAAACAGACAGACAGACAAACAGAGAGACAGACAAACAAACAGACAGACAGACAAACAAACAAACAAACAGACAGACAGACAGACAGAGAGACAGACAAACAAACAAACAAACAAACAAACAAACAAATGCAAACAAACAGACATACAGACAGACAAACAAACAAACAAACAAACAGACAGACAGACAGACAGACAGACGGATAGACAGACAGACAGACAGACAAACAGACAAACAGACAAACAAACATACAACAGACAGACAGACAAACAAAAACAAACAAACAAACAAACAAACAAACAAACAAACAGACAGACAGACAGACAGACAAACAGAGAGACAGACAAACAAACAGACAGACAGACAGACAGACAAACAAACAAACAAACAAACAAACAAACAAACAAACAAACAAACAAACAGACAGACAGACAGAGAGACAGACAGACAAACAAACAAACAAACAGACAGACAGACAGACAGACAGACAAACAAACAAACAGACAGACAGACAGACAGACAGACAGACAGACAGACAGACAGACAGACAGACGTACCTGATAACATGGCCATGATAAGAATTATAACGACAGACGCCATTTGAGAACTTTTCGGATTAAAAATTGTAGAAATGGCGTATCCCATTCCAGAACAACAAAGTTGAGCGGCAAAGACTACTGTGTAGTTAGAGTTAAAGTAAGCTGAAACAAAAGAAAAGGAACTTCAAATTCAGAGACAATTCTTGAAGCAGTCAATTAGAAACAGTATGCACAGTTTAACCCTTTAACTCCCGTTGTTGTTGTGGAATATTGGGGACTTCAAGATCTACGACGTCAACCTCAACGACGACGTGCTTTAAGCAAAATAATTCTTTTTGCAAAACAAAGAGAATGAAGAATTTTCAGTCCCCCAGAGTAATCCTCGTTCTTTATACAACGCCACTTAGAGCATTTTCACGTCTTCAGGACGACGTCAACGGCCAAAAAATGAGAACTGTTGCTTGAGATTGACTTCAATACGGACACTACAATCATTTTAGCAATACTGGGGCGTTTTGGAAGTCATTAAACTAGCTTCAGATAGCAAATATAATAGTCAGTTAACCGTGACTTCCTTAAATTGTAAAACTTATCTTGCTTTTTAAAAGCTATAGATAAATGCGTTTATTAGTTTATTATCTTTATTCTATTCTGTCTAAACGTATTTAAATATAATCTTACATCTTGGCGAGGTTAGAGTGTAGAGGAGACTAAGGTAAACCAAAGGCATTATAATAATCACTGGTAGCTGAGAGAAGTTAACAGCGAGGAAATAACTGACACGATTCACACCAGCAGCACTTTCTCTAAAAAACAAAATGTAACGTCGCATTACTTATCATTTTGCATTAGTTTTGTCACTTACAGTACACAGCCACCCCACACCACAACACATCATAACATTCAAAACCACACCACACCACATCACCCCATACGATACTATACCAGCTCGCTTCACACCACCTCACACCACACCACACTATACCGCACGTCACGCCACACCACACCACATCACACCACACCACACCACATCACACCACACCACACCACATCACATCACATCACGCCACACCACACCACACCACACCACATCACATCACACCACACCACACCACATCACATCACACACCACACCACACCACACCACACCACATCACGCCACACCACACCACACCACATCACGCCACACCACACCACATCATCCCACACCACACCAGCTCGCTTCATACCACACCACCACTAAAGCCAATTAATGCTCCAGCATCACAATATTCACTCAGACTAGTTCCTAGTCCTCTTTTCTCTCGAAGTTATTTTGGTGACGTCACAGAATAGGGATCGAGCGAGAGGACTAGCGGAAAATGTTCATCTTTTATATCTATCATGAATCCTGCTGGAGCTCGGATTCTTTAATCTTTATGAACGAGGGCACTTAAACAGACTTCTTCTTGAGAGCAGACAGCAAACGAGTAGGTTTCTTTATTTTACATTACGTTAAAAGGTTGTTACATACGAGGCTTTATAAAGTAGTGTTCGGCGTAGGAAGTGATTGTGTTGAAACACATTTATACAAATCGAAATATGCTATTTTAACGTTTCGGGAGTAGACCAACCTTGCTATATGATGTTATAAAGAATTGTGCAGACCGACGTGAGTGTTATCTGCCTTGGTTTTCCGCCAAACGGCCGTTTGGTGCCTGTATAATTTGGGGCCAGATTTGGCCAAGTAAAACATTTTATTCCAGGCCTCTCACAATTTCGGTCTGCCGCTCGACGTTAAAAAGAGAGGCCTGGAAACCAGGCTGATATTCACTAGTTACCTCCAAAATGTTGTTCTGTGATTTCCAAAACATCTCAAAGAAGCTAACACAGCCGTTAATCCAATCGCCATGCCACTCATTCGTGTTAAACCAGTAAACTTCTCCAATTTGACCTACGAATGAAAAATTATTTCTCCTTTTATTAAATAATCATTTACAAAATTTTTAAACCGGAAAGATGGTAAACTATTGCAACTAGTCTACAGGCGGTTTTACGACGAGAGATAAACTGCAGGAGAAGTTATATTAGCGGACGTGGTCAGAAAATGCGTTTTTCAATGTCAAGAAACTGTAAACTTGAGAATCTCATTTATGATTACAGTGAACTCTCTAGAAGGCGGACACTCTCAGGACCAAATTTGGTGTCGGCCTTGGAGAGGTGTCCGCCTTAGAGAAATGTCCGCCTTGGAGAGGTGTCCGTCCGCCTTGGAGAGAGTTTTATTATAGTAGATAATGTATGAGCGGCCAAGATTAGCTGTCCGCCTTAGAGAAGTGTCCGCCTTGGAGAGGTGTCCGCCTTGGAGAGAGTTTTATTATAGTAGATAATGTATGAGCGGCCAAGATTAGCTGTCCGCCTTAGAGAGGTGTCTACCTTAAGCCCTAATCAAACGGGAACACAAGTCATCGCAAGTTGGCAGTCACGAATTTCTGTGGTGGTCGTTCGAACACCCAAATTAACAAAATAAAGGTTTCATGAGTGTTTTAAACAAGTTTTAACTTTGTCACGGTACATTATATTTTCGGGAAATTATTCAGAGCGGCTGGCTGAGATTAGGGCTCGTTTGATTAGGGCTTTAGAAAGAGTTTTATTATAGTAAATAATGCACGAGCAGCCAAGATTAGCTGCCCGTCTTAGAGATGTGTCCGCCTTAGAGAGGTGTCCACCTTAGAGAGGTGTCCATCTTAGAGAGGTGTCCGCCTTAGAGAGGTGTCCGCCTTAGAGAGGTGTCCGTCTTAGAGAGGTGTCCGCCTTAGAGAGGTGTCCGCCTCAGAGAGGTGTCCACCTTAGAGAGGTGTCCGTCTTAGAGAGGTGTCCGCCTTAGAGAGGTGTCCGCCTCAGAGAGGTGTCCGCCTTAGAGAGCTGTCCACCTTAGAGAGGTGTCCACCTTAGAGAGGTGTCCACCTTAGAGATGTGTCCGCCTTGGAGAGGTGTCCGCCTTAGAGAGCTGTCCGTCTTAGAGAGGTGTCCGCCTTGGAGAGGTGTCCGCCTTAGAGATGTGTCCGCCTTGGAGAGGTGTCCACCTTAGAGATGTGTCCGCCTTGGAGAGGTGTCCGCCTTAGAGATGTGTCCGCCTTGGAGAGGTGTCCGCCTTAGAGAGGTGTCTATCTTAGAGAGGTGTCCGTCTTAGAGAGGTGTCTATCTTAGAGAGGTGTCCGTCTTAGAGAGGTGTCCGCCTTGGAGAGGTGTCCGCCTTGGAGAGGTGTCCGCCTTGGAGAGGTGTCTGCCTTAGAGAGGTGTCTATCTTAGAGTCTTAGAGAGGTGTCCGCCTTGGAGAGGTGTCCGCCTTGGAGAGGTGTCCGTCTTAGAGAGGTGTCCGCCTTAGAGAGGTGTCCGTCTTAGAGAGGTGCCTATCTTAGAGAGGTGTCCGTCTTAGAGAGGTGTCCGTCTTAGAGAGGTGTCCGTCTTAGAGAGGTGTCCACCTCAGAGAGGTGTCCGTCTTAGAGAGGTGTCTATCTTAGAGAGGTGTCCGTCTTAGAGAGGTGTCCGTCTTAGAGAGGTGTCCGTCTTAGAGAGGTGTCCGTCTTAGAGAGGTGTCCGTCTTAGAGAGGTGTCCGTCTTAGAGAGGTGTCCGTCTTAGAGAGGTGTCTATCTTAGAGAGGTGTCCGTCTTAGAGAGGTGTCCGTCTTAGAGAGGTGTCCGTCTTAGAGAGGTGTCCGTCTTAGAGAGGTGTCCGCCTTAGAGAGGTGTCTGTCTTAGAGATATGTCCGCCTTGGAGAGGTGTCTGCCTTAAAGAGGTGTCCGTCTTAGAGAGGTGTCTATCTTAGAGAGGTGTCCGGTATAGAAAGAGTTCACTGCACCTCCAGATACAATGCTCC
>JAWNZC010000121.1:170000-452500 GCA_035771165.1 Paragorgia papillata | reverse complement strand
ACACACACCAAAACCTCCACACTCTTTATCCTGAAAAACGAGAAAATTATAGGTCAGCATTAAAAAAAAAATTATTTCAATTATACTGACTACGTTTGGTGGACGACGACCCGTCTGTAGAATATAATCGAAATATAGTAAGGTTAGATATACTGCCGAAACAGAGAACGTATAGGAGTCTAAGGGCCTTCGCTCGAAAAGTTAGACTCCTACGTTCTCTTTTTCAGCAGTATATCTAACCTTACTATATTTCGATTGTTGTTTCAACACTGCCTACCAGCACGCTACTTTTATTTCACTCCGTCTGTAAAATGGTACGTTCATACATATAAGTCAATCAAAATATGGTCAGCGAAATTCAGCAAGAAGTCAGCGAAAGTCTTTGTTCTATCTTTTTGTTCACGTTTATGCAAACTTGTGCACGGTGAGGACAGCAGTGTTTGTATTAAGCCGCTGTTATACATGATGCAATTTTCCGTGAAAGCTGCATGTGCGAGATACAGGTTTCAGGACAGATTGTAACGTGTAAAGCCGGTTTTCCACTAGGCGACTTTTTTCGCGCGAAGCGACTTTTTCTTCTGTCTCATGAGCTCTGAGCTGGAACTAATCAGAAATCTATCGAATTCGAACAAAAGAAAGTCGCTTCGCGCGAAAAAAATCGCCTAGTGGAAAACCGGCTTAACACCTCATTGTTTATGAAGCTATGTTGCTTTGCATTGCGAGACAAGTTTCACCAAAGTAGGATGCACTTCAACATCGCGCAACGATTTGTGAAACCTGTGACCTCTCTCACAATGGAGAGCGACACAAATTGAAACCTGTCTTGCAACGGAAAGCGACACAAATTGAAACATGTCTCGCAGAGGCTTTATTTAACCGTGTTATTTAAATATTAATAAGCGAAAAAGAAAAGATTTCTGTACGCTCAAGACCGTCTCAACATAAAAACATAGCTATATAAGTGTAGACGCTTTGAAGTTTCCCAAGTTTCCAGACCATAACTTGATTGACTATATGCAAAACTGCGAGCATGAACTTTTCAGAGGCTTAAGGCTCTTTTCCAGTCATCGCAAAAACCAGCTCGCAGCGAGCTGCGAGTGTTTATACATCTAATTAAAAACAACTCGCAGTGCTCGTTTTCTCGTCAGAAACTAGTTCGCAGCTTGCTGCAAGTATACTTGTATCTCCTTATATAAAAAGAACTCACAACGAGAAAACAAGCACTGCGAGTTGTTTTTAATTAGATGCAAAACACTCGCAGCGAGCAGCGAGCTGGTTTTTGCGATGACTGGAAAAGAGCCTTTAAATAATAACCTTTTCTAGTATCTTTTTCGCAGGTACACAGTAAGCGCCTGAAGGGCAAGGAATGATACACAGAGATTTTTGTGGACAATAAAAACCTAGCACAAGAAAAGAACAACACAATTAGATTATTTAGAATTGGTTCTTTGAACTTTGGGTACGGAATTTATGTTTTATATTCTGAAATAAGTCTCGAGTAAATAATGGAGAAGTGAAGAAATGAAGTAGGAGAGAAAAGAAAGAAGAAACACAGCAAGACAGAGAAGAAAGTACACAATAAAAAAAGAAGGGGAAAGGGAGGAAAGACGAAAGAAAGGGAAGGAAGGAAGGAAAGAAGAAAGGACGGAAGGAAGGAAGGTAGGAAGGAAGGAAAGAAGGATGGAAGGAAGAAGGAAGGAAGGAAGGAAGGAAAGAAGGATGGAAGGAAGAAGGAAGGAAGGAAGGAAGGAATGAAGGATGGAAGGAAGAAGGAAGGAAGGAAGGAAGGAAAGAAGGATGGAAGGAAGAAAGAAGGAAGGAAGGAATGAAGGAAGGAAGGAAGGAAGGAAGGAAGGAAGGAAGGAAGGAAGGAAAGAAGGAAGGAAGGAAGGAAGGAAGGAAGGAAGGAAGGAAGGAAGGAAGGAAGGAAGGAAGGAAGGAAGGAAGGAAGGAAAAAACGAAGGAAGGAAAGATGGAAAGATGGAAAGATGGAAAGATGGAGAGATGGAAAGATGGAAAGATGGAAAGATGGAAAGATGGAAAGATGGAAAGATAGAAAGATAGAAAGATAGAAAGATAGAAAGATAGAAAGATAGAAACAAACAAACAAACAAACAAACAAACAAACAAACAAACAAACAAACAAACAAACAAACAAACGAACAAACAAACAAACAAAAAAGGGCACATCTATATTACCTTTGGGGCATGGTTGTGGACGCTTGATTAATGGGTCGAAATAAAATCCTCCAGCACACGCTTGAGTTTGCCACGTATGCACACAATCAGTTAGAGGATTGAAAGTAGGAAGTTTCTGTGGTGGCCGTGACAGCGATGTGCTGTTCTTAGTTGTGTGACAAGGAGAAATAGTTTCATTATCACCAGCAAAAGGACAACACAAATGTCCTTTTCCTGCAGGACAACATGCTGCAGGAGGAGGCCTTGGTTTTTCTAAAAATAGAAACGTTTATTATCCGCGGGAAAATGCCATTAATAATAATTACTCAGTGACATTACAAACTGACTACGAAAATAACTTGCTTGCTTTCTTGTCTGCTCCCTTGCTTGCTGGCTTGCATGTCTGCTATATCTTGCTTGTTTTTTTGCTTTTTTGCTTTTTTGCTGGCTTTCTTGCTTTCTTGCTTTCTTGCTTGCTCGCTCGCTCGCTCTTTCGTTCGTTCGTTCGTTCGTTCGTTCGTTCGTTCGTTCGTTCGTTCGTTCGTTCGTTCGTTCGTTCGTTTGTTTGCTTGTTTGCTTGCTTCTTGCATGCGCATGCTGCCAACAGTCACGAAAACTGTTCAAACTAATATAATATATTATCGCAGTCACCAAAAAGACACAGACAACAACAAATTGAAGCAAAAGTATTTTGTTTATTTCAGAATATAAGCCTGCTTATTATAACTTATTTTAGGATGTTGAATTTTTCGAATGGTAACTATAGTTTTGTATTTTTTCCACACACTCACCGCGTCGCAGACGAGTGAGTACTATGGAAACGAGAAGGAATATTCCCATCAGGTACCGCAAACCTAGACGCCTGGGAACGCCCATAGTGGGCGTATTATATACCTGTCACAGTGACAGCTTTCCAAGTACTTACACATTGATTCTTTGAAGCATAAAGTTTAAGATGTCCGGTTCTCGAAAGGTTATCTGTCGTTGGATTTTGCTTTAACGATCTAGACTGTTTGTTTCTATACCTAACAAGCAAACAGGCTTAATGTTCTATACATACGGCTGCTGTTTGTGGACTAACTAAAATAATAAGTAAGAGTTGGGTTAAGCCTATATATTTTCCTCGGCGCGTAACGGCCAGTTCAAATTTCACAAAGTTTTGTCTTTATCTGTATACTTCCCTGCAGGGCTTTATACAGATAAAGATCGTGCATTTATAATGACAATTCAAATCAGTTTGTATGGGAGATAAAGACTTATGAATAACAAAGAAAAGCGCGTAGTAACCTGATACTGTAGGATTTATCAGTAGACGTTTGGCACCTGACAGCGGTTAGCGATAGTCAAAGAACATGCCGATACTAAAATATTTTGTATTGCGGTCGTAGCGTGCATTGTACACTTGTGAATGTCTATATATAAGCCACCTGAAATTTATAAGGTCGCTTACGATTCAAGCAGCGTTGAGTTGTGTCTAGAAATTCCAATAACCCAAGACTTAAGTAATTCTGTCTGTAACCATGACGCAAACTATTATGATGATCATGAATATCACACGCATCCAAACTTGGACTAAATAGTCCGTAAGAAAATGCTAAATGACTTACTCTTCTAACATTTTAAGAATATTATTCCTTTCCTTTGCACACAAATATAATTTTTGTCTCGCACGAAACTATTAATTATAGGCCAGCTGTGCCTACAGGTATATGCATGCATATTATGATGGTTATTTACGTTTATACAACCCTACACACGAAGAACTTATATAAATATACGTTTAATAGAGATTGTCATAAAAACTACAACACTCCTACAATATGTTTAAACATTTGTTCCAAGTTTGCTGCAAAGAAAACCAAACGTGTAACGAGTCACTCTGAGAATTTTTCTTGTGTACACAAGTATATTAAGAATGCGGCAGTAAAGTATAAACAAATATACTCCTTAAACCACGGTTAATGGAAGGGAGATTTCTATTAACCGTTCTTAAACGTTTCGTTTAGATGTTACACGCAGACTAAAGCGATAATCACCAATAAGGAGAGTTACTCAAGTTTTCTGCAAACCGCGGCAAACGCGTGTAAGGTCTGTAAGGATTCTCTGCGAATTTTCACTTGTGTCGACAAATACAGGAAAATATCCCCCATATGTCGAGCAGTATAGTATAACAGATATATTCCTTAACTAGCTGAAGACATTTTAAAAGATTTGGACTCGTTTTATTTGGAGCTCGACAGTTGTAAGGAAAGTGGGGATATAACTAGAAACCGAAAGCGAATTGCCGCTTGAGCGTGCTTTGAGACAGTAAACAAATATTCCTTAAAACGTTTTGAAATATTTAGAGTCGTTTACACGCAGACTAAACGGCGATATAATCACCAATAAAGGGAGTTGCAAGTTTGCTGCAAACGTGCAAGGATTCTCTGCGAATTTTATTTGTGTACACCAATATTATATAGAAAAATATCACTATCAAGCGGGAAGTTAGTATAAAGAAATATTCTTGAGCTGGCGCTGAAGACATTTTAAAATATTTAAAATATTTAGACACGTTATATTTTGATGTTACATACACTAGCTCGACAATTGTGAGGAGAGTGGGATATACCTCCATATATACGATGGTCGTTTCAGTGGTTTAACGCAAATGTATACAGGAAACGAAAAGTGTCAAACTTCCCACACATGGTGAAAATAAAGAGAGTGGAATTTAAATGAAGCATATTCATGTACTATACAGCTATACTTACTACCACAAAGTGACTCGGCTTTCACAGATTGGAATACCAACAAGATAAGGGCAAAGAAAAAACAGCTGATT
Source organism: Paragorgia papillata (assembly GCA_035771165.1). Taxonomy (NCBI): domain Eukaryota; kingdom Metazoa; phylum Cnidaria; class Anthozoa; order Scleralcyonacea; family Coralliidae; genus Paragorgia; species Paragorgia papillata. Next base: position 447,498 of record JAWNZC010000121.1, on the reverse strand, counting down.
CGTGCTGCCGCCATATTATCCAACAGAACACCCCGTTCAGTAGTTAGCATATAATCATTCCAAATTGGTGAAATCACGTGGCGATGAATTATTTCAAAACACGTCCGGCGGTTGACGGTTGGTCTGAGATTGACACAATCTCGTTCCCACCGCCCACGTTCCCCACCCGGGAAACGAGAGACTCTGGGATAATCCGTTTCAAATCACAGGATTCTTGTTATTCCTGTTGAGGTACGCATGCGTAAATATCCGAAGCGGAATCTGGAACAAGTCAATGGGGTTGCTGGCGAAGATATCGATCGAGTCTTGTCGTCCGACATCTTTGTTATTTTGGTTTTATTAATTCTACCTCCGGTCACTTCAGACCAACTCATGCTCACTATTCAGCCAATAACGTAACGATTTGAAACGGATTATCCCAGAGTCTCTCGTTTCCCGGGTGGGGAACGTGGGCTCTGGGAACGAGATTGAGATTGACACTGTGCTGAAATTGTGTATCGATTCAGTAATATATACTTGAAAGTCAAACTTTTTGCTTTCAATGCAAAATGGGTCAAAATCAAAATCGCATGTATTTCGTTACTAAAATCTTGACAATTAACCATCTTTTCAGCTTTGCTCTATATCCAAAACACTTCCTACGCAGCACTTTACTATTTTAAGTATTGTATGAATTAATTCGATATGGTGTCAATAGTTATTTCAATTATATAGTTATACCACAGTAATAATAGCCATGCATATAGCTTGTTGCCACAAGAATCGATGATTCAAGGTAATATCAGCATGGCGCTTCATTTACTATGTGTCTTGTGAATAAGGATTATATATATTTGAATGTACAGTAGTTTCAAAACTACTTAAAATGCACTTGTCCTCCGATAATATCGAGACGATCATTGAGAACTGATGAGAATGAGATGTTCCTTTAACTTGTCAATTTGCGTAGCATATATATATTAATAGGTGGAGCCGTGGAGTGCTAATTAATTTGAAAGAACGGTTGGCGGCCAACGAATTCATATAATATTATTAGAGAGCTTAAGCATATTAGGCGTTTTTGAGACACGGACGGTGACCGGAAGAACAGGAATACAATACAGAACTACTGAACCTCGTATTCTTTGAAAATACTTTTTTACCCAAAACAAAGGATATGAATACTCACATATCTAAACTGTTAGCTTCTAAGCTTAAATTTCATCTTTATATAAAAATACAGATCCTTTATTTTATATTGTAATGTAATGAAATTATCCCCCTTAAAATACAAGTTTTCTACTTTAAAAGCATGTCTATTGTAGTAAAACAACGATGACAGGCCTCAACGTTCTAGAAGTTCCCGTCGTCTCAAGAACGTGAAAATGCTCTCAATGACGTCTTGTGTAGAACGACGACGGCGTTCTCTTTGCTCTTGGAATTTTAAATTGCTCATTATCATTGTTTTGAATAAAAAATGCTATTGAATTCAATCGCCGTCTGTGGCCCTAAAACGCCTGTATGCTTAAGCTCTCTAATATTAACACAGCATGACCTGCGTGCTGTCATTGCTGTAAAGAATTTTTAAAAGTTTGACGTCAATTCGTTGGACTGTAACCACCACACGACATGCAATGATATATTTTCGAGTCTCATTTTATATTATGGTTTGTGATTACAAGGAGTTGAATGAAGAAAGATGTGACTATCTATATTACCATAATACAAGTTTAAACCAGTTCAATCAAGAATTTTATAGCCTGATGCCAGCGGGTGGCTCACCTCTCTCATTATAAAGGCTGTTTTCATTACGTCCCCCGGAGCGTGCATTGTTTCAGGTTCCACCTTGTGAAATATTTCCAACTTTCAAAGCGGCTCCGCCAGTGCGGGCAAAGGGGACGTAATGGAAACAAGGTATTCAGTCTCTGTGTGTTCTCTTGTCTAGTCATATAACTTTTTTCATGACTGACTGTTTATGTTACTTAACTCTTTACAATATTTGGGTTGGAAACACACTTGTGACTAGTATATATATAGTTTCACAAAATAGCGTATACCTTTAAAGTAAGCAGTATATATATATATATATATATATAGTTGTTCAATCTACAGACACGGTGTTTCGCTGTACTACAGCTCATCAGTGTAGCTTGGAACAATCTGAATGAATTTCATCAATTACTTATACACATGCGATCGTTGGTGACAACCGCATGGGGGACAGCATCGGTGATCAGTACATTCAGATAGCGTGATATATATATATATATATATATATATATAGTATAGTTTAAGTGGGCTTATCTCAAAATGTTGAGTGTAAATGTTGAGGTAAGCCCACTTAAACTATACTATATTCGCTCTACCTTTATGGTATTGAGCACTTTCAGACATTCCGTGAACAAAATCACACGTGCTCGTTTGTATATATATATATATATATTCAAACAAACAAAGTGTTGTTCGCGAAATGTCGAAAAGTGATCAATACCGTAAAGATAGAGCGAATATACTATAAGTGGGTTTACCTCAACATTTGATATATATATGTATATATGTACTGTAAAACCGGTAGGTCACTGACGGAAGCTGTTTAATTAAAATATTCACATTATATTAATACAAAGATTTGTTCAGGGTAAAATTTTAATATATTGACTTTGCGACATTCAAAATGCACACCCGAATATACTGACCAATGACGCGAGCACTGAGGAACTACATATATACAATCAGATAAGTCACTTTGTTCTCCACTCCGGGCCCTATCGTGTATCTATAGCTTACCACTAATATTATTATTATTCAGTTTGCAATATCCGCGTTGTTTTCTTCGACACCAAACGCTTCTTGAAATGATTTAACAATCTTTTCTGTTTCTTCTGGACTATCACATAACAAAACGTGAGCACCTAAAGAACTAGTGACGCCATCTCGAACTGTGAAGACACAATAATTACCGTACTTCTTATCTCTCTTTCTGTAACTAACATCCTTGACTTGAGACAACGGAATGGTAAATAATAAAACCAGATCTTCATTGCTTCGCTTATGTTTACGCAAAGCAACTGACGAGGAATCAATAGTCAGTTCTTGGGTGTCAGCTTTTCCAAGTTGTTTCGTTGAATACTGGGACATTATCCCACGGGCACTAGAATCAATATTATTTTCAGTGATAACTGTGTAGCCTAAATATTTCACGAGGAAGATTGGCCCTTTGGAAACTTTATCCATTTCATCCACAAATGCTGATTTGATAAGAGTGCATTCGTCTCTCCAGTTGAAAAACCTGTTCATTTTGTTCCTTTGCCTGAAAGATGAAAAAAGCCATGCATGGTTGGTGATTTATCTACTGATTTAATGAGCCATTCGCAGTTTCACAGTACAAGTGCTTATACTTAGACATGTTCTCCAAAGTCTGACTAAACATTTATCGATAATAAATCACGACAAACTTTTCAAGAAACGTTTATATTGGATTTATTTATATTAGTCGAGGAGGAGAAGCGAGAAAAAGTCGACCACGTAGCACCCCCACTACACAACAGTTTTTACTCCAGATTATAATAGGCTGATACCCATAGAACATTGCTAGGTCAGTCGTACTCACAAATTGTGGGGTCAGTGGCCTGCTACATATATAGAGGGGGTGGGTTGGTCCTTTAGTTAGTACTTACATTGACAGACTAAAGGATCACCCATCCCCTCTATGTTGCAGGCCACTGACCACACAATTTGTGAGTACGACGGCTGACCTAGCAATGTTCTATGGGTATCAGCCTATTATAATCTGGAGTCAAAACTATTGTGTAGTGGGGGTGCTACGTGGTCGACTTTTTCTCGCTTCTCCTCCTCGACTATATGCAAATATTACTTAAAAAACTCCAATGTTTAGTAAACTTTTGAATTTTGTGTTAAACTGCTGCTCTCACTAAACACTAAACACTGCTAAAGCCTATATAAATCTGCAGACTGTTTTCTAAAAATGACACATTAAATTGTCGTCTGCCCAAAACCAAACCGCAAATCTTGGAACGTGGCGATTCATTCTATAAATTATAAACTAAATAACTCTTCCTGTCCGAATTGGTCTTTAGTATTTTATTCTGGCATTAACGCCAGACGATTTTATTCAGCACAAGGAGACGTCCAGGCCTCAAAGTGTTAAAACCTATCTCTTTAAACTTTGAAATTAACCTGAAGACGAGTCTTTAGTATTTTATTCTGGCTAACGCCAGACGATTTTATTCCCCTCTGCATGGGGAAGCCCTCAGACAGGAATGAGTTACTGAAGCTCACAAATATCAAATAAAGTTCTACCGCGCTCCTTCATTCCAGGAATTACGAATGCTTACCTTGTCACAATATTAAATCAAACTCTTTTATAATAAACACGCTTCTTGTCTGAAATCGCGGCGACGATCTGATCAAATGAACTCACAGTGAATACGTTCGTGATTTCCCTTCATATATATATATAGTCAAACGGGGTGTGGATTATTATTATTTCCTGTTACCATGTTTGTTAGTTAGTTTATTATAATTGTTTCCAAGGTCAAGATGTATGGGTCAAGTATACTATTGTGATTTCCACGCGTAACCGAAGACGAACCGCTTCAAGCTAGGAATGAGGAATCGAATAATATCAGTGGCAAACAGCTGTACTTTAGACTTTCTTCCTCCCACTTTCTAACATCCTACCTTTTTTTTAAACAATGTTTTATAATAACAATAACCTCAAGAGCTGATATACTGTCAAGCGCTTGACAACATACGTTACAGATAGAAGGATTTTTTGAAAATGCTTTGTCAAATTCGTTGACACATTTCGGTTATGAGTCTCATTTAGCCTGCATTGCAAGATTCATGATATTTGTGGCAGTTGTTCCGTCGTCTAGTACTGTACAGTGTTGCGGAAGGAACCTCGATGGGCGGAACCGAAACTCCGGAAACCGAATTCAGAACTGATCATACATCAACATCAGAATTTTGCCGTAAGACCTTTCATGTTGGGTTTTTTTATATTCTTTCTTCTATTCGCTTCCGAGACCAGAAATCTGTCGATCATGCTGAAATTTTTTTTTTAAATTAAAAAAAATATTTTTAAATTAAAACTAAGACTGATTCAAAATCTTGATAAATATAGTAATGTTTTGACTAGAATCGTACTATGAGAAGCCTCAAAGATATATATATATATACAGGTCGTCAAGTGCACGTGCAGTGCATAGTCAGTATTACAGTAAAAATGGAAATACCCGCTTCCCACTTCAGCTTCTGTAGTTGGTTGTGTATTACCATGTATTTCTGTAGCCGCTATCTGAAGCGCGAGGGAAGTCTATCGATAAAAGTCGCCAGTTGATGTATATTCGTTTGTTGGAATCGATTTGCATGGGATAAACATCCATTGTAGTATGAATAAATGCCATTTAAAGCTAAATTATACCATTTATGTACAGTTTTCAACAAAATATTTTCTCATGCTTCGGTAAGCGGCTACAGAATACAGTAATGAGTAATGAGTAATGATTTATTTAACGTCGTAAACACAGGATGTGGTCGCCCAATCATCTGAGCCAGAAGCTCATGTTAAAAGTGCACGACATAAGCTAGGACCTAACGTGTTGATTTTACGGAGGGAGGAAAACCGCAGAACCCTGCGAAAAACCCTCGAAGCACAGGAGAGACCAACTAAACTCTACTCACATGAAATTCAAGTTCGAGAACGGGGCCATTCCCAGACGGTCACCCATCCAAGTACTAACCCCGTCCAACTGGGCTTAACTACAGCGGTGAGAGGCAGCGCCCTAACAGCACACGCCACTTCTTCTTCAATTACAGAAGAAGAAGTGGGAAGGTATTTCCATCTTGACTAGTGTAACCATGGATAGTAAAAAGACTGGATTGGAAACTTGATGGCGTGAGCATAACAACCTGGTTGCAATCACTGCAATTGACAAGCTTAAAAAACCCGAATGATAATCCAATTGTCTGTAAATACGACAAAGCCACAATACGACAAAATGCCCGTCTATTCTTACTCATTTTAAAAGAAGATATCAAGGTTTACTAGTTAAAATATGCATCCCAAATTCCGAGCAAAACAACGCACAATTTGGGGACGCCAGTTTCTTCAAAACAACACAGGAATCATCAAAACAAAGATCAACAACGCTTACCCCGAACGCTCGATTGTGGCTTAGGCAGGTTTGTAAGGCGATAAAATCATTTGAAACGTCAACATAGTCATCTGAATGTGAGAACATGAAGAATTTGAAGAAAAGTTCACTAAAAACCTCAGTAATTCGTACTCACGCCATTCGTGACATCACAATTTGCAACTAGGTTTCAACATCTCTCGAGCAAAGAAAAACGCTTTTCAGCCAATCGGCGGCCTGGGAACACCTCACGTGACTATTAGTTTCCAATCCAGTCTTTTTACTATCCATGGTGTAACCCTCTCAACCCTGAATTCGATCCCTTTTAGTATTTTACTCTGGATAAAGCCCCGCACAGACGACCAAGTTTTCCCTTGACAAGTTTTATTTGTTCGTGTGTACGACACAAATTGACAAGTTTTTCCTTGACAAGGAGCCTTGTTCAAAAGCTGGTCACGCCAGCTTTTGAACAAGGAAAGTTTGTTCGTGTGTTAGTCGTCAAGGAAAACTTGACAAGATCATCTCCTAAGCTTATTACGCGATCATTGCCGTCAAGGACAACTTGTCCAACCGTACACACGAGCAACTATAACTGGTCATGCCAGCCGTTTGAACAAGGAAAATTGTTCGTGTGTATAGTCGTCAAGGAAAACTTGACAAGATCATCTCCGAAGCTTATTACGCGACCATTGCCGTCAAGGAAAACTTGTCCAACCGTACACACGAGCAATTATAACTTGTCAAGAAAATGTTTGGGGAAAAAATTGTTCATCGTGCACACGAGCAAGGAAAACTACCAAGGAACTTGTCAAGGAAAACTTGGTCGTCTGTGCGGGGCTTAATTAACGCCAGACAATTCTACTTGTCATCGGGAGGCCGCTAGAGTTGAAAGGATTAAAAGTAGAGTGCTGCGTGGGCAGTGTTGACACTCAAATCGAAATATAGTAACGTTTGAGTACTGCCGAAAATATTGAACATAGTTTTCTAACCGCGCCCTTCCCACGTTTCTCTCTGAGGAAGGACCTTCGCTCGAAACGTTAGAAACTACGTTCAATATTTTCGACAGTACTCAATTTCGATTTATCAGTGAGTCAGTATTCCCGGCATGATCACGTTTATTTCAGCTTCTTCATATTTTCCTTGTTTTAATTTATACTATGTATATGTGTACATGTCCATTGTTCCTCAGAACTGAGCAATTTTAAATGTAATAGTGTTAAGCCCCGCACAGACGACCAAGTTTTTCTTGACAAGTTCCTTGGTAGCTTTCCTTGCTCGTGTGTACGATGAACACGTTTTTCCCCAACAATTTTCCTTGACAAGTTATAATTGCTCGTGTGTACGGTTGGACAAGTTTTCCTTGACGGCAATGATCGCTTAATAAGCTTAGGAGATGATCTTGTCAAGTTTTCCTTGACGACTATATACACACGAACAAATTTCCTTGTTCAAAAGCTGGCGTGACCAGCTTTTGAACAAGTCTCCTTGTCAAGGAAAAACTTGTCAATTTGTGTCGTACACACGAACAAATAAAACTTGTCAAGGAAAAACTTGTCAAGGAACACTTGGTCGTCTGTGCGGGGCTTAAATACGAAATTTGAGAGTTATCTCATGATGTACGTCCGTTAGAACTGATACAGAGATAACAAACCGTGCGAGATATTACTCTCAAATTTTGGAATCTTGCTCATTTCCAGCGACCGGTCTCGTGATTTCATAGCCCGATGTAAATTATGGGAAAATCTACCGGAAGCATGAAGAGATTATCTACCTGCAGGATTCACGCGAATAGATGTTTTTGTTGAATAGAACATTTAGTTACATAGCTAACATAATCTAATATTGTGTTCACACAATTTATGTGTTTTCCATTCAATTGTTCAACAACGTTTAAACGCTTCGTTTTACTAGAATCGACTTCCGCAGCAACAGCATTGCCGAAGCGAACGCTTCATTCTTTCGGTGTCAAGTATCCGTCCTGTTGCGATGCGGTCATAAAATAAAATCACCATCCCACCACACGTGTAGCCAGTTCTCTTTCGGTGAATGTAAAAGGTGGAATGACTGCGGAATGAAAAATAATTTTAAAAAAATATAAAAATAATACCGCTTTCATATGATGTGATAACGCAGCTTCAAATAGAAAACTCGTATTTCAAATTCTATGGTTCTTTTTATTCCGATTTCTTCTCGAATTCGGCGATTCGATTTGATTGGGTTCTATATTATCATTACCAACCTCGATGTGTATAATTCCGTTTGACAACTTTAAATTGACCTATTCACATGTGCTAGTTGGCACAGTACTATTTAGGATACGGTATAGTCACTAGTTCAAACATCCTAGAGTCCTTAGAAAAGTTATGAGGTTGGGTACAAAAGGTATAAGTCTTCTTAATTTATCAAGACCATGTTCATGAAGTATTCTGTAAAGTAATAGTAATTCTTACATCTGCCTGAACATTGAAAGCACTTGAGAGAGGGGTGGGGTTGCACAAGGTTTTTATACCATTTGGATCTAGTCCGTTTATCAACAAGTTTTTTTAATTATTTTTCATTCCGCATGCCATTCCGCAGAGTCACACCGCTTTTTACATTCACCGGTTCTCTTTGACCCGCTGCGTTACTTGCAGCGCGAGGAAAAAAATCGCCCGTGTACGTATCCCAAGCTTTAGATAAACATACAGGGATGTATTTTGGGCGGAAAACCGGTACCGCCGGATTACTGAGCGAGAAGTAATATTATTGCATGGTAATACTTAATGTACAGACCCCGAAGGTTCTAGAGTCGTGTGAACAGTTTCGACTGACCGTTATAGTGAAATTCAAACAGGTTGTTGTAATAGCGACGCATCTATACTATCTAATATCTATAGGCATAGCAACACAAGCTCTCATTCTTGAAAACCTTGGTTAAAGACAAAACTGTTCACATCAGAAATAAATATAAATGTGTTCACTTAATTAGCTTCAATTCATGCCACAATTCTCGAACCAATTCTGTGAAATCCAGTAACAGAACAGAACAGTACGGGAGCTGAGATCCTCGAGACTTTTGTTAATTCCTAGATACGCATCAGAAACAGTTTAACATGGCTCTGGCGACAAGGGGACTCAAAGAAAAGCTAAATCGTCTGGCCACTCTGGCGTTAGACAGAGTAAAAAGATGAACATGTCCCACAATAACAATGCGATCGAATGAAAATCAATATAATAGGATGTTAATTAAACACTTTCATGCACGGCCGCTTTCCGAGAGGTCTGCCCACGAGTGAAATTAATCGTCTGGCGTCAGGGCCTGTTCACACGAGGCGAGTTATCTCGGGGGGTAGGGTTATCCCTATCCCCCAAGATAACTCGGTGTTAGTTTATTTCCATGTTAAAAAAGTAAACCGTTCACATGAGACCGAGATAACTCGGGGGATAGGGATAACTCGGTCGGAGCGATAGGGTAACCCTATATAACCCCCGAGTTATCCCTACCTCCATGTGAACGCTTTCACCCAAGTTATCTCGGGGGGTAGGGTCAACTTAGGCATGCGTATTTATGCTGTTGCTCGGGATAACTCGGGGTGAAGCGTTCACATGAAGCTAGGGTTATCTCGGGGGCCAGGGACAACTCGGTAGTTGCGTTTTATCATGTGAAATAGGGTCAACTTTGACCCTAGCCCCCGAGTTATCCCTAGCCCCCGAGATAACCCGGTCTCATGTGAACAGGCCCTTAGACAGAGTAATTAAATAAAAGATAGTTGTTCCATAAGAACAATATGAGTGAAAGGTTAATTGGACTAGCCCGGCTCATGTGAATAGCCCTTTAATGTATTTCACACCCTTTTATGGAATAAACTTCGTGCGCTATGTCGATAAAATCTCAATAAGCGCTCCCTCCTTCCCCCTCCTATTATTAAAAGCCCAAGAAGCCTCTGCGTACCGCCTCCATGCACCCTTAACAACTCTGTTGTTAGAGAGCTTAAGCAAATTAGGCGTTTTTGAGACACCGACGGTGACCGGAAGAACAGGAATACAATACAGAATTACTGAACCTCGTAATCTTTGAAAATACTTTTTTACCCAAAACAAAGGCTATGAATGATCAAATATCTAAACTGTCAGCTCATAAGCTTACATTTCATCTTTATGTAAAAATACAGATCCTTTATTTTATATTGTAATGTAATGAAATTATCCGCCTTAAAATACAAGTTTTCTACTTTAAAAGGAGTATGTCACATTGTAGTAAAACAACGATGACGGGCCTCAACGTTCTAGCAGTTCCCGTCGTCTCAAGAACGTGAAAATGCTCTCAATGACGTCTTGTGTATAACGACGACGGCGTTCACTTTGCTCTTGGAATTTTAAATTGCTCATTATCATTGTTTTGAATGAAAAATGCTATTGAATTAAAACGCCGTCCGTGGCTGTAAAACGTCTGTTGCTTAAGCTCTCTATTAACAGTGTTGGCGAGACTAGCATGCAGTCTTTGTACAGTCTTTGCCAAGCCACTGATATAACACTTCAAAAGAGAATTAATTCTAAAAAGAGGTTTAAAGGCCTCGGTGACTGGGAAACTCTTCTCACATGTAAAATCGTCTGGCGTTAGCCACAATAAAACACTAAACTCTGCATCAGTCCCAGAAGACTCATTCCGTCAGGAATGGAAGAATACATGCCTTGGAACCACTGATTGAATATAGCAGTTGTGTCATGCATGCTTTGATTTATATATAAAAGACCTTAATTACAACATAATGACAATAATTATTTCCGGGCACTGCCCCTTCTTCAGATCTGAAGAAGGGGCAGTGTCATGAAATATATTATTATTATTATTCAATATAAAAATAGACCTGATCTATTCAAAGCAGGCTCTTGCATTGTATGTAATATTTCATAAACGAGTGGGAGTGTTTTACCATGCAGGGGTTACAAACACGAGAGGACAATGAAAATCACGAGGCCGTTATAACCGAGTAATCAGTTTCATTGCTCTCGAGTGTTGTAAAACATGAGAGAATAATGAAAATCACGAGACAGCATGCAAGCCGAGTATTTTTATTGATTTCGAATGTTTTACAAACACGAGAGAACATTGAAAATTACGAGGTAATAGGCCGAGTGGTTTTTGTTGTTGTCGAGTGTATGTTTGAAACCCCTGGTAAAACACGATGCACTAATTTATGAAATAGCTTCTCAATCGTCAATTGTAGTGTAGAGCGACTTGGTGATACATTGGTGCATATTAGATTTATAACCAATGGTCTCATGTTGAATTTCAGATAATTAAGAAATGTGGTAATAAATGGTTCTTTGCATTTTGTGCCGTTCATCTGATTTCTTAATTATAAATTCAGTTAGCGCGACCTTTACCGGGTTTCAAAACTCATATACACTGTATCCCGATGCAGAACGGACACGAATTCTGTAAATTACTTCTAAAACGATCTATTTGGTAAATTCATTGGCGTAGTAATTTTTCTAAAAAAAACGTTCTCTAAGTCGAAAAAATCAAAATACAGGTACTTTGTATAAAATAAAATTGTAATACCAAAAGAACTTAGTAGTTTGATTGTGTATTTATTTCTTGCAACGCGTTTCGCCACTTTTTTTCACGTGGCTCGTCATGAGGCTATTTGCAATCTTAATTATTTGTGACATCATTCATACAGTTTTGCTAATTATGAAAATTAGAGTGAATTAAACTTCTTAATAAAGTATTCTTCTTTTGCTCTACGTATATCGTCGTCTTCAGTGGTCATCTTGTAGAATGGGAAAACAGTAAACTTAATTTCTTTGTCCTGCGCGCATTGCGCAATGTGTTCACTGGCTGGCAGAGTGCAGCATTTACTGTCCCTAATGTGTTGCCTGTGTAAAGTCATTCTTTCACGTAGTTTTATTTTGGTTTCTCCAATATAGTTTTCTCCACACACCCCGCATGTTAAAACATATATGGCAAACTTGCTGTTGCAGTCCATGTCCTTTGAAAGAATGATTAGATGATATAAATAGAAATGAGTTCCCCACTAGAGGTGTGCGAATCCGATTCGGATCGGATTCGGACTAAACATTTATCATTCGGATCGGATCGGATTTTGTTCTTTTTTTCTCGGATCGGATCGGATCCAATCGGATTTTGCACTTTTTTACCCGCATCAGATTCACTTTTGTCATTGTTTTGTCACAAAATTAACAAATTCACTAGTTGTATGCACGTTGCACAATATATGAAGGCTATTATTACATAAGATTATTATTGTATAGTAGTTTTCTTAATTTTATTTGTTCATTGGTTTTCTTTTCGGAAAGTTTGCGCAATTATTGCAACATATATCCGGTGTTTTAATTTTCTCGGACCGGATGGGATCGGATGGGATCGGACTACGATTTTTTGGCTTCGGATCGGATTCGGATTGGCAGTTTTGGCAAACCCTCGGATTACAAGGGGTCAATCCGATCCGACGCACACCACTACTCCTCACTATAAGTTGTTTGCATGCATGCATGGATATATGCATATTGCTTATGTAGTTTAGTTTCTTATTGTGTATTTTTAAGCTAACAAGCCCTTCAGGCCTGCGGTATTGCTGGGGCTAGCGCGTTTAATATTTAATTAAACTAAAAATACTCCAACACTGTCAGGGATTAGAACATTTTTTGATATCTTTCACGTTAAAATGGCTAAAAATTACGATTTGAGAAAAACGACAAACAGCAGTAAGCAAAATAGTTATTGTTATTGAGAACTACCCTGAAAAAACAAGCAGCTTGGTAACAAAAAATGACCGAATAAATCTGTAAAAGTGCTAAAAAAGTTCAAAACATTTTAATTATCGTAAATCTATTTCTTCTCAGCCTTCTTCAGTGATACCCCTGACCATGCAGGTTTCTTGGCGCCCGCAGGTTCCACTTCCTTCTTAGCCCGCGGGTCAATGACAGCCTTGTGTACTTTAGGTTGGTTCTGCCAAGCTGCTTTCTCTTTCTTCTTCTCGGGATCCTCTCGTTTCATGACCGTTGTTCCCATGATGTGTGAATCACTCTTCTTCAGATTGTTCACCCATTCTGGTTGATTCTAGACAGAAATAAACAGCAAATCGATGAAAAGAACAACGAGTACTTGAGTTTCCGCTACCCTGCATGCCGGATACCAGTGGCTCTGAATTTGAAAAATGGAGAGGAGGAGCCTCGGGCCTCAGGAGCTTCAACTGACCTCACTCTCCGCGCGAGTTCAAGATCTCAACTCGGTTCTTGATTGGCCTAAAGTTCGAACAGCCTTCTCATTGGTTAATCAAATCAAAGCTACGCGTGACCGGGAGTAATTAAAAACAAGCAGCTATCTTGATTTTACGTATACTCCGGGCTCCGTTCGAAACGTCAGTATTTCGTTCCAAAAAATCCCAATAGTTTACCACCTTTTCACTTTATGTCCAAAACACAGCCTACGAAGCACTCTACTTTTTTACATCTCGAACGAGGCCTGGTTACACAGGCAAATCTCTGAAAAGTGAGCCCACAATATTATTTTGACATGCGCAGAGAATACAACACGAAAAACCGGAAATTCCCCATTGAGCCAAGCTTGCGGTAGTACATCGAGAAGTTAATTTAAACCTGAAAATCAGGGAAACAAAACAAAAACAAAAACAAAAACAAAAACAAAAACAAAAACAAAACAAAACAAAACTAATAGAAATATCCTACCGATGATGTTTCTCGCTGTTTCTCTTTGAAAGCGCGGAATTTGTCTTCCCAGAGCGACGATTGAGCTTTCTTGACGACATCGAAGAAACCAGATCCCTTGCCAGCCGCTCCTCGTCCTCGTTTCGGCGCCTCTGCTGGTATTGCTCCACTTTCCACGGCTTTATTGTACTCCTCCTCGGCACTAGCGTATTCTTTGCGTAGTCTCTCGATCTAGGAAAATTAATATTTTACATAAAAGATCAAGAAAGCGATCTTTACTCCGTTTTGCGCATGACATTGTTTTGCCAAATAGGCTAGAAAACGTTATATGAAATTACAACAAGAAATCAATTCAGTATAAACAGTCATGAAAAAGATGGCAGAAAACTAAGCGAGTTCAATGTCTCCCTTCCGATTTCTTCTGAAAATGTTTTGCTTGGAATACAAGCAATGAAAAGAAAGTGAGAAAAGCTTACAATTTTAAAAGAAGTAACACTATATTTGTAATGTAAATAAATATTTTAGCATTACTGCATGTAGGTTTATACACGCGTAGAATGGACTAAAGATCTGAAGCTCCCCGTAGACTTTATGTTATAGTTTTTTATAATTTCAGTATAAACTAACAAAATAAGATAGACTTACTTCTTGGCTATTCATTTTTATTTTTTGCTCCACATCTTTTTGCTGCTTGGCCAAAGTGGTTGTAGCGTTCTCGGCGTTGCGCAATCGAGTGCGAAGTGATCGTACTTTGAGATCCAGTTGACTCATGTCTGCACTTGTGCCACCAGACGATGTTGTTTTGGTTGCAGGCTTATTCTTCGCTTCTTTTTCCTCAGCAAGTTCATAAAGACGGTCAATAAGCGAATCAATGATACGTCCTATGGAAGAAAACTTTGAATTATTAGCATCATTGTGCCACTAGTTGTTAGTGCGCAGACACTCATTGCTGAAGTTAAGTCCGGTCGATTTGGGTTAAGTACTTGGACGGGTGACCACATTAGCTTCATGTGAGTAGAGTTGTAATTCTCTACTGTGCCTTGAGGGGTTTTAACCGGGTTCTCCAGCAAAATCAACACCTAAGTTTCTCCCAGTTAAGAGAATAACCTTGTGAGGGACCGTGTGTCCTGCTGTTGTTTCTCCAGTATCCGTTAGGTACAAATGAATTAAAATAATGATAATAATAATCGTCGTTTAAAAAGTAGTGAAATAAACAGATCCCAAATTATGAGTTGATAAATATAATTTAGAAATGGACTAGTCAGTAATCTGATTGGCTTTGTCAAATAACAACAGCCACCTGACCGAGGTGTCTTCAAGCGAGAGAACAGGAGTGATGTTAAGTGCTGTGGTAAAGCGCAACCAGTAGTACAGTACTCACGTTTACGATCATCATCAATCTTGTCAAAAGCAGACTTTGGTCCATCAGTTTTATCAGCAGGTTTAGCGGGAGGAGGAGCTTCTTCTTCCTCCTCCTCTTCCTCCTGCTGCTGCTGTTGTTGTCTTTGCTCTTCCTCTTCCCGTTTGCGTCTCGCGTCTTCTTCCTTCTTCCTGTTTTCATCCTCTTGTCTAGAACAAATTTTTATGACCAGGCTTTAACGACTACAGCAGCCAATCAAAAACAATATAAACTGAAAAGATCCTATTACGTTCTACAACGGATCTTGACGGATGCTATTTATTATTTTCCAACCTCGTCCCCAAGCTCTTCCTGCACAACATAAACAAACCCCCCAACGTTTTAAAAATGAAAATTTCGGGCACTTTTTGAAAGAAATTTCGGGTAAATTCGGGTAATATTGCTGTTAAATATTCATGAAAAAAAAATATTTTGAAGAAACTCGCATGTTGAATACGATCTAATAATCGACAGTCGACTCTTAATTTTTCGGGCAATTGGTCAGGTACGCCTATGGCTACAGCTACTGTTGTACCATGTCTGGATTTAATAATTTCTATGATCTAATTTCTAAATTATTAATGTATGTTCTGTTTACCGTGGAGCTTTGCCAGAATCTTCACCTGGAATATTAAATAAAATAATCTAATTAACAATTACAATATAATTAAGTGTTACTTGAACATGAAAAATTATGTACAGTGAGTTAATGAGTTAATTACCTAAAATTCAAGATTATCCAGGATTCTAAAGAAATTGAAGCCGCAACACCAACCCCTGGGAACTTAATGGCCCCTCCGAAAAACCTTAATTTAATGGAAAATCACCCTTTAAGAACACCCTTAGTCAACACCGCTGTCAAACGTTTACGCATGCGTGGATTTGCTAGAGTAAACATTGCAAGAGAAGTGTGAACTAACCGTGGCGACAACGACCAGACAGTGAAGACTAAGTAAGGCTCGACTATTCATTTGTGTTTTAAAAAAAGGTAATGAAAATTACGAAGGGGGCATTTCAAAATATGTTACAATATTGACAAAGAAGCCATGTAAAAATTACCTACCTTATCTTTTTGGTAGTATGCATTATAATTTTATTCTTTTGTGTGGGACGACTCTCGGACCAGTCTTATTTCAGATTTCCCGCTCTTTTATTGAGGTACGAAGTCGGACGTCGCGCAGGCGCAAAACGTTTGGCAGCGGTGTTCCCTTTAGTCCCTTACTGGATCATTGGATCATTGCTTAAATACTTTGCAGTTTAACTACCACATGTGGGACAGAGAGAGTCAGGACTGGATAATCCTTATTAATCCTGAATTCTACACGAGAGGACATGTTGATTCTATGTTGGACATGTTAATTACTGTAACAGTTTAGAGAACTTTACTCGGTTCAGTCTTCTTTCGGAATTGTCATTTTGAAGTATGAGATTTTAGAATTTGTCGGTTTGGTAATTTATTTTTTTTAAATGGAGTTTTTGTTCAAACACACAAAAGAGCAAAACACTGAACAAATTCATCACCGAGACGTTCTACACATAAAGGTAAGGAAGTATATTTTTTATAATTCTTTGAATTTTTCTCGAAAGTTTTTGCAAGGTTTTGGTCATAGCGATGTTTTCAAAAACTGTTCGTCGAGTCACAGGGAGCCCAGACAAATAGTACGAACACGCAATAACAAGTTGTATATATTAAGTAAAATTATAGTAACAAACAAAACTAACAAAAAAAAAATATTAAAGTTTGCTTACTGTGTAGCTAATGTTGTTATGAAGTTGTTCTATTGTGCATTCATCCGGCTCTCATTTTTCAAATCCGAAGTGCTAAAATTAAACGCCA
Organism: Paragorgia papillata; assembly: GCA_035771165.1. NCBI lineage: Eukaryota > Metazoa > Cnidaria > Anthozoa > Scleralcyonacea > Coralliidae > Paragorgia > Paragorgia papillata. The sequence goes on along the minus strand of JAWNZC010000121.1, from coordinate 430,451 downwards.
AAACGGGTTGGTCGAAATTTCAGCAGTTCGGATTTGAAGAATGAGAGCCGGATGAATGCACAATAGAACAACTTCATAACAACATTAGCTACACAGTAAGCAAACTTTAATAATTTTTTTTAGTTAGTTTTGTTTATTACTATAATTTTACTTAAAATGCCTATGAAACGAAAATTAAGTCTGTCTTATTTGAAAGAACTCTTCAAATCATAGAGTAACATATTTTGCAGTTTTTCGTTTCCTTGCTTCGTTCTTGAGATATTTCAGTTTGTTTGACATGCAAATTAACATTTTAACGTCACATGTGCATAATGAGTTATCGAAAAAAGTTATATATCTTTGCTATTATGAAACCAAAATAATTCAAAGGAAGCATGTGGGTGTGTTTCGCCCAGAACACGGCTAAACATGTAGATTTTCAGGTAATTATATTTGACAATATCAAAGATATATAACTTTTTTCGATACCTCATTTAATATGCACGTCATGACGTCAAAATGTTTAATTTGCATATCAAACAAACTGAAATATCTCAAGAACGAAGCAAGGAAACGAAAAACTGCAAAAGATGTTACTCTATCATTTTAAGTGTTCTTTCAAATAAGACTGACTTAATTTTCGTTTCATAGGCACTTTAAAATATACAACTTGTTATTGCGTGTTCGTACTATTTGTCTGGGCTCCCTGTGGTCGAGTGTGAAGAAAAATATTAAATATTGAACACAAATAAAGTTAATTGCACGAAAATTTGGACACAGAAGTTAAAATACCAGATTTGTTGGAATGTATATGTAGAAGTTCAGTTTCAAATTAAAATAATGTTTTGAAATTTGAAGTTATTCACTCAGAAAACACAATAATAAACTTTCTTGCCGCTAAATCGTGCACTCTAAAGATGAAAACAGTTGTTAAAAGATTTTTGTTTATTATTTTTTTTCACCAGTCTTTGAAATTATACTAATTTATAAAACAATTAGTTACCTCAGTTTTGCCAATATCCAAAAATATCCACCAATAATCACCTTGACATTGGCGATTAATTGTTAATTAATAAGTCACTAATGTCAAGGTGATTATTGGTGGTGATAATAGAATAATTACTCATAGAATAATTATTATATTTTCATAATTACCATAATTTCAGATTGTCCCAATTCCCCCTGGTTAATTTTGTATAATACAATTATTAAATGAGATGTCCATATTTGGTATTGCTCAAAACAAACAAAAAATAATAAATGACATCAATGTCTAAATATTAAAATAAAACAATTTTTTTTTTTGACAATTGATGTGGATTGAAACTTTCATCAAAAGCTAGCCTGATTATTAAATAGATTCTATAGTGAGCAGAGCAGTTGACTAATTCCATCTGCAGTAATAATACTTTAATGATACATTATTAAAAACATGCTACCACAAAAATGCTAAATATGAATATAGTAAATTACTGAAATTTGAGCTACAATGAAACATAGTATTTGACCAATATCACAGCATGCATAAGATCAGTGGTGTAGCCAGGGTCTTGAGGTTTTTGGGGGGACAAGAACCTCGAACTCCTAGGGGATCCAGGGGCATGCTCCACCGGAAAATTTTGGATTTCTAGGGTCTCTGAAACACTATTTCCTGCATTTTGAGGCAATTATTTAAGAGTAATCCAAAAGCCATAAATTACATAATTTTGTTGAAATCAAACCAGAACATAGAATGATACACATCAGAATATCTTTAGATTTATTTATAAACAAGTCGTAAATGTAAAAACAAGTTGGAGGCATTTTGTATATACCTTAGGATTGTAATTTATAGCATATGCATGCCTGCTAAATATATAACACATTACTAGTCTACTCACTTGGCCTTAAAACAATGTACCCCCCCCCCTACAATTTTTTTTCACGAGAACAGTCTTGGAGACCATTGGGGGCGACCACCCCCCTCACCCCCCCCTTGGCTACGTGACTGCATAAGACAAAACTTATTTTATACCATTTTAAAAATAAGAGGCAAAAAACATTGAATTTTTTTTTAATACACATTGTGCCCACTTACCACTTTGTCTTTGTTTCCTCCTTTCATCACGTTGTTTTTGCCTGTCAGCATCAGCTTGATTACTTTCTGAATCTCTCTGCTTCCTTCTCTCCTCACGCTCCCGTTTCCGCTCATCTCTTTGTTTTGCTAGGGAATCCTGGTCATAAGCAGCCAAAGTGCAATTTAATTTAAATTATAATTAGAAATTAAATAAGTTCATATAGACTAGAAGATATAATTATAATGATGACATAGTGAAGGCAATGATAAATAAGGAGCAACACAAGCTCTGAAGTTGGAAGCATGGCATTATCACACACACCATTAACTCACAATAAAGGTGGTCTATATACAAAACTTATCAATAAAATTGATTAATCTGAAAACCAATCAATAAATCAAAATCAATCAATAGCAATTATCTAATAGATGTCCATTGGTATTTTGGTGTTGCTGTTCTATTTGCAAAATTACTGTGTATTTCAAACATTGTTTTGAAAACATTACTCAGTTTTGAAGACTTTAGTTTCTCAAATACCAAATGCATTTGCAGATTCATCAATTCAATTGATTCATCAATTCTATTGATTAATCATTACCAATTAATAATAACAAAAAAACTCCTTCATTAATTGTACATCAAAATTTTATTAATATCTGATCAATAAAATAATTGATGATGTTATTGATTGATTTTTTTTTGGATTAGTTAATGATTTCATCAAATGCCCTAGTAGGGTAGTGTTTGTGTGCATACTCATGCCCTTGTCAAGATTTCTCATCAAATTGAATAAGGGCCAATATCCTGAAAAGAGCCTGTCAGACAAACTGATAAACATTCACTCCACATGACTCCGAAAGTCTGAATCCAACAAATAGACAATTTTCTCAAATGAACACAACAGTATACAACTGTGGATACATGAATTATCAAGCCCTATCAGTAATTAACTCAATCTATAAACTATAAACTATAAAGGTAAAATTTTAATGTCCAGTAACACCAAATAGCAGAGGCCCCCTGGTGTTTGAAAATAACACAGCATTATTACAACATAAGCATTTAACTAAAAATATATTTCTGACTTCAAGACATTATTATCAGTTCTGAATGAAATGTCCAGTTTTTTATTGATAGTTCATAAGCCATGCAAGAATATTATAGTAGCTTAGCTAAACATGGTTCATGTGCTTCTTCTCATAGTATCTCTTGAACATTTAATGTTGACCATTGTACATAATTATAATTTGATAAAGATAGTAAAACAATATTGGGTAAACAAGATCTGTTGTTGCTTTACAGCTTGTAAATTTCAATTTTGACTTTTTAAACAATACCAAAATAGGTAAATATTGAAGAGATATGTATAAGAGAAGTTGCAGTGTAAATTTGGACACCACTAAGACCAGTGTTTAACTTCAGATTTTGAGTTCTGTCAAAGGAATGCGTATCGTATTGTATTAAAATTACAGCCCATCTGTTCAACCACTGTACTGAACCGCAATATGTCAAATGCTGGTACAAATCTAGTCCATAGTTTAGTCCTTGCTAGGCATGTTAAATAAAACACAGTACACCTGATTTATAAACCAACATTGGAACAATGAAATGTTTAGAGATTCTTGCAGAATACAAAGCAGACATTACGAGTGTGTTCAAGTTTGGGTCAGGCCAATTGTTGTCGAAAGGTTAAATCAAATACAAGCAAGGGCGATAGTATGGCAAAGAAAATATGACACAGATGACAAGAATTTGAAGAACGTCAGTCCGTGGGGAAAAATACACAATTGTAAGGAACTGGTCGAATCAACGCATTATTCAATGCTAATTTTAAAATACTATAAATGGTCCGGTGAATGAGTCTAGACAGCTGAGTGAGCTGTGATTGCTCAAGTTTAGTTAGCTAGCATCCCAGCTAAACCTATTTGTACAGTAATACAGATTTCCCCCCTACAAATGGGTTTCTCTGTAATTATTACATGCCAGATCCCAAAGTTCAACTGCTTTTAATTAATGGGAAAAGTAACAGGATATGGAGCAAGCAGGCCATTCGATACACAAGATAGGGCGCTGTCCAGAAACCAAAGCTTTCGACTGAATTAGAAAATATGCCGCGGGATTTCGTAGATATTTCATTGCATACACTCTCACTAATGTTCGTAATCGATTGAGCTAGGAACAGAATAAATAATTCGAGGTTGAGGAGTTTGACAGAAGGAAATTAAACAACATACAAGTTGACCACTCTGATTCCTTTTACTATTGACATAAAGTCTGTCTAATGTCTTCGATTTTCAATACAGTGTAATAACGCGAAACTACAGTTACTCTACTCATAGTCGCTTTCTCCATAACAGAAGATATAAAGTTAATTACACGAAGGCGTCGGTCAGCTTAAAGCTTCGTTAAATCATGACTATCTTTCAAACATGCAATTTTAGCAGAAATTGGCTAGAGAATACAAACACGTTTGTCAATTGAGTTTATATTAGCAGAATCCAACCGATACAAATGTTTCTAGTTATAATAGAACAAGCAATTCGAGCGAAATATATGACATATATGTCACTGCTAAACACACTACTATTCGATAATCCCCTGATCTAGCATACTGTTCACATGCATATACTTACATCGTCAGCATCGTCGCTTTTTCTTGGTCTCCGAGCTATATTAATAAAAGAAACAAGGGTGTCAATATCAGAAGCTTCCTAAATTGGAAACGGTTCTATAAAAGTCGTGAAATGTTAGATCATAAACCTGTACTCATCCTTCAACGATGTTAAATGTCAGGTTTCAAGGAACAGAGTGTTTCAGTTAACGCAAGGGCGCAACGGTTAATATGATAGACCCAACACAAGTGTTTCCGGCTGGAATTTCTCGTCGAGCAGTTGCGCACAAACTGCAAACTCACTGCCAAAACACTACTGGTCTTCGAGAGGGAAGAGAACGAAATGACAAGTCCCGACGATGTCAGTGCTGTAGCCCTGCTGCTTTCGGCGTCGCGTTTACTATTTAATTTTCAACTGTGAGTGTTAATAAGCACCGCCCACTGCAATCTCACCATAATCATGCCCTCTGTCACCGACCACAGAAATTATTTTGATCCTAAAGTGCGAAATACCGAAGAAGAACGTTGGGGACTACTGAAAATAAAGAGCCAACGGCCCAAAATTGGGATTCACCTGAGGAAAGAAGGCGAAAGTCGAGCATATATCGACTGATTATTTTGTTTAGCTGTCAAGGGTTATGACAACAGGAACAATGCTTATCTAAGAGGACAAGCTACCATTGGTTGACTGTCAAGATGTATTTCATAACATGACGCTATGCCTCATTGACTGCAACTAGAATGTTTTAACAAAATGACGGCTTAATTCCTGTTTGGGATTACTGCAGCCAATATATCCTGAACTAGAAAGCTAAAACCGTCTTTGTTTAGATCTTAGAAACCTAAATGCACCGATAGGGTTGTAATATCGATATAGATGACCAAACGGCGTCAACAGCGATCAGCTGGCTCGGCTTTGTTGAGGTTATATTTTAATGGGAATTTATCAGATATATCACAGCGATCACGCACGGATATAGGAAACAACAGACTTCTTCCAATCCTTGGCGCTCGAACGAAGGAGAATAGAAGGACGGCTCGCAGTCCAAGCAGTCACGATTCATCACAAAAAGAGTTATTTTTGTGTTAAACATCTATCTAAATACAGCAATCGAATAGATGAGAATACATCGAGATTAAAGCAAATTACCAAAAACAATTAATTATATTGGCTAAAATAATAAATATGCATGCCCAGTGTTACGTACGGAATCGGAGGAAGCGCGTCGAAGCCCCTGGCCAATCGTCTCGGTCTCTAGACTATATAATAGTATGTTGAGTTCAATCACTGTAGCTGGGGGAAGGGTGAGTTTGTGAAAAATAATATTGATCAAAAGCTAGGTTTGTATACAAAATAATGGAACTTGTTGCAGCCTTGCAGGAGTTGAGATTAAACCTGCAACTCAACTAATTCCAAAATGGAATTAAATTGTTTTTTTCTAGTGGGGGACCGAACGTTGAACTCGTGGACTACTGTTAAATGGGAGTTTTGCCTTTTGGTCCTTATTCGCGATCACGCCCTGTTTAAAAGGAGAGATGAATAGAAAATATATAACTATAATACGTGTGAATACAATTTGATTGAAAATTTGCTTTTAGACGTCGGAATTCGTTCGACCCTTCGAATTTCGCGATTGAAACAACTCACAAAATGTTGGGAATCTTATATCAAGGTCCAAGAATTCCAAACATTTCCTAGTGATGACGCCCTTATATCAGGCCACGGCCACCCAATCGACAGGTTTCTATTTAGCTCAACCAATCACGTTCAACCAGTCTCATGAGGTGATTGGTTGAGCTAAAAGAAACCTGTCAAATGCTCCTGGGAAGCTGTTAAAAAAAAAGTTGTTGGGAAACTGTTAAAAAAAAGTTGGAAACTGTTAAAAAAGTTGACGCTGGCGTTCACGCATGCAATGTTTCTTGGGATGGCTAATGCACAATTTTAAGATTCTTTTTCTCTGACGTCACGGCGGCCATATTGGTGTACCAAAACAATGAAATGGTGGCTATATTGGTGTACCAAAACAATGAAATGGCGGCCATATTGGTGCACCGAAACATGAAATGGCGGCCATATTGGTGTACCAAAACAATGAAATGGCGGCCATATTGGTGTACCAAAACAATGAAATGGTGGCTATATTGGTGTACCAAAACAATGAAATGGCGGCCATATTGGTGCACCGAAACATGAAATGGCGGCCATATTGGTGTACCAAAACAATGAAATGGCGGCCATATTGGTGTACCGAAACAATGAAATGACGGCCATATTGGTGTACCGAAACAATGAAATGGCGGCCATATATATTGGTGCACCAAAACAATGAAATGGTGGCCATATTGGTGCACAGAAACAATGAAATGGCGGCCATATTGGTGTACCGAAACAATGAAATGGCGGCCATATTGGTGCACAGAAACAATGAAATGGCGGCCATATTGGTGTACCGAAACAATGAAATGGCGGCCATATTGGTGTACCAAAACAATGAAATGGCGGCCATATTGGTGTACCGAAACAATGAAATGACGGCCATATTGGTGCACAGAAACAATGCAATGGCGGCCATATTGGTGTAACGAAACAGTGAAATGGCGGCCATATTAATTGGTGCACAGAAACAATGAAATGGCGGCGATATTGGTGTAACGAAACAGTGAAATGGCGGCCATATTGGTGTAACGAAACAGTGAAATGGCGGCCATATTGGTGCACAGAAACAATGCAATGGCGGCCATATTGGTGTAACGAAACAATGAAATGGCGGCCATATTGGTGCACAGAAACAATGAAATGGCGGCCATATTGGTGTACCGAAACAATGAAATGGCGGCCATATTGGTGTACCAAAACAATGAAATGGCGGCCATATTGGTGTACCGAAACAATGAAATGACGGCCATATTGGTGTACCGAAACAATGAAATGGCGGCCATATTGGTGTACCAAAACAATGAAATGGCGGCCATATTGGTGTACCGAAACAATGAAATGACGGCCATATTGGTGCACAGAAACAATGCAATGGCGGCCATATTGGTGTAACGAAACAGTGAAATGGCGGCCATATTGGTGCACAGAAACAATGAAATGGCGGCCATATTGGTGCACAGAAACAATGAAATGGCGGCCATATTGTACCGAAGCAATGAAATGGCGGCCATATAATATTAGTGTACCAAAACAATGAAATGGCGGCCATATTGATGCACTGAAACAATAAAATGCGGCCATAATGTGTACTATCTTTATCCTTTGGGAATTTACCTCTGTTCTTATTCAAATATTTCGTATTGTTTCACCACCCCATGGGGCAACCGATCGAGGCGACCTTGACAGTTGTCCTTACGTCATGTGTGCTGATGAGGTAGCCAATCAGAGTGCTCCCGACCGCTTTCCTGTCCGGTGGACTGACTGAAGGCGACACTTACAGTTTCTTGCAAAAAATATCTTTCCTTCGACTCTTTGAGTCTATTGGAAATCGATTTTTAATACTGTTATCAAACCTACAGACATTTTAAAAACAGAGAAGAAGACTAAAAGATCTGTGTAAGTATTTAAACACTCGATTTATATTTATAGATGTAATTTTAGATGTTTTAGAAGCGATTGAATAATGCTTGTATATATAGCACGCGATACGAAGTCTGTTCTAGAGCAAGAATCGTATCTTTAATATTTCTTTCTTATGTGAAAATGCGTAATACTTGGTCCAATTATGAATGTATGTTTTTAGTAGGTATTTCTTTTGGTTCCGGTTGGATTTAGACAATGTATTTATTGAAAAATCGAAGGAAATTCTTGTACAATATGCTGTTGGTTCTACGGTGTATATTTATATTAAAATAGATTCATTCTCCGATTTACTCACTAGGAACTACACTAGTTTGGGCAATTTTAAACCTATTAAATTACATTGTTGTGTGAAATTCAAGTTTATTGTTGATAAAATACTTTATTAACATAATATTTTGTGAAAGAAATACGTCTCTGAGTTTACTCATTCCAGAATAATCGTACTTTAAGCTAAGAATAATAAGGTGGATAATATTTGTCAGAATAATGTCAATTTCGGGTTTATCTCCAATGTTTTATAGGTTTTTACGACTATTTTGTATTTAAGTTGCCAGAGCTATACTAGGATAGTTTAATATGGACAGGGAATGGAATATGAACTTTATTCTGATTCACTGATAAAAAAATAATGTTTCATTGAAGTGGCCAACATTATATGTCAAGGTCAAACATTAAAGGTGATGTACAGTCGGTTCTGCGCATGTACGAAACTAATGTTTACATCTTTATTTGCAAAAATAATACTAATACCTTATTCAAGATTGTAAGCTTTTCTTGGTTCCCATTCATTACTTGTACCCAAAACAAAACATTTTCAGGAGAAATAGAAGAAATCCGAAGAGATATCCTTGCCGAATCGCTTGGTTTTCTGCCATGTTGTTCCTAACTTTATTTTTTTACTCTGTCTAATGCCAGATGATTTAACTCATCAATGGGAGAACCCTCAGACATCCTACGCAGCATTCGATTAAAGGTGCTGTCAAGTCCGTTCTGTGCATGATCCACATCTTTGTTTATCGGGACCCTCAAACATGACATTTGTAGATAATTACATGAAGTACTCAGCTCAATGTAAACCGTTAGAAGTGACATGGCAGAAAACCAAGTGATTCGGTGAGGATATCTCTTCGGATTTCTTCTTATTTCTTCTGAAAATGTTTTGTTTCAAGTACAAGTAATGAAGAGGAAGCAAGAAAAGCTTACAATCTTGAATAAGGTATCCGTAAATATTTTTTATAAACAAAGAAGTAAACATTAGTTTTGTACATGCGCAGAACGGACTGGAAAGCACCTTTAAACACTTGTTTCATACTGTTTTATGTAAGATTACTATAATTTGGAAACTTTATACATGTAATTTTATTTTTTCCCCAAACCACATAAATTTTTATCCCAAGTATTTGAAAATTGGCAATTACCAATTTTCTAGAGTACTTTTACTTGGAAAAAATCTAGGAGAGTACAGGTTAATATTTAGCATGAAAGTTTTTTTAATTCTATTTTTTTTTAAATTGTCGAGTGGTTATGAGTTTTCATTGGTTAATTTTCAGATACTCATAGAGTGGCAATGGCTCCTCCGGGACGACAGTCTGGGGAAGCTGGAAACCAGCGTCAAATTCAGCTCGAGCGAACAATGAGTACAAATGATGTGATGGATGAAACTCCTGACATAGTCACTTTCTTTATTGCTGATCGTATGGAAGCACAAGGCTGTGTAGTACCTGAAGATATGAGAACTACTGGTGTAAATGACGAAGTAGCCAACTGTCTGAGGCAAGTTGGAGATGACTTGGAAAATAATCATTCTCTTAATAGTTTGATTGGTCAAATCAAAGTTACCCCACAGACTGCATTTGATACATTTGCTGCAGTAGCCAAAGAAATATTCAAAGATAAGGCCTATAACTGGGGAAGAATTGTTGCGCTTCTCTATTTTGGTTTTAAGTTGGCTGCAACAGTTGTGAAAGATGTTCCTTTGCTAAGAATGGTGGTTGATTGGGTTGTCAGGTTTGTAAAAGAAACACTTGTAAAATGGATTGCAGATCAAGGAGGATGGGTAAGTTATGATGTAATTACAGTCATCATTATCAACATTTTTACCAGTAGATACTGAAGAAACAAGAGTGGGATTAAGTATTTTTTAATACAGTACTTGGCTAAGCAATTACTGTCCAGCAGACCATTTTTAAAAAGCAAAAAAAAAATATACAAATTTGAATAACATCTTGTAATTGTAAACTCAAGATTTAAGTTTAAATAACAAGATGTTAAAATTCTTTGTAATTTTCTTAAATTTCTTTACAACCATTTAAAAGTTTGCAAGTTTGGATGTTTTATACTTGCTTTTAATTTAATGACATCAGTCATTCACGTTTTGTAGTGGGCTTCCTGTAGTTTATAAACTTTAAAGCTTATTTACATGCATAATTATACTGTAAAATAATTTTAATTCAGCAGTTACCTATTAATGCAGTGAACACCGAATGTGGTGTTCACTGCATTTGCCCTACAGTGGGTTGAGTGAACAACATGTTTGCTGCACGTTTGCTCTTGGAGTGTGGGTAGGTCCAATTTTTCATGTAGTGTTATTTATTTATTATTTGTTATTATTATTAATTATATTTATATGTATTATCTTATTATTATACGTATACAGTAGTCTAAAATATTCAGCATTAAATGTAGACTTAATTGGTAAATAAATAAATAAACTGGCTTTTGTGAAATGAAATTGTTGTTATTTTGAATTTTGTACATGAAAATAAATGAGGTCTACTGTATTGTGGAATCTTGTCTTTGACGTGTGTTTATTTTTGTACCCTAGACGGCCATCACAACGTACGCCAAGGAAAGTATGAGAAATGCCACCCCATATCAATTACTCGGTGTTGCTCTTGCAGGATTCGCGTGTTTTTTTATAGTGTTGGGCAGAAAGTAATTTCCAATGAAATTGAACTTCAGGAAAGCGTTAAACGTGGAGAATATTAAAGAAGAATCTGGACACTTTAAGAAACTTCTTTGAACAATGAATGTTCGGCTTCAACAACTCAGTGGAAAAGACTTGCAAAAAGTGAAAAAGTCGTCGTTGGAACCATTTAAAGAGATGGGGATTTTATGAGACATCTACATGGATCGTTTGGAACGTCCATGGATTATTTGGGATATCTGTTGATCGTGGCTGGCGGTCATATGAAAGTCTAAACCGTTAAATGTACTGAAAAACAATAAAATTGAGTTGTGTGCATAGTTCTTAGTTTGATAACTTATACAGTAAAGTTGTTAATTTGACTAGCAAACTGACAACTTTACAAGTAAATATTCGAATGGGGTTTTATTTGGATGTATATTGATATGCACCATAGTCAATCGAGATATGGTCTGGAAATTCAGCTAAAGTCTTTGGTCTATCTTTTTGTTCGCCTTTATGCATTTTTGTGCATGGTGCACGGTCACTGAACACACTGTATTTTAGTATAATGAACGAATTATCCAATAGCAACGTTTCAGTTCAATCACTCAACCGTGCTATTTAAATATTAATAAACCTAAAACAAAGGATGTGCACGGTGTAAGGTACGGTTCAACATAAAATCCCAGCTCATAGGCGCTTTGAAGTTTGCTGAGTTTCCAGACCATATCTCGATTGACTATGTATGCACCAATATGACTGCCTTGATTTTTCAGATGAAAACAATCTATTAACTTAAAGACTGTTTATTTAACAATATTTGATAGTCAAGTAGAACGTAGGAAAGTAGATGTGTAAAGGTAGATGTGTTTCCTAAATTCCAGATGTGTTTTGAAAGCTCTGTAACCGAAGACAATTTTACAATTTTTTATTAATTATTCGTCATAGAAAATAATGGGGAGGGGCGGCCGGGCGGAGTGTCACTCAATGAAATCCTGTGTTGCTATTCCAAATCGGGTAAAGTTAATGGCCGTACGACCCATAGGCTTACAGAAGACTTTGGAGCAAAATTTGTTCAGAAATATCTGTTTGTGGATATATTTTGCTTGATGTCTAAATATCATAGATAATTTAGAGTTTGTTTTGTTGCTATAGCTTAGATTATTTCAAATTTGCATAGCATGGCCTGTTGATACACGGTTACTGTAAGTAGTTAACTTCACTATACTTTTCTGGCATAAAGCCTTCTTTCTCCGCGTGTATAAGTTTTACTTTGAATGCTTTATTTTAGTGTATTGAATGATTTAGATGGATTGAACCAGATCAGACCTTTTAGCCAGAGTGTCAAGTCAAACATAGCAAAATCTTTCCAACACCTCATCGACCAGCACTTTCCCGCCAACCATGTGCTGCGCAAATTATTTAATAGAAACACTGTAAAAGTGAGCTATAGCTGCATGCCAAATATGACAAGCGTAATCAAGTCGCATGACAAGAAAGTCGCGAGCCTAGACAACGAAAGCGGAACCGAGAAACTCTGTAACTGTCGAACGCCAGAGAATTGCCCCTTAATGAACGGTCAATCTGAATGCCAATCTCGTATACAAGGCTGCTGTATTAGTTGAGAACAACCCAACAAATTACTACATCGGAATGTTTCTACAATCCTAAAGCTTCATTCAAACACAGAAGTCATGCAAACGACACAGCATTATGAAAACACATCTGGGACCTCAAAGACAACGGCATAAATTTCACAATTATATGGTCGATTATCAAGCGTGCTAAAGCGTACAAAGGCGGCGCCAAGAGATGTAATCTTTGTCTTGCTGAGAAGCTTTGTATTTTATCAGCTCATAAGGACAGCCTGTTAAAGGGCATATGACTCGAAAATTAAGTTTGTCTTATTGAAAAGAACATTTAAAATGTTAAAATAACATCTTTTGCAGTTTTTGGTTTCCTTGCTTCGTTTTTGAGATATTCCAGTTTGTTTGATATGCAAATGACACAACTTTCTACGTCACATGTGCATAATGAGTATTATGAGTTACCGAGAGAAGGTTACATATCTTTGCTATTGTGAAACTAAATCACTTGGAATTCTACATGTTTGGTGTTGTAGGTAGAAACACGCACATGCTTCCTTTGACTTAAGCCCATGTTTTCATAATAGCAAAGATATGTAACCTTTTCTGATAACTCATTATGCACATGTGACGTAAAAAGTTGTGTCATTTGCATATCAAACAAGCTGGAATATCTCAAAAACAAAGCAAGGAAACCAAAAACTGCAAAAGATGTTATTTTATCATTTTAAATGTTCTTTTCAATAAGACAAACTTAAATTTCGAGTCATATGCCCTTTAAACAAAAGATCTGAACTGGTCTCAAAATGCACGCACGAGAATCACAAGCGACCTCCCTAAACTATTTTAACTGAACTAATTAACATTCAAGCGTTAATCTGAAGATCGCTTTGGCGTGAAACTCTGAGTAACTGTCGCTTTTTTATCAATTTTTTATCCATGTTTTAGGTTTTAGTTTATATGCATTTTGCTCTGCTTTTCGGTATTGAGCACTCTATTGATCGAGCGAACACTCACCACCTTGGCCCATATATTGTTTATGTAATATTTAAAACACGAGCAGGAGTGTTTTATCAGATTTAAAACCACGAGGGCACAGCCCGAGTGTTTTAGATCTGATAAAACACGTGATGCGAGTGTTTTGAATGGCTTCAAAAACGATTCGTTATTGGATATTATGTTCATTAGTATTCTTTATATAAAATTGTATGTTCATTAGTATTCTTTATATAAAATTGTTTGTTCATTAGTATTCTTTCTGACGTCAAGAAGTTTTATCAGGTATAAAACCACGGACATGGTACTGATTTCCTTTGTGTTTTCCTCGTGAATTATTAATGAGTTTTTGAAATATATATATATTCAGACAAACAAAGTGTTGTTCGCGAAATGTCGAAAAGTGCTCAATACCGTAAAGATAGGGCGAATATACTATAAGTGGGTTTACCTCAAATGTTGATGGTCGCAGGTCGCTGATGTCAGTTTCACGCTGGGCGATCTTCAGGCGGCTCTCTCTCTCTATATATATATATCTATCATACAACAGCAACCACATTTACCTACAAAACAATTACAAGTACATATATAATTGTTTACAATATATTGTTCAAGAAAAGAATTAAGTAATACCACCCAGATTAAGTAGTAGGAGTAGGAGTTAATCTAGCATGCATCATATATTGTGACTTTTGTAGCTAAATACTGTTTTAATGTTTTAACAAGTTTTGAAAGTTTATAGTTGAGCACGTAGTCTAGTTTATATGTTATATGTATGTATATTATACACCAAATCTGGTATTTATGTTGTTTGAATAAAGGTTTATGTATAGTTTATATAATATCATAATTACATACGTCATAGAAAGCACATTTGTGAATCTGCAACCTCAATTGATTGGAGCGCCAACCGTCATCAGAAAGTTATACTATTATTTGAGCTTAACGAACGAACATCTGTTATATCTTATCACTTAATATGAGAGCAATATACATCAAAACATACGTTTACACACTTACACTTATATACCACAAGCCACTAAAAACATATTGTATAGTATCAGCTATAATTGTCATTTGTCAGCCAACCTATATATAGTCTATATACTGTAACATTCTGCTTATATTAATATCTCAGTATAGCTACCAAACGCCATGCATGCATGGTTAGAGTGTTTTACCCACATATACACGTTTTTCGGTTCGATTCCCGCTTGGAAACTTAGAATTTTTTCTCAGTTAATTTGGTCAAAGAACATCTACAATTACTTGCATATATGAGACCTATATCTCATTTATCTTTATAATCATCGATAAAAGTAACAGAGCAAATATTATCTTTAAGAGTATTTCTGCAAAACACAACCTTTTAACATTTTTAATTAGGAATTTGTTTTGATGTTAAAATATCCGCGCGTATATAAGCTCGGTTGACAAGCTCGGTTGCCATAACTCAACATACGTTGAAGCGCTTGGAAGAACCGGATTGAAACAGTATTTATCAAGGTATGTCTCAACTTTTCTTATGATTAATGATCTGTTAAAAGGTGTTAAAGGCCTGGCCAAACGCTTTCAACATTTCATTCAACATCGTTCAACATTGTTGCATGAATTCAACATGTTGAAAGCGTTTGGCCACCCCTGTTGAATGATGTTGAACGTTGTTGAATGATTAACCCATTGCTGCCAAGGCTGTCTGAGAGTTCTCCGTAATAGACTTGAAATGATCTGGTGTTTTTGGCCATGTTGACGAAATTTGAACATGTTCAAATTTTCGTTCAACACGCGTTCAACATTTCTATTGTTCTCAAAATGTTGAAAGGTGTTGAACGCATTTGGCCACATTTCATTCAACTTTGTTGAACAGAGACATATGCGCCATGAACGATGTTGAATTCATTTGGCCACTCGTGCTTTCAACATTTTTCAACATCGTTCAACAATGTTGAATGATGTTGAATGCGATGTTGAAAGCGTTTGGCCAGGCCTTTACTCCGAGTGACGCGCTATACTGGGTAAGTATAGAGAAAAACTGTACTCTATCGCGGCTGGGATTCGAACCCCCGATCTTCGGTTTACTAGTCCGACGCTCTGAGTGCCAACTGGGTTATTTACAAAAGGGTTATTTACGCCCTCCTAAGTTCAGGACGACTACTGGACAACGCACATTTATCTATCGTGCATGTAAGATATGGAACTCTATGGAGGAACCACTGAGACAATGTCCAAATGTTTCAATTTTTAAAAACAAACTTAAGAATATGCTAGTTAACAGATTTATTTTAACTTAAGCACAATATTTTGTTATAATCTGTATTTAGATTAGAGTTATATAACATTGTAATTTTCTGTACTAGGACTTGTACAGGCCCTTTTTATTATGACTAAAGCCCCGCACAGACGACCAAGTTTTCCTTGACAAGTTTTTCCTTGACAAGTTTTATTTGTTCGTGTGTACGACACAAATTGACAAGTTTTTCCTTGACAAGGAGCCTTGTTCAAAAGCTGGTCACGCCAGCTTTTGAACAAGGGAATTTGTTCGTGTGTATATAGTCGTCAAGGAAAACATGACAAGATCATCTCCTAAGCTTATTACGCGATCATTGCCATCAAGGAAAACTTGTCCAACCGTACACACGAGCAATTATAACTTGTCAAGGAAAATTGTTGGGAAAAAACGTGTTCATCGTACACACGAGCAAGGAAAGCTACCAAGGAACTTGTCAAGAAAAACTTGGTCGTCTGTGCGGGGCTTAACACTTGTAAATTATCACTGAAAAGCCCTTTTGGGATATGTTAATAAATCTCTACTAGTACTGAGTTACATGTTAGGAGAACGTCATACGTAGAATGGATGTACTTATATATTATTTGATATTTTAAAACTGAAATCGAGTTTCTTTAATACCGAGAGACTTAACCGTCTTCACCTTATGTTGTTGGGATAATTATTTTGGGACAGCAAACTCAAGTTGCATGGATCGAGAATAATTATCCCACTAGCTATCAATATCATTTGTGCATGTTATAATCCTGCAATCACAATGCAAGGCCCTTCTTTATATGATTATATAAATAACATTCTCAACCATTCTTTTATTGATTTACTCGTTTAGGTAACTAAGATACAAAACATACAAATGTTTCATCAAATGCTTGTCGTTTTTGTTTGTGTCGTGGCAATTACAAACTGTCATGGATTTCCTTTTCCCAATTCTTACGGTGTAGGTGAGTGCATATTTCTCAAACTCATTAATAATCCATGATTAATCGTACCCAATGAATGAACGTATATACCACATCATACATGCATGCATGAGTTGATATCCAATGAAAACCTGTATAGAAAACTTGCTGGTCAACTGGATAAGATTGAAATCAATGAAACAAAAAATATATACGCAATAGGTCAACATTACCCTCCGAGCAGAGCCTTTTTTTCCGGCTTATTTCTTCACTGAGAGAGAGAAAGAAAAGAAGGCTCTGCATGCTGTATTCGTAACTGGCTACAATCTCGAATCTCAGTTCAAAAACAAGAATTCTACCTTCGTCCTAAATCTTGGACGAAGCCAAACACGAATACAGCAGAGCCTTCTTTTCTCCCTCTCTCTCAGCGAAGAAATAAGGAAATGAAGGCTCTGCTCGCAGGGTGGTCAGTTAAAATAAAATGAGGTGTTGACCTAGGCTTAAATTACTTGTGTTAGAGGCAAGACTTCTTTGTTTTGAGTAGAGAATGGCATCACAAGATCAAAGTTGTGAGATTTAGTGGGTGGATTTTTTTACTTTTATTTTTATTTAGAATCGGAATGTCGAGACACTTATCCATCGACGTCATTTGATTGCTGTGAAGCAAAAAGAAAAGGTCAATGTCAACAGCATCAACTCATTTGCAGAAGAACATGTGGAATGGGAATGTGTCCTGGTAATCGTATCTACAAATATTTTATAATTTATTTTTAACTTAGTTTTAATTTTGCAATTAAAACTGTTAATTAAGTACATAATTCTTTTTTTCAGAAGCGAAATGTGATTGGGAGAAAACTGGTTGATTTCATGGATAAAAGATTCCTGTATATGAAATACCTTAATAATTTAATTGTCACACCTTTCATTGCATTATGTTGTTTACCACAAAGTTGTGGAATGTCTACTGTAAACTTTGTGTCAGAAAATTTGTCTCATTTGTTTCTACGTAAAACATTAAAATTTAAGCATTGAGAGAATTTACACTTTAATATGCGTAAACTGAATAATTATTTATTTTTTATATATAATATGCGTATAAATAATTATTTACACTTGGTCTATACAGCTCTCTCATTATAAACTACCCAATTGACAATCCTATAAAAAGCTATATTTCTATTTTTTTTATTAGAAAGTCCTTCTTTCTAAAATAATTGTATTTTGAACTTTTTATGAAGGGTCATTTTCACTTTTTAATCTGGTTTAACAGGAAGTTTAGGCTGGTTTAAAATTGTTTATTACTAATAGTAGTATATCTGTTTATACATTCAATTAAAAGTCTTCCGAGACGTCTCTCTCAAAATCTTCTGGCGTTTGACTGAAGATAAAGTTGTTCCACAAGCGAGTGAAAGGGTTAAAAATTTCAAAAAAAAAATGAAATGATAACGTTCCTACGTGATCTAAATTAAAAGATAAAAACCAAAAAAATTAGTTGTGCATAATGTGATCTGATAATGATTTTGAGTAATGATTTATTTAACGTCGTAAGCACAGGATGTGGTCGCCCAATCATCCGAGCCAGAGGCTCATGTTAAAAGTGCACGACATAAGCTAAGACCTAAGTGTTGATTTTTACGGAGGGAGGAAAACCGCAGAACCCTGCGAAAAACCCTCGACGCACAGGAGAGACCAACTAAACTCTACTCACATGATATTCAAGTTCGAGAACAGGGTTATTCCCAGACGGTCACCCATCCAAGTACTAACCCCGTTCAACCGTTCAATTAATAATAATAATAATAATAATAATAATAATAATTATAAGTACTAACATGACTTGAGGGAAATTAGCGATTAAATTTCCCCGCCGCCGAGGGAAGATTTGTGAAAGTGCGATGGCCGCAGGCCCGAGGACTTTTACAAATCTTCCCGAGGCAAAGGGGAAATTCAATCGCTAATTTCCCGAAAAGTCATGTTATTAGTTTGTAATATTATGATCGCCGAGGAAAACTTTGAGAATCTTACCGACAGAAAATTTACACGGTTGATCAGAGAAGTTGCATCTAATTTTCCGGTGCATGTTGATGAGGGAAAATATATGCAAGCGGGAAATTTAGAAGAAGACAAAGGATTCTTTGTCTTAGACAAAGAATCCTTTGTCTTCTTCTAAATTTCCCGCTTGCATATATTTTCCCTCATCAACATGCACGGGAAAATTAGAAGACAAAGGATAAATTTCCCTCTTGCATGAGCGATGAGGGAAATACGAGGTTTACATTCCCACGGAGAACAAAATAATCCGAGGCGATCATGGTATTATAATAATAATAATAATAATAATATAAACAATAATATAAATAATAATATAAATAGAGAATAATACATGGATGTGCGGAAATATGAAATTTATTTCGAGTGTTGACCAGTTGTCATATCCTGTTCAACACGAGAAATAAATTTCATATTTCCAAGCATCCATGTATTGTTCTGTTTATTATATAAATAAATTGGCCTATTGCCTTGCAAAAATTGCATTAAACTATAATGCTGATTCAGCGATAATTGTCAAATGTGCGATTATCATAAATAATCGCACATGTGAGATTATCACTTTTATTAGTGGCGGGAAAATCATAAAACACTCTATTTTATATAATAAATAATAATAATAATGCTGGTGTATTGTCAATATATACAATATAACAAAATACTAGCGTTCAAAATCCTTCATCAGAGTAAATCTATATTTTTCAAACTTCAAAATTATTTTATCTTTTTAATAGATAAAGTTTTGAAAAACATCTTTCGCAACGAACTTTTTACATTTAAGGAGTTTTGATTGTGCGTCAATAATTATACTCTTGCCTCTAGATACATAGTGGAGTGGGGGCTAATCATCCTTACTTGAAGCCAGCAGCTTAATTGCGAAGGACCCAGATCAACGTGGCCGTGTCGAGGCATATCAAAGGCGCTCCAGGCAGCCGCCATACGACACAGTTCAGGCCACGGATCACAGCTAAGATGTTAGGTGTTGATTTGATGGAGGGAGGAAAACTGGAGAACCCGGCGAAAAAAAACCCCCAACTACAACTCTACTCACACGAGTTCCAAGCTCGACAACGGGGTCATTCCCAAGCGGTCATCCATCCAAGTACTAAGCTTAACTTTTTGGTGAGAGGCAGCGCGCTAGCAGCACACGCCACTTGTTAAAAAATTGACTGCTCATAACTTGTCAGCTGCTGTTGCAAATCTAACTGGATATTTCTGCAAAGAACTGTTCGACTGAACTTAGCAGAAGAACAAGAATAAAATTAATCGCTTAGTATAAAGAAACGTCCAAAACAACATTTCTGCCAATAGAATAATTTTTCAAGAGAAGGTCTATGGGAATAAAATAATTAAAATTGTTTTTGTTTTGGCGCGTATATGCATGACCTTACTGCGTGCATACAAAAAGCATCGACGTCTCAACGATTTTCATAGTTAACCGACACAGAATGTTGTTAACATTGTTTTAAACAACGAGGTTAGGAACGCGTTTTAAGATAACATAGAATAATCAAATTCTGAAAGAAACCAGTTCTTGCTGCAAGTAATTTATTACTCAATTATTAATGAACTTAAATGACATCTTTTTTCAGAATTATTTTATAATTTACAGTAAATTAGATTATCCTTCTTTCCTTACGTTCGAGTATTTAAAGTTTTAGACATATTGATTCTTAGTCACAGATCCTTTGGGGTTTCAATGAGCAAACACGCACTCTTTTCTCTCTCACATTGTCGGCCATTTTTTTCAGCTCATCTTCTAAACGATGGAGAATAAATTGGTTGTGTTTATATCCGTCAGCCGCTTCATCATTATTCTCCGTGGTATCATCAATCTTTCCAAGCATTCGTTTGGCTGGGTCAGTTTGGGCAATTTCGGAAAGGAACTCTTCAGGCTCGGCGTCTTTTGTCGCACTGTCGACCATTTTAAATTTTGTAAAATAAGGTCGTCCTCCTTCAGTTATCCCTGACAACACCAAAGTTGCAAAGAAGACGAAGAGAAGTTTTGCCATCATTTTTTTTTCCAAATTGTCAGTGAAGAGTGTTTCGACTATGGAACTGGTCTTCAACTAACGATCTACCTAAGTTTCTAGCGGACTTATATATCTAACAGAGTCGATCATATCTCGTTGATCTCTATATAGTGTTTTTAATTATGTTAATCTTTCATCTGTCGTTCAACAAGTCATCCCCCGAATTAAACGTAGTTGATAAAATTTAAAAACAGAGATACCGTCACCTTGGCGTGCATTAGAGATAAAAAATCCTATTTTGGTTGATAAATGTCATCTTTTTGTATGTCAGAACATTCGAAAAAAAGAAATTTATACAAAAAATATGTCTTACGATTTCATCATTAACACACTAAATGTGTGTAAGGAATTTTTTTTACCAAAGTTGTGTAAATTAACTCACATTTCTTGATATATGTTTACACCAAATATTGAGTAAATTTACATTTTATACAATATTTTATGTTTTTTAACACAAAGAATATTCTTTTTAAATTTGTGTAAAATGATCTAACAGAAAATCGTGTTACATGTTTACATACACGCGCCATTTTTTTGCAGTGTGCAGATTAATCCAGATTTCTAAGAAAATAATCCAAATTTTTTGGTTAGATCTTTCAATTTGAATCGTTTGATCAAACCGAGGCATACTTCAGTTAATATAAATGTAAAGTTTGGCGTATAAAAAGCAGTGTGCTACGAGGGATGAAATAATCTTAAACTAGAGGTAGTCTATCGACATTTAATATATGTAGAGTAAACTAGAATATAGGTGATGTTGTAAGTCTTTCATCAGTGAATTCAAGTCTTTCAAGTGAATATAGACTTATACTCTCATAAAGAAGAAAAAAAATGCCAGAAGCATCTGTGGTATACAATATTTTGTTCTCTGCATAATCTCGACAATTATATTTTTGTTTGAAAATTATAAAAACCATTAACAAACATGCATGTTCGAGAACCTCACAAAATCTTCTTCTTAATCTGATTTTCTTTTTGTCTAATGCAGTGTGTGCAAAAGACTACTGCATTTCAATTGTAAATTACAAACATTATTATTACTTTTCTTAGCATTTAATCTTTTAAGTCAGATGTAACTTGCGGCAGATTGCACTATAAGTTATCGATTTAATGTTGAAAAGAGCAAACATTTAGATGTGCTTTTTCACCTGAATTAACACAATCTGAGTGTACGGGCTAAAACTAAAAGCTCAAGAAATTAATTAAAAAGAAATGATCTATATATACCAAGAATGAATTTGCCTAATAATATAAACACATCAAACTTTCAAAACGTTAAAGAACATGATATAATTATCATATGGCTAAAAAATATACGACTTCCGCTGTTTTGTTTTTTCATATTTTTGTTGCTTTTTTTGTAGTAAACAGCAAATAAATGAACATTATCAACACAGCAAAGTAATTTAGCAAATATTATAAAAGGCATCAACTCTTCCTACGTGATATGAAGAATAAATTTTTTTTTATAATAGAGTTTTTTTTATAATATGAGTTTTTAAAATAGCTGTAAAAATGTTAGAATACATAATGTTCAAAAATATAAAAATACTAAAAATAACAAGATAACGTCTTTTGTCAAATATTAATATCTTATTCTTGCTCTATAAAATGTTGGGAAAACACACTTTTTAACACTTTCAGGCCTGGTGTTAGCCAGAATAAAATACTAAACGGACACGTCTTCAGGCTTCAAAGTGTTAAAGGTTTTAACACTTTGAGGCCTGGACCGCTCTCTGTGTTGAATAAAATCGTCTGGCGTTAGCCAGAATAAAATACTAAAGACTCGTCGTCAGGCTTCAAATGTTAAAGAGATATGTTTTAACACTTTGAGACCTGGACCTCTCCCTAGCTGTGCTGAATAAAATCATCTGGCGTAAGCCAGAATAAAATAAAGACTCGTCTTCAGGCTTCAAAGTCTTAACAACGAGCTTTTTACAAGTAGTTTGCAATGTATATTATAAAAGAAAAATATGATTATTATCGATACTAGCTGTTAAAAAAATACGATTACTATCGATCTGTTTATATCATGTCAGCTGCTGCAGCAAATTGTAAATATATAATAGTTTGGGGATAAAAACAACGGCGATGTCCAATGCAACGGAATATTTTGTTTAAAAGACGACCGAAAAAGATAAAATATTTTTGTTTTGGCGCCTATATAATCATAACGTCGCTGTGAAAGGGGATCGGCACGGCATTTTTTGGGTCCGACGATTTTCACGTGCAGGTAGTAAATCGCTGAATGTTGTTTGAAACGATAACCTCATTCATGAGTTGATATATATAAATAAATGGTTAGAAACTTCACGTTTTACTTTTACTTTGATGAAGGGCTCGGCTAGAAACGTTTGTTTTTTAAAATCCCACCAGCTTACAACACTGCTTAGAAAGTAATAATAGTTATAACACCTAAGTTTTTAGCAAACAAACGGACTGTATGTCGGTGCGCGCAAAAAGCTATATGCTTGACGCAACTATATAAAACCTGTATTGTACATGCGTGCATGCTCTAATTATAATAAATGCATGAAAATAACTAGAAAAAATATTGGCTAAACTGATCAGTGTGCAATAATCAAAAACAAAATGTCTACTGGACAGCATCAACATTATTATTATTATTTAGCACACAAGCACACATATACTTGCACCTTGACCGTCGCTTTTTCTTGGAGATAAACACTTGCGCAGTATTTTCAAACCGCTGTAGCAAGCGTATAGGCGCAATGTAAGACTTCCTGACATTCTTAAATCAGCAACGATTAATAATGTTTTGTGCAAATTAGTACTGCCCGATCTCACGAAGTTGTGGTCAAACTGTTGGTATTATTTCTAATATATTTTATTTCTGAATATATATTTTGCAGGACCTCTCTAAAAACCACTTCAATGGGCGCAGCTTCCTAAATAATATATATATATATATATACAGGGGGTGGACAAAATAAAGTGGCCATTATTAAAAATATGGTTAATGTGGAATAACTATATTATTCGAGAAAAGAAAAATATGTAAAGTGATATATTTTAGAATGCATGCGTCAATATCTGCTCAAATATGATATCAAATTCCAATTTTGTTATTGGTTTCAAAACTATAGTTAACAGTTTAAAAGCATGCCACACTGTGAAGCTGAGTGAAATCAAGTGAAATGGCAACAAAATATCTAACTATTTTGCTGTTATATAACACTTTCATAGTATACGAACTCCAATAATCATTTTGAAGCCCAATTGGAATGTCGAACTAAGATTCACTTCATTTGTTACAAGATTGAAAATCATGAAAAATTAATATATTTTTTAAATCAACGGATAAAATTAGAATTTGATATCATATTTGAGCAGATCTTGATGCACGCATTCTAAAAATATATAACTTTACATATTTTCCTGTACTCTAATAAAAGTTATACAATGCACATTAATCATACTTTCAATGATGGCCATATATATATATTCAAACAAACAAAGTGTTGTTCGCGAAATGTCGAAAAGTGCTCAATACCGTAAAGATAGAGCGAATATACTATAAGTGGGCAGTACCTCAAATGTTGATGGTCGCTACTGTCAGTTTCACGCTGGGCGATCAGAGCCGCCTGAAGATCGCCCAGCGAAAACTGACAGTAGCGACCATCAACATTTGAGGTAAGCCCACTTATAGTGTATATATATATATATATATATTGTTGAGCACTCTGTGAAGTTGCCGTGGGTACCTATTAGCGATAATGCAACGCTCACTACCCTTGTGGAAGTTTGAGCACTCTGGACCCATGCGCACTTCACGCTATCTGAATGTATTTCACCGATGCTGTCCCACATGCGGTTGTCACCGACGATCGCATGTGTATAAGTAATTGATGAAATTCATTCAGATTGTTCCAAGCTACACTGATGAGCTGTTGTACAGCGAAACACCGTGTCTGTAGATTGAACTATATATATATATATTAGTCTGATTCTGAAACAAAACGAAATATCCAATGTTTCTGCTCTATTTTTCTCAAAATATATGTTTTTAAATAAATGTAGCAAGCTATGAAGTATTTAAAAGAATATTTTACTCCTAAACAAAACTATAGTGTTGTTTTAGCGTTAAAAACAATTTTGCCTTTAAAAACTGTATTTAAAAAAAAAACTAATTATTTCTGATAGTAAATAAAAAAAATGTCGTACTATATTAGCATCACTCCCAACTGCTAAAAATAAAAATTGTTGTTGAATTAAAGACAAACTGCTTTTTTCTTTCTAGATTAGGTTGTGGGCGATTCGTACGCGTATTATAATTTGTGTCTATTTCTAAACTCATCGATTCCTATGACGTACATTCATTTGGATAAAAAAACTGGTTATGCTAAAACTGATTTATTTTTACCATTTTAAATAATTTAATTTTGTTCATCTTAATAGCTCAGAAATTTATATAGAGTTATTTAATGTGTGGTTCAAACTATATTAAAGTGGCAGTACGACCGAAAAACGTTAACGATTTTTGCGGCTTAATCACTTCTTATGCTTAGAAGTTATACAAATATAAGAGTAAAAGCAACTTTAAGGTTGATTTCATTTTGAGTGCATAAACATCGATTAAATGTCGTATAATTTGGCATAAAATCACTCCGCCATTGCGTGTTTGGAGTCCGCGAAATCAGACAGCGGTACTACTTTGTGACGTCATCTACTCAACACAAACGCGTGATAAACCAGCCAAACTATAGAGAACGTCTTGTTGATTTGTTATACCTGTTTTGTTAAAAACGTCTTCACCTTCCGAGTCGAGTTCTAGAAACTCTGACAGCGAAAGCGAAATTTATGCGGACATTGCTGGTATGGATGGGGTCAACAATGAAGTGTTTGACAACGATCTAGAGCCGCTTGTAATGACTATATGAGGAAGTATGCACCAGAGGAAGCGCACATAATTTTAGAATATGAAGGAGAATACAAGAGAACAAGAACAGCAGGAATTTTCATTTTTCAAGACGTTTTATTAAACCATGAAGTCCCAGTGCAATCACGAAGTCCCAGTACAATCATGGTACGTAGTTATTAAAATTTTATTATTGATATATATATATATATATGTTTGTATGTAAAAAAAATTTGTTAACTTCGATTTGGTGAGAGCAGTGTAATTGGAAATACAGTGCAGTCTTAAGGAAATACTGTACAAATTTTTGGAACAAACGAGCCAATCAAAAACAATAATAACTGAAAAGAACCAATCACGTTCTACATTGGATTTTGACGGATGGTATTTTCCAACCTCGTACCCAGGCTCTTCCTGCACAAAATAAACAAAGATGGCGGTTAAGGTATTGGAAACAGTGGAGGTCATCACATTTCGTTCAAATCGAAGCTAATTATTCTTTAAATACGTATACTTTAACATTTTCATTGCCAAGTAAAGTAACTGGAAGAAGACTGGAAGATTTCAATGCGTTGAGTAAACTTTTTCCAGTAGTGAAGCAAAAGAAACGCATTATGCTATATATCGACAAATAGAGCAAATATAAAATTTATATTGTTTTTGAGATATTATAATCATGGATATACCCTCTTCTCCTTCCCCACTCGACTTCCCCACAGAATTATCGAAAAGGAAACCCGGTTGTATCTGCATAGGGCTATTGCTCACATACTGACATTCTTATAAGTTATAAGTACTTGCCACAAAGTGATCTATATGTATATAAAATAGGTTGCATCTTACGCACGCTGTGATTGGTCAGCTACCGTGTTTATATCAGGTTATGCAAGCACGGTTGTGACGTCACAGCACATTTCTTAGTCCCGTTTACACTAGAGCAAAAGTATCCGAATTCACATTGTTTTTTATTCCTATGAGGATGAAAAACAATGTGAATCTGGATACGTTTACTGTAGCGTAAACGGGGCCTTGAAAATAGATGCTCTGTGTTTATATAACCTGATGCAAATACTCGAGTGAGTTTCAACCTCGTCCCCAGGGCCTTTTGCGAAGCGGCAACGCGAAAAGGCCGCCTAGGTTGAGTGAGTTTGGGAGAATTTGAAAGTACTTATGAAAACCCTCGCTTATACGGCTAGGCGGGTTCAAATAAACCTTTAAGAATTCTCCCAACTCACTCGACTGTTTGCATTAGGCTATATATATATACTAAACACAGGTGGCCATTCTCTATTTCTTAAATATAACATGTGGGAAAATTTTAAAATTACCACCAAGATATAGAAATTATTGCGACACCTTATTTATTTGTAGATTATAAGCTTAATAATACATTTTTGGCTTAAGATTTAAATGAATCACAATATTCTTCTGCAGAGAAAGTTCTTTTAACGATTGGGGAGAGTTTTAAAGCTTGCCCACTCGTAAAGTTTAACCGCTTAACGGGCAATAACGTTGAGGTATTCTCGAGCAAACGCCTCTTCGTCTTTCTTTCATGTTTTCAGCTATTTTTCGAAGTTCATTTTCCACGAAGCGAAGAACAATCGGAGCATGTTTCTCGTACTCGGAACCAGCATCCACTTTCGAAGTATGATCAGTCATTTCTTGCAGTTGGCTTGCAGAGTCAGTTTGCTGGAGTCTAGAGATGTCAACGGCATCGTCCTGCAACGCGCGGTCGATCATACCAAATTTTGTAAAACGTATCCCAGCTTCTGCAATTTCAGAGAACGCCAACGCCACAAGGAGAAGAGCAAGGAATTTCTTCATTTCGTTGTCTTTATTTCAGTTTACTGTTCTGTCTTCAGCGTGCAGGAAGCTTCCTTCGTAATAACTCTACTTCAAAAGCAGATGCCCACTTTTATATGCTGCAGATGTGTTTATATTTTAAATGTACGTGCAGCTTTTCAGTTTTAATCAACTCTATTACCTTCGTAAGATGGCCGGTTACTTGGACGTTAGTTAAACACTTGATAAGCTACCACGCAGATGGCAGAAGCATTGTTGTTCAGATAAGGAAGAACGCCTTCGCGCAGGTGCCTCTCTCTATAGTAAATATAGACAATCACTATCTTTGTGCAACAAAACACTAAAATCCTTTCAAGTAACACTTTTACTCCACAATTTTCAAAAAATTTAAAAATAACATTCGGGCGCATGTAGTGTAGTTTATCGGAAATGGCCGAAACTTGAGAGAATGATACAAAATGGAAGTATATGAAAGAGATGAGAGTATGATGATACTAGAAAAATTGTTTAAATAATAACTTTCCAATGCATAAACGAGCTTGGTTTTTTAATTGATATAATGCATGCACATGTTTTTAGTTTAATATATCGGAAATGGCAGAAATATACAATTTAAGAGTACGCTACAAAATGAAAGTATGAAAGAGATTAGAGTACGAAAGAAAGTACTAGAATAATTGTTAAACTAATTACTTTCCAATGCATAAACGAGCTTGGGTTTTTTAATTGATATAATGCATGCACATGTTTTTAGTTTAATATATCGGAAATGGCAGAAATACAATTTAAGAGTACGCTACAAAATGAACTACGGTATATGAAAAGAGATTAGAGTATGAAAGAAAGTACTAGAATAATTGTTAAACTATAATAACTTTCCAATGCATAAACGAGCTTGGTTTTTTAATTGATATAATGGACATACATGTTTTTTGAAGTAGCGATATCAGATTCTAGCATATATCTCGCAGGTGGGTAATGTTTTTTACGTACTCTGATTGGCTCATTCACTTCCTGACAAAACAAAATGGCGGCCACTTTGCTTCTGTTTACTATTAAAGCAAGACATTTTGTTGATACTGACACAGCTGATGTATTACAACAACGATAAAAATCGACGCAAATGAATAAATGTATTTACAGGTAAGTTTTTGTTGGACTGTTTTAAAATTATATATATCAAAAAGTTGCAAAAACCTGTTTTAGTAGTTTTATAAAAAACTGTTTTGTCAACAAATATCGTGGGTTTGCCAAATCTAGCGGTCTTTTCAAATTCGATAAAGTCAAAAAATAGAGAAAATGTACAGCTTGTTACTTCGTTTATGTGCTAAAGCAATTATTAACTTCAGCGTCGGTGCATGAATAGTAAAATATTGATATATAATGTGCATTGACTACATTATTGACCGCCACGCGCTTCGAATGAATAATTGTTATAACTATTTTTAGTTAAAGTTTAATCGATTGCGATGTCTGACTTGCGGCCAAAGTCACAAACATTTGTATCGATTAATGTGTAGTTCAAACCAATGACTGGAAAATTCACAAAAAAAGCACGAATTTGAAGTACATTTTTAAATAATAGTAGCATAAAAATGTTTAACACTTTGAGGCCTGGACCTCTCCCGGTGCTGAATAAAATCGTCTGGCGTTAGCCAAAATAAAATACTTTTATTTTAACACGCTTGGAATTAAGGCATACAGCTTGTGGGGGCGTGTGTTTAAGTCTAGAAACTCAGTTGCACCAAGTTATGACTGAATGTCCAGAGCTAGGGGAATATTTTAATACTCCCAGCATATAGGCACTATACAACCCAATGCAACCAATTAATCATATTACACGAAGAAAAAAGAGAGAAAATACTGTATATATCATTCTTAAACTCATTAATAATCCATGAGGAAAACATAATGAAATCAGTTACCGAGACGTTGTTGTGATTATGGTAATATAAACACCCATAAATTAAGCCATGCAAGTTTTACCTCAAATTTCTCTTTAAATACTGATTTGTTTGAGTAGCTTTACCATGCACTCGAAAGCCGTTTATTATCTGATTTAAAAACACCTCGAAGTGAGTTAGAAAAACTCGGCTATCGCTTTGTTCTTCAACACACTTCTCGGTGTTTTCAAATTAGATAATAAACGGCTTCTCGTGTATGATATATTACATAAAATTTAAAACAATCTTCTTGCCTAGGTGCAGTTTGCACAGATTCCGCCTCAAAGTTTATAAACCTTTGGATGCCTGCTTTGTTGTTTGAGCTTAATGTTAGCATGTTGGGATCACCAGCGCTGCCAGCCGCTTTGAAAGTTTTTCTCCAAGTCCTCCAGTTTTTCTTTTCGCAAAAAAAGTCTTTTAGCCTAATCATTCATTTTAGCTCGTGTTCCATATTATTATAGACCCTTATGGGATAGGTCAGAAGATTAGAAGCTGAAATATAGTTAATCATATAATGATAATGAAATACAAGTGTGTATCCAAGTCAGCCTCGCAGTCTCGCACGCTATACGTTCTAATAGTAATAATTAAGAAATAGAAAATGGCCGCCCGTGTTTATATAGCCTGATGCAAACACGAGAGTGAGTTGGGAGAATTCGAAAGTTTATGTGAACCCGAGCCGTAGGCGAGGGTTTACATAAGTACTTTCGAATTCTCCCAACTCACTCGAGTGTTTGCATCAGGTTATATAAACACAGGGCATCCATTTTCTATTTCTTTTATGAAATAAGGCTAAAAAATGTGCCGTGACATCACAACCGTGTTTACATAGCCTGATATAAACATGGTAATTGACCAATCACAGCGTGCATAAGACGCAACCTATTTTATAACAACATATAGATATAACGTCAAAAATAGATTTTTTACATTATATGATCTGTTATGAGCATTTCAATTTTTTTTCTAATATTTATTTTTATTTTTATTTCCGGATCCCATTCGGATGAACCAAAGCGTTCACCCTTTAAAGCCTGAAGACGAGTCTTTAGTATCTTATCTGGCTAACGCCAGACGATTTTATTCAGCACAGGGAGACGTCCAGGCCTGAAAGGGTTAAAACCTATCTCTTTAACACTGTGAAGCCTGAAGACGAGTCTTTAGTATCTTATCTGGTTAACGCCAGACTATTTTATTCAGCACAGGGAGAGGTCCAGGCCTCAAAGTGTTAATTAATATTGCTTCTTAAAAAAACAACGTATGAAAACATTTTACTCAGAACTGGTTTTGGGCTCTTCTCGAAATGTCAGTATTTCGTTACTAAAAATCTCATCAGTTTACTATACATTTTCACAGTTTGCTAGTTATCCAAAATACTCAGCACTCCTACGCAACACTCTATGTCGTTACACTTATAAAATATAACAGATGTTTTATATATATATAACAAATTTTATGTGTAAGTTATATTGTAACGATCTTCTTAATCTTCCCGAAGCTGAAATCCTTTCACAATGCATGATGATAGGTGCAATTGGTGTGTTGCCACAATTTATTTTAGCAGAAATACAATTTTCAATTCAGGGAAGAAAATGTTCTCCTTCATTATTTGCAACAAAATTGGACAAAATGTTGCTGTTATATAAATCCAATAAATTATTCATAATTTATTTAGACATGTATTTTACTGATTGCAGCTGTTGGAAACTCTAGGATATTTTGAATTGCTCCCACGAGAAAAAAAAAGACTAATGCACGAGGTTGTATATATAGACGAAAAGTTAGACAGTTCTTTAGAACATTCGTTAGAAGATTGGTTTGAATATTTATAAGAACATTCGTTAGAACAATAGAACATTTGTTACAACATTTTTAGAACATTTAATACAACATTTGTCATTTAGCATTTGCCAAATAAACTGAAGGAAAAATCTTTTCCATGCAGGAATTAAAAGAAAGAGAGAAGATATAAAATTTTAAGAAATAGATGCGCAAGAAAATTGCCTTTAGGCGGTCATTTTTAAGTGTATAAATAGGCGACAAACTAGATCATTGAAAATATTATTTTAACAATCCATGCATTATGCAGCGGTGTAACATGTTAACAGGTAAATAATAAACCTACTGATTTTGCAGTTATATGTTTGGATAAAATACCCATAATGATCTAAGATAAGACAAGAAAAAATAAGTGGCGAGAAGACGCAGACAAGCATGCAGCTGTAAAGAAAAACTGGTAACCAAAACAAAATAAGCATATTGACAAAAGATCCGTCACTGATCCAGATCTAGTAGAATAAATTAACTAAAATTAAAACAATTTTGAATAAGCATCATATTTTTTGTCCCACATGACACATGATAATATATTTTTATTTTAAAAGTTTGGTATTTGTCGTATTAGTCGCAATCAATTAGGCGTTCATTTTATACTACATTATTTGAATAAAATTGAAGAGTAAAATGTAATACATTGAAGCGTAGTTAATAGAACATATACATGGTTTGGAAGCTCTATTGTCTTTCAACATGAAGCAATGGTCATGTTGAACTGACAATGGAGTTCCTTATATGGAAGTAAATTCTATGGACACGTGACGATGAAGCACCGCAACATTAAACCCGATCGTTGCTATTGAATGACTGCTTCATTATACAGAAAATACAATACCGTAAAATTGCACAAATTTCCATAAACTTGAACAAAAACATAGAACAGTCACTTTGGACGAGTTTCCAAACCATGTACATGTTCTATTAACTATGATTGCAATAACCGTGAAACTGATACGAAAGATAATGAAACATCTCCAGATTAATTTAAGAACACTTGCATGAAGATGATTTATTTTAATTTGAGTCTGTAATTTTCTTTGAGAAGAAGTAAGTTTAAAACAATAAAGAACTATGTGAATAAAGATCATTCTTGTCTCTTACGATACTTTACTCATATACAAGAAGCAATTAAGACTCGGTAGCAGAGGAATAAATAATGACCCAATAACACATTAACACCAATAATAATTATATATATGTAAACCATGACAAAAGCCTGTATCTAATTAGCTGTAAGAATTTAGATATTTCCCCCAAGACCAATTTCTTTGAACCGTGCTTTTCTTCATGCTAAAGCTAGAAAAAGAAGAAATAAATGAAAAATGAAAAATATTTTATTCATATCATGACAACAAGCGCTAAACTAACCAGGTATACTTCTATTAGTAACATAGTGGAATCATCTCTCACTTTGCGATGGGTATATGTTTCTGTTCTTGGAATTCTGAATGCAAAATCAAATACCGTACTGTATCATTCCCCAAATTAGCGTACAAGATTTTTGAAATTTTTAAAATACAGATTTTTGAGAATTTTTAAAATTTATATTGAGGATTTTCCAAAGTTTCTCAAGGATTTTTAAGAATTCCAAGAGATTTTTAGGAATTTTTATAGAATTTCAAGGATTTGGGAGATTTTTGAAGTGTTATTTTATTTTTAGAGATTTGTGGATTTAGGATCTGCAAGGATTTCCGGATTTGTTAGCGAAGTGTACGAAATTCTTAGCAGTAATACACCTCTCCCAAGATGCGGTGAACCCGTTTATTCGAGACACTAGGGACCTTAAGATGCTACGACGACGACGGCGCTTAAAAAGCAACAAATTCTATAACTGAAAAACGTCAGGGTTAACTGACTATTATATTTGATATTTAAAGTTAATTTAATGATTTTTAAAACGTCCCTGTACTGCTAAAATGATTGTAGTGTTAGTATCGAAGTCAATGTCAAGGAACAGTTCTCATCTTTTGGCCGTTGACGTCGTCCTGAAGACGTGAAAATGCTCTAAGTGGCGTTGTAGAAAGAACGAGGACGGTTTAGGGGTTACTCTTGGGATTACAAATTATTCATTCTCTTTGTTTCACAACTAGAATTATTTTATTTGGAGGACGCCGTCGTTGAAGTTGCCGTCGTAGATCTTAAGGTCCCTAATATTAAAGTGCTTATGCAACGACATTTTCCCACAGTTACGTTTTTTTTTATCATTGTATTTGAAACATTTAAAATGACAATGAGTAACATCTTCCGTAAAATTTCGTTTCCTTGCTTCATTCTTGAGATATTCAGGTTTGTTTGATATGCCAATGTCATACTTATGACATCACACTACATAATGACTTTTTAGAAAAGTATGATTTTCTATGAGTATACTTATCGAAAGTATACTTAATAATTTGCACTTACATGTATGTAGCCATGACTGGTCACTAAACGTGTGTAGCTGTGTGTAAAATATTTGGACCATCTTAAAATTGATGCTCTTTCAAAAAGTCATTATGCAGTGTGATGTCAGGTATTTGCATATCAAGCAAACCTGAATATCTCAAGAATGAAGCAAGGAAACGAAATTCTACGAAAGATGTTACTTTGTCATTTTAAGCGGTGTTTTTCAAATGTAATCATAAAAAACTGAGGTGAAATTTCGTTTCATAGGCACTTCTGATCACCGAAGTTAAGCCCGGTCGGGCGGGGTTAGTACTTGGATGGGTGACCGCGCCTGGGAACACCCCGTGTCGTAGACACCTTTTTCGTTTTCTTTCAGGCGCTTCGAGCGCGTCCGCTGACCTGAGCCCAACCACATCGTTGTAAATTAAGATTATAGACTAATAACAATGTGAATTATTACTTACAAGGAGGACATAGCCGGTTGCAGGTTCTTCTACAGAATGCTTCAGTTTCCTTTGCTTTTTCTGGATCAGTACACCAACCTTGGTCCTGATATGATTTGCAAACTTCAGGAGGGTAAAAGTCAGAACACCATAAGACTGAAAAGAGGAAATTAGACAATAATTAATTATTTGTATTCTTAGGTGATTTGATGTAATATATCAAACACGAGGAGGAGTGTTTCATCAGGATATCCAAACACCGAGACGTTTTTTGAAAACCGAGGCGAAGCCAAGGTTTTTGAACAAACTTCGAGGTGTTTGGATATCCTGATGAAACACTCCTCCGAGTGTTTGATATAGCATCTAAAACAAATCAGTATTTTAAGAGAAAATCAAGATGAAAGTTTGCTTAATTTATGTAATTTCTTCCTCCAATATCCAAACCACCGACACGGTACTGATTTCCTTTGTGTTTTCTTCATGAATTATTAATGAGTTTTGGATTGATCAGTAAATAAACCAATCAAAACGAATTATATCAACATTTCAAACTCGTTAGCAATTCATGAGGAAAACTGTACAAAGGAAATCATTACCGTGTCGATGGTTAATTTGCATGGATGTTGAAGGAGGAAATTACATAAATTAATCGAACTTTCACCTCGATTTTCTCTTAAAATACCGATTTGTTGAGATGCTATATCAAACACTCAGAAGAGTGCATGCTTCATCAGGTCATTCAAACACCTCGAAGTTTGTTCAGAAACTCGGGTATAGCTTCATCAGTCTTGAAATCCAGCGAGTTATCGCAACGAGCTGCGTTTGGGGGAAATACAGTGGAAACCGCGCGGGTACTCGCAGCGAAACTCGCGTATATATTGGCGATAAAGATTATAGAAAAATGTGAGTGGAAACTACTTACCATTACAAAGTTCGCAGGTTTCGGGGCAAAACACTAAGGACAGCTTTGTGTCAACGTCAGTGCCACTTTCACATCTGTTCGCTTTTTTCCATGTATGACAAAACACAGGGGTAGCATAATCTTTACACGCCGCCGCGTCTAAAAGAATAATTATAAACTAAAACTGAAACCAAATCTGCGAATTATATGTTACAATGCTTCATTAGTATCAACCAGCATTTAAGCCCCGCTCAGACGACCAAGTTTTCCTTGACAAGTTCCTTGGTAGCTTTTCTTGCTCGTGTGTACGATGAACACGTTTTTTCCCAACAATTTTCCTTGACAAGTTATAATTGCTCGTGTGTAAGGTTGGACAAGTTTTCCTTGACGGCAATGATCGCGTAATAAGCTTAGGAGATGATCTTGTCACGTTTTCCTTGACGACTATATACACACGAACAAATTCCCTTGTTCAAAAGCTGGCGTGACCAGCTTTTGAACAAGGCTCCTTCTCAAGGAAAAACTTGTCAATTTGTGTCGTACACACGAACAAATAAAACTTGTCAAGGAAAAGCTTGTCAAGGAAAACTTGGTCGTCTGTGCGGGGCTTTAAAAACATACGAAAAAACTTTACCAACGACTCAAGCTGAAAACATTAATAACGTACAAAAGACATTCACACTGCAACGCGACTTGTAGCCCAACAAGTACTTGTGACACATGTACGGATTGACTAGTTCCCAGGCGTATAAATACCGAAAACAACCTCGGTCTAGCGATCTGAGTTCCGCAGTGGCTCTGCAATGGAGAGAATTTCCGACTGGCATTCGGAAGGTTGTCCGAGTCCCGTTTGGAGCTCAGAGTTTCTCTCTGAGTTTAAGTTAACTTGCCTGAACAGCAAAAACATACGAAAACGTTTATAACCTTTTGTTGTCTACGTGTAGAATGAAACGTCCTTCAAAACTCATTAAAGTGCCTATGAAACGAAAATTAAGTTTGTCTTATTTGAAAGAACACTTAAAATGATAGAGTAACATCTTTTGCAGTTTTTCGTTTCCTTGCTTCGTTCTTGAGATATTTCAGTTTGTTTGATGTAAATGTCACATTTTGCAACGTCACACGTGCATAATGAGTTATCGAAAAACGTTATATATCTTTGCTATTGTCAAATAAAAGCACTTGAAAATCTACATGTTTAGTGTTCTGCATGGGCGAAACACACGCACATGCTTCCCTCGAATTATTTTGGTTTGATAATAGCAAAGATACATAACTTTTTTCAATAACTCATTATGCACATGTGACGTTAAAATGTTTAATTTGCATATATCAAACAAACTGAAAGATCTCAAGAACGAAGCGAGGAAACGCAAAACTTCAAAAGATGTTACTCTATGATTTGAAGAGTTCTTGCAAATAAGACAGATTTAATTTTCGTTTCATAGGCACTTTAAATTAATATTTCATAAGGAAAACCAAAAGAATTCATTATCATGTCTATGGTAGATATATATCTGATAAAATTATATTGCTTATTATATATATAGATTCTTATTTGCACTGATTGAATGAATCAAAGCAAAAACAAACTATAAAGGAGCGTTTTAAAGCTGTTCAAAACACTCATATCACATGTTCGTTTTTTAAACATTACTTAACACTTTGAAGCCTGAAGACGAATCTTTAGCATTTTATTCTGGCTAACGCCAGAGTATTTTATTCTGCCTAACGCCAGACGATTTTCTTCTGACTAACGCAGACGATTTTATTCTGACTAACGCCAGACGATTTTATTCAGCACATGCAGGTAGAAGTCCAGGTCTCAAAGAGTCAAAGTATTAAGACAGAGTGAAATAATCATAGCTATTATATTTATTATAGATAGCACATTTCAGCTTGTAGATTTGGATATTATTAGATAATATGTGGATTATATATATATATATATATATATATGAGTAAAATTTGTTCTCAAGATTTATACTCAGAAAAATGTCTGAGTATCCCTGACGGGATTCGAACCCGCGACCTTCTGATATCTAGACAGACGCTCTGCCGACTGAGCTACTGGGACTCAGACGGTAGTGAGAAGGATAAATCGCGATCTGGTTCGTTTTCATGACATGCGAACTTTTCATGAAAACGAACCAGATCGCGATTTATCCTTCTCACTACCGTCTGAGTCCCAGTAGCTCAGTCGGCAGAGCTAGCGTCTGTCTAGATATCAGAAGGTCGCGGGTTCGAATCCCGTCAGGGATACTCAGACATTTTTCTGAGTATAAAGCTTGAGAACAAATTTTACTCATATTACACCAAGCTACAAACTTCACTCTTAATATATATATATATATACTAACTCACTACCTTCTGGGTAAACTGGTGTGATTACCATGGTAAAGACAAAAACAATGAACAATGGATAAAACATTGTATCTTTTGTATGTTAGTCTAGAAAATAAAACAAAAGAAAAAGATATGATTAATTAGTTACCGTTATTTGCAGTCGATTCGTCGTTTGAAACTCTGCATGCGACTGCGTTCTTAGACCGCAACGTATTGTTGCCAAGGGCACAACGTGCATGACGTTGCTATGGAGCTTTGACAGGGTTTCAAAGTGATTAATTTGTTATTCGAATTTACAAAGTTAAATAAATGAATCACTTTAAAACACAATGAACGCAGAGTTTCAATGCAAGCTCAACTGCAAATGCGGTATAGGGGTTGTCACGAGTGAAGGCTGAAGCTTATCAAAGATAATTGCTTGAAACTTTACATGTTTGGTGCTGCATGTGCGAGAAACACACCCATGTACTTCCTTAATTTGAATTAATTTTGTTTGATATATAAGCTTCTCCGATACACATCTACCCGGTAAAGATGTCAGTAACTTGCATATCATGAAAAATCTGAAATTAAATATCTCCAGAAAGAAGCAAGTTTAAGACGAAAAACTACAAAAGATGTTAGGCTGACACTTAACGGTATTCTTTTAAATAAGGCCGATTAAATTTTCTCATGCAGCTTAAAAAACTTATTTGTTTGAGATGCTATATCAAATACTGGGAAAAGTGCGTTATCAGGGTATCCAAATTCCAAATTAAACAGAAAGCTTAGCAAAGAAATATTTTACGTGGTGTTTCCACAAAACTTATTTATATTACATTACGCCATGAAAACTTTCAAATAATTAATCACTGAACCGTTTGTTGAAAACCAAGGCGTTGCTTTGGTTTTCAACAAACGTGTCGGTGTTTGGATATCCTAATGAAACACTCCTGCTCGTGTATGATATAATACATGACGAATGTACCTGAAAATCTAGGGCCTGTTTTTTGCCAAATGTTATCAAAAATCTTTAAAAATATCATGCAAAAATAGCTGTATGCATGCAGAAGATTTCTAAGGGGCCCTTATAATAATAAACAAATTACGAAGGCAAGCAAAATTATAACACATAATTTCTATTTGATAAATGTTGTTCTTAAATTTTATAAATTTATTTTATAAAAAACGGTTAGTCAAAGGTGATCGGCGTCAATCTGGTTTATAAGATCAACTCTGCCTAAGGTCGTTCGTTTTAGATCGAACGAAGCAGACTTTAGTACATTTTATTCTGTCTAGCGCCAGAGTATTTTACTTGTTGAGAGTGGAGAGCCCTCGGTAAAGTAAAGATGTTAAAATTAAAAAGACATACCTCGATAAATGTCGTTTTCGCCGATCTTGCCCGTTCTTGCACAAGCTTTCAGGCAGTAATGCATGAAAATTGATTGAGCTAGTGACGTGTATTATGACACGTACACAGACATGCATTACTTTTGGTTGATGGTGCCATATAAGGTATTATTATATAGCTGAAGTTTTGCTGGATAAAACGATGACTGTCATTGGTTGGTTTGTGGTCACATGACCTTAGCTAAATTTCAATGTAGACCGAGCAGGCAACAATTGAGAACTTATTGCCCACTCGGACAATAGTATTGCAATTTCGCCTAGAACGTTGAACTCTTCACGGTATCCTATAAACAAAAAGCTTGTTTGGTACAAAAAAAGATTATTTATATGTCTTCAAAGCATTGTGTGAAGATTAACTGGAGTATTGTATTGCTGTTCTTTTGTTCTGAGACTCATAATTACTTGTTTAATTCAAGTGAAATTACGAAGCCAGGCGTAATTATTTTGGTAAAGCTACAGTTACACACACCGATTTATGTCGCCAATTTGTGTCGCAACGGCGTTGCGAGATAAATTGGTGTGTGTAACATACCAAGTCGACGCCGATTTATGTGTTGCTGAAGCATTGCAAGTTTTTGACAAGGGATCAAAAACTTGCAACGAAAATCTGCAACGCCGCACAAATCGACAAGTGCAACATACGTGTCGCCGATTTGTGTTACAATCATGCCAAATTTCTTTTGTTCAAGCTCCGCCCATCCTTGGTTCATTTTCATACTTTTTATTTTTCTTCAACACAAATTGATGTGTGTAGCCGGGTGACCGATTTATCTCGCAATACCTTGCGACACAAATCTGTGTGTGTAACCGTATAGCTTAAGTCTTTCAGTTTGTCTTTTGTCTACTTTCCCTTGATAAGCGTCGAAATTATTCAGCGAAACTCAAGCTATATAACAAAGAATTTAATGTCTGATACCTCGGGAAGCATTTAGTTTTGTTTTCATCGAGACTTTCGGGAATGTCATGAAATTCTTCTTGTGGGATTAACACGCACATGCATCCTTCGAAGTAAGTTTGGTTTGGTAATATCAACCGAGATATATATAACCTTCGCCGATAAGTCATGACATGTTCATATATATATATATCAAAGGTTTAATTCGCATATCAAACAAACTGAAATATTTCAACAACGAAGTAAGGAAACGAAAAACTGCAAAAGATGTTACCTTGCCGTTTTAACTGTTCTTTCAAATAAGACAAACTTAATTTTTGTGCATAGGCATAGCACAGAAAACAAACAAACTAGTAAACAAGAAAGAACAAAAGAGCAAGTAATGTGGACAAAACTTTATTGCAAAATTAACTTTATCATTTTAAGTTTATCTTGAAAAACATTCCAGGTTCGTTCATCTAAACACAAGCTTACATTATATGAGAGATTGATTCTAAATTACTTATTCAATCAAGCGTATTTCTACAATTTTACGATTTAGATTCGTTTGAGTATTCTATTAAAATGTCTTATTGCTTCTGTTTCTTCGATGACATGCCAGCAAGTTCTTTTAAATAGGCAGCAAAAAGTTTCATCTGAAATAAATAAATAAATAAATAGATATAGAACTAAATATATAACTAAATAAATAAGTAAATCGATAAGGAATAAATAAATAAAATAAGTAAATAAATAAATAAACAAAATTAATAAATAAATATCGCGAGATATGCAAGAGTTATAAACCCCAATCTTTAAAATCGCGAAACTACAGCAAATCAAAAAGTTTATTTATTCTGCTTACTCCGTTCTGGAAATTTGTTATGTTAAGCTTTTCATTCTGTGAGTGTGCTCCATCGTCAGAGCGCCCCATCGGCAACAGCAACACGTCTTTGCCCGTCGTGTTGGCAAGTGTCAGGACAACGGGAATGCTTCCTCCTTCGCGGGTGTAGTCAGGCTCGACACCATGAACTGAAATACAGAGTATG
Organism: Paragorgia papillata; assembly: GCA_035771165.1. Classification (NCBI taxonomy): domain Eukaryota; kingdom Metazoa; phylum Cnidaria; class Anthozoa; order Scleralcyonacea; family Coralliidae; genus Paragorgia; species Paragorgia papillata. Next base: position 389,621 of record JAWNZC010000121.1, on the reverse strand, counting down.
TTAAGATGAAACGTATTTTATATGGTATTAATTTATTATTGAGTCGGTTTTCTTTGTTCTTTCGAGGGCTTTATATCACATAAAGCCCTTGAATAATAATTAGAAACGAAATGAAGAAAAAAACAAGGAAAATCTTTGTCCAAGTTGGAAAAAAAAAAGACAAAACTTTGTTGGAAAACCTCCTCAATAATAAATTAAGTCAGATAAATCCCTCGAACGTCGGGATGTATGCGATATAAAGCCCGAGGACGCGCATCTTTATATAGCATACATCCCTCGTTCTCGGGATTTATCTATTATACATAATACAATTTTTTTTAATATACGGGTGGGGTGTACAGTTAGGGCGCTGCCTTTCAACACTGTAGGCCAAAGTTAAACCCGGGTATGACCGTCTGAGAATGAGCCCGTTGTCAAGCTTATTGGACTCATGTGCATGAGCAGAATTGTAGTTGATCTCTCCTGTGCTTCGACGGTTTTTCGCCTACATCTTAACTATTTCGTGTATTGTAATTATTGTAAATAGCTATACGTATCTCTCTATTCTGTTGTACACTGTAATGCGCATTCGATCATCACGTCATGAAGAATGCGTAATATAAATCATTAGTTTATTCATGCATAAATTATCTTTGATGTGCCGCGGTTAATAAATAGGTTATTGACCTTGCATATTAAATGACCTACTATATCGCTTTAAAACGACGTCCAGAATACCATTTTTTTGTTAAATAACGACAAATATCGTCTGTGTCCTAAACCTCGGTCACTACGCTGGTTATTACCCTCGGGACTGCGACCCTCGGGGTTAATAACCAGCGTAGTGCATGACCTCGGTTTCGGTCACTAACCTATACTTATTATATATTTGTCTGTTGGTGATACTGTCAGTGCTGTGAGTAACTTTGTTACAAGTAACTAGTTACAGTAACTAGTTACATTTTTAAGTAACTGTAACTGAAACTAGTTACTTTTCTAACGATGTAACTGTAACTAGTTACAAAAATTATGTAACTTTTACAGCACTGGATACTGTACACATTCAAACATACCATCTAATGTTGCTTTCTTTCCTGCCTCGTAGATATCCGAATCAAAACCACCAAGCCAAGACTTGGCAAAACCTGCAGAATACGTCACACTAGGGACCCGAAAAAAGAAACTGATTTAAGCATGTATCTGACTACTCTCCTATACACACTGGTGGCCAAAATTAAAGAGACGCCTAAAGAAAAACAATGTTATCCAACAAAACCATTAAAAATACAAATTAAAGTACTTAGACTAGGTTATGAAATAATTTTTTTTGGACTAAGAAACTTAAACTGGCTTCAGACACAATTGTAAAATAGACTAGAGGTCAAACACTTTGTTGCTTCCATACAACTTGAGATATAAGAATTCAAAACTTCCAATGGAACTTTATTGGATTCACTGATGAGCTCTGTACTACAGCTCATCAGTGTTTGCTTGGAACAATCTGAATGAATTTCATCAATTACTTATACACATGCGATCGTCGGTGACAACCGCATGTGGGACAGCATCGGTGAAGTACATTCAGGGTAGTGAGCGTTGCATTATCGCTAATATAGGTACCCACGGCAACTTCACAGAGTGCTCAACAACACCGAAGTGAAGGAGCGTACATAGTTCAATCTACAGACACGGTGTTTCGCTGTACAACAGCTCATCAGTGTAGCTTGGAACAATCTGAATGAATTTCATCAATTACTTATACACATGCGATCGTCGGTGACAACCGCATGTGGGACAGCATCGGTGAAGTACATTCATATATATATATATATATTTAGGTACACGGCTCTTCAATTTTGGCAGATGGGTATGAGAGAGGCTGGCTTCCACACCGCATTGCTTCCCCTACTGCCTTGCCTCCCATACAGCCTCCTTTCTCCTAAAAATATGGCATTTCTAATGTTCCAATGGAGAGCTCCAGTGCACATAACTAAACCACAGTACAGGTGTCCCTTTGGAATATTTCTTACTTTAAATGGTTGGGACTTTCTCGGTTTTTATGAACTTGATTCAAGTAAGCTATAACAAGCTGACCGATCTCTGCAGGATCTTGGTCGGGAACTAAGCGGATTGAAAATTTACCAGTCACCTTAAAGAAATGGAAATAACGCGAAAAGAAAATAACATAAAAATATCGTTTTCACAATTGGGAAATAAAAAAGGAAACGCATTCTTCAGTTTTTTTAAAGATCTAAAAAATACACGTAATATATCGCAGTAAAATCGGAAAAATGTCTTACTGTTGTTCAAATTAGATCTCTGACGTTATTAAAATCTTATAATTCTTGAACTACATCGAATTTCTCAAAGGAATTACACTGAATATTTTAAGACTAGAGGGAAAAAAGCGAGCCATCCCGCTTAGCAAGCTAGGGTATCATTCACGGTACACGAATAAATCTTACCTCCCTTGGAATAACAGTTTTATCTCCAGGTCCATAGAATGCGCCTTCAACTCCTGAAAAAATAAACAAATATTTGTCGTAACAATTAGCAACGAAGTACGATTTGGAATAAACAAACAAACAAACAAATAAACAAACAAACACACACACACACAAAGAAACAAACAAACAAATGAACAAACGAACAAACAGTAAACGGACAAACAAACGAACAAACGAACGAACGATTGGAACGAACGAACGAACAAACAAACAAACAAACAAACAAACAAACAAACAAACAAACAAACAAACAAACGAACGAACGAACGAACGAACGAACGAACGAACGACCGAACGAACGAAACAACGACCAAACAAGCAAGCAAACAAACAAACAAACAAACAAACAAACAAACAAACAAACAAACAAACAAACAAACAAACAAACAAACAAACAAACAAACGAACGAACGAACGAGCGAACGAACGAACGAACGAACGAACGAACAAACAAACAAACAAACAAACAAACAAACAAACAAACAAACAAACAAACAAACGAACTGGAACCAACCAACGAACGGTCCGTGGTTTGGTCCGTCAGCATGGTAATAAATCTTGTATTAACTTTCCTATCAAATTATATTCCCCACCAAAACAAAAACAAACCAACAATCCAACTCATTAATCTGACGTACCATGGATAGACAAGGAAGGGTATCTCCATCGCCTCATCAAAGTATTCATGTCGTCTTCAGTAGTTAAGCCATGAACACCAAGCTCGTTACTGTATGATTCCTATTCACATAGTAGAAACAAATAAGAAGCTGATGAGACTTTTCCGTCTGTCAATGATTGAAATTCAGGTCACGGACATTTCAAAATGAAATTCAACATTGTTTGGGAAAAAAAAAACACGGGAAAAAAACAAACAAAAATAACAACAACAAAAAACTCGAAAAAACACAAAAAAAAACAATCGAAAAGACTAAAAAAAAAGTCATGTGATTCAGTACCATGGAAAAATCCAGATTCTCATAAAGTTTCTTCTCGTCATCGGTAAGTTCTCGGACTTTGTCGCTAACATTCGGAACGAGAATGTTTCCTTTAACATCAGTCAGAGAACCAAGAAGAGCCACGAGATCTGACATTGCTTCATAACTGAAGGAAAATAGGAAAGAATAGACCATTTGCACGATGACGTGAAATGGCGTTGGGTGACTACAACTACGGGAAATGCTTTGCCAGTATTCTAGAGTTTCGGCTAAAAGGGATGACTCAAATAATAGTCATGCTCACTGAAACTTGACAGCAAATTTGGAAAAAAGAAATTTGATGAAAAACTGCGAAAGGACTGGACGGATCTATTTGAGTCACCCCTTTTAGCCGAAACCCTAGAATACTGGCAAAGCATTCTGGTAGTTGTAGTCGCCAAACGACATCGTACGTTAACGGGCAAATGGTCTAGTATTGTCGTCGAAACACATGCAACGTCCGTTCATAAAAGAAGCCACAATTTAGTTTCGTCTTTATGAATTCAATTGATGACAACACAGCAGCAACACTTGCACGAGCAGCAACAACACAAACGACAACCACAACAACAACAAATTAACACCAACAGCACTGCCACCACTATACTACCACCAACAACAACAGATCACTAACAACAACAACAACAACAACAACAGATCAACAACGACAAATCAACAACAACAACAACCTTTTTCACTTTCATTATACATGTTTTGAATCAAACTGAAGCAAACAAGCTAACAAAATAATACCATTTAATACTTTTAAAACTAAATTAACTTACACAGGACCACCGTGGGATCCAGAATGCAGGTCTTTCGCGGCACAGTTTACGTTTGCATGGAAATATATGATCCCCCTGAAGATACAAAAACACGATAATGATAAATCATACAGAGTGCGAGGTTCGTATAGAAACATAGCTAAAATCTATACTACATATGGCCATTAAATTATACTAATTGTATAAGCCATCATTCTTGTTTAACATCCTGCAACATCTTCAGAGTGAATAATTATTTACAAGGTTATCTCGACTTATATCTCGCCTCACACTGTAATTTATTCACTGTCACTTCTACCACTCTCTCAGTTACTCATTTCCTGTTATTTATGAAGTGTTTTACTTTTTCTTTCAATCTAGGTATTGGATTGAGAAAGAATCAGTCCTATTGAAAAAGTCAGTCTGTTAGATTGGTAATGCCAGTCTAATAGATTGAGAATTTCAATTTAATTTAGATTGAAAATTTTCAATCTAAAAAAGAGTGCTTTTCAATCGGAGTAGTTTGGTCCTGCATACCAAACTAGACAAGATTGAAAAACGATTGAGAATTTTATCCGATTGAAAAATAATCATTCTATTGGAGTGGGAAAATTTCAATCTAAACAAAGATTGATTTTCAATTTACTCTAAATTCCAGTCGAACTACGATTGAAAATCGATTGAAAAATCAATCGTTTTAGATTGGTTTGTTGTTCAATCGAGCAAAAGAGTGACTTTCAATCGAAAAGGTTTGGTCCTGCAAACCAGTCTGAGAAAGATTGAAATTTCAATCGATTAGACTGAAATTTCAATCGTTCGAATTAAGAGAGTAGTCATGCGTAACATATAAACACTGTCAACTTACCTGAGTCCGTAAGTGAGACAAGGTTTTTCGGTGCCAAGCCAGTAATTATCAGAAATACAGATGTAATCAACGTCCTGTTACAAGAAAACACAAAATGATTTACAAAAGAGGGGAATACTTGATTAAATCAATCCTTTCCTGTCTCTGGATTTTTTCTGTGACGAGTAAAATCGTCACTTTTCAAACAATAGCTGCTACAGTAGATCTAGTCCTGTTTTAGAGATTAATGCTATATATAAAGTATGCATGCACCCTTTTGGGACTGTTTGTATAACTTTTACCTTGAAAAATCCTTCTTTCTCTGCTTTAATCAACTCATCCAGCCCAGTACTACCACTTTCCTCCATTCCTTCAAAGATAAACTAGAGCAAAAAAAAAATTTTGAACAAAGACACCATGAATATTCTTTTTACATTTCTTTGTTTTTATAAACTATTTATTTTTTTCTAAACACTACTCACCTTAAGATTCATAGGAAGTGAAGTGTTCGTTTTCTGAAAAGCCTCAATCACGTTCAACCATCCAAGGACAGGTCCCTAAAAGAACACAGATAAAATTGACGCAATTTCGCACACGACAAAAATGAGACTAAAATAATATATTTACTTACTGCATTGGTATAATAACATTGTGCACGTGACGCTAATGTAGAACGATTATTTGTTAGAGTACAATAATTCTGTCGTTAAAAAACAATGGTTTTTTTATCAATCTTGCCTTGTCATCAGTGCTGCCACGGCCAAACATTTCGTCCCCTTTAGTGACCAACTCAAATGGCTCTGTGTACCAACCATCAGACTAAAAAATATTATTTTATTTAATTGGTAAATGACATAATTATATAGATTTTGGTAAAACTGTGCTCGCTCATTTTATGAATCTCTCTGAAGTGATTTTGTTAATAATACATTATTATGCTTCATATCTACAAAAAGTTTTGCAGTGTTAAAAAAATTATATCAAAAAATCAATCATAGCCTTCCAAGGTTGCCTGACGGCATTCATTTTTCCTTAAAGAAAAGATGCTACCACATAAAAAAAGAACCAACTAACCAATTGCGCTGGTTGAACATCAAGATGACCGTAGATACATAACTAGAACAATAAATAACAAAATAAGTTATGGTAATATTTTATGAGAGATATAGGCATCTTTGTTTGCTGAAATCTCTCGACACAAAACTATAATCGTATTTTTATTATAAGTTTACTACAGTAAACGAATAAGAAATGACATTTTAATTAAAAACTATATTAACCTGTTTGTACTCAGTATTTATAACTCTTCATTCTAACTCGTTTTCTTTGACTTGATGACGTTCAGTTAACGTCGTCGATTTTTATGGTTTTTGACATGCATTTAAATAAGTAACCTTTTATCGCAGATGTTTATAGTAAAGTGTACTACCGTAGCAAGGTTATATAGCAACGGAACACTCCGTTTTTACATCTCGTCGCAAACTCGAATGTTTACTCACAGTTGGTTGCTGTGCATCATCTCCAAGTGTTGCAAGGATCACAGGAGGAAGTTCGATGTCTGGGTAAAGTGGATCTGAACCAAGAGGTCTTGTCTCAACAACCATCCCAAGTTCGTCTTTCATTCTCTAAGTATTGATAATATCAACCATTCACATGTAATCAAACATATATGATCAGATAATCAAAGAACGAATGAATGAACGAAACAAGCAAGCCAGAAAGGTAACAAGCAAGAACCAAAGGGAAGAAGCAAGCAAGCAAAGAAGAAAATGGGCTAGCAAGTAAGCAAGAGAGGAAAGAAGAAGGGAAGGGAAAAAAGAGGGAGGGCAGGATGGGAAAAAAAAGAAAGGAGGGAAAAAAGGAAGGAGGAAAAAAGGAAGGAAGGAAGGAAGGAAGAAAGAAAGGAGGGAAGGAAGGAAGAAAAGAAGAAAGGAAGAAAAAAAGAATGGAAGGAAGTCCAGTCGAATACACCGGAAAACGGTATACAGGAAAAGATGGAGGAAGGAATTAGGAAGCTAGGCTGCTTGTTCCTCTGAAAATCCTATCTATAATCATTTTCCTGCAAAACTGATCAACAAAAATTGTTTCAACATTACGTATATCTTATTATTAATATTTTTTTTTATCAAATGAAAGCAGGTTTTTACTTTTGCCACTGTATTAACCATTTCAACAACGGATTCTCTATCATCACGCGATGATGAAACACTCTTTATAGCAACAGCAGTTTTTAATCCATCTTTAAAACTCTCCTAGAAAATCAAATCAATGTTAAGTTTCTTTTACTAGTATTATTATTTACAAGATTAGTATTATTTTTATTTACAAGTATTATTTACTATACATAAGTTCTAAGGTCTGGGTTACAACAAGTCAATGTGTAATCTGGGCAAGAAATGGCATTTAAGAGACTCTAAATCTAAAAAAATGTCCTGTGGGGACCCCTAGAAATTATTTATTTATTATTTGGCCAATGGCCATACTGTATATAATTATAATATGTAGTTTACAAGAAATCTGGATAGCGAGACTTGTTATTAAGATCCCTAGTTAAACAACTAATTACAATTTCTAATTACAGTCGTATAGTTATTTTTAAAAGAAAAGAAAAATAAATTTATCTATATTAATTTTACAAATGAGAAGAAAGAGAAAAAAGTTAAAGAAGATTTAAGAAATATATGCATATTAGGTATATAATTAATACATAATGATCTGACTAAAATCTGGCAAAGCAAAATGCAATGGCCCCATCTTTCATGGAATCCTGGCTACATCACTGCTGTACTGTAACATAATTCAATTAGCAAAGTAGCTATGTGGGACAAAACAAACTAAGCAAATGTTTTCATTTTTGAGTTCTTCCATCCCTTATGAGCAAAAAATGAGAGAAAAAAAATAAGGCTCCACTTGCAAGTTTTGACTAATTATAGTAACTATGATAAATGCTGCATGAGTATAATCACTAAGCTAGATATATGGTCAATCTGCAAGAACTAATTAAGTACTGACCATAAATGTTCAGCCTGGTTGGTTAGGATTTGTAAATGGGAAAAACCACTGACAGAGTTAAATTAGGTTCAAACCATTTGTTGGGCTCAGGTTCAATTAATTTCTATACATTGAAAAGACATTGAAAAGACTTAAGCAAGAAGGATCGAGCCTTACTCTGTCTTAGTGCTTTCATAACTGTTTTGGGAATGGGGGTGGGTATACTTGAATTAACGATCCCACTCAAATTAATTTAGATGGACCACTATTGGGCATTTGGGGGAGGGGTACCAGCCCTTGAAAATAAGCACAGCAACTATTTGCCAAGCTCAACCTGCTTCTTCACTGCAGAAAAAAATACCTAACCGTTTCATTCCCTGCATGCATTGGTGCCATTTGGCATTTTTTATTTCTTGCTCGAGCTCTGACATGGTGGATCGAGTTAAATGGTTAATAAACTATCTCCTTATGCCTGGGTACGAGGTTGCCTCTCGAGGTGGTCGAGGTAGTGCCCAGGCACCGTGCTTCATTCCCATTGGTGGCATTTGGTGCCATTTGGTACTTTTTATTTCTTACTCTGTCTAACACCAGATGAATTTACTCGTCAAGGGAAGACCTCCTCTGACATGGAGGGAGTTAAAGGCTATCAAGTTCAGGTTTCTGGTAGGCCCCTAGCCCTAATGTAACTTAAAAAATTATAGAATTATTAGATCTTTATATGGGCAAATCAATAAAAAAAAAGAAAAAAATCTGGTTTATCGATTAAGTCTAGGCATCATATATGATTATACAGTACAGAAATATTGTCAGTTGATATTACAAATTCCACAGCCACAGGATGCTGATATAGCATTAATCACTCACCATGTTATCATCAATGTATCTGCAAACGAAAGAAATAAAGCTTAGCATGTCTTAAATATAAACAACAAGAAACAACGCCCTATTACTGTAACTGTTGTGCAAAGTGAAAGCTCGCAAATACAAGGTATAAATCAAGTCAACAACTGCATGGTTTCAACACTGCTCAGAACAGGCTCAGAAAGCATAAGTTGTATACTAGCTGAATTGATCTACAAATATCAACATCATACTTACTTGTTGACATCGTTAAGCGAAGTGGAAGCCATTTCGTTGTTTGTCGAAGATTCTTATAATTCTAAGCTTATAATACACGTCCCTAGAGAGAAGAATAGCACCTTGCAGCTCGACTGTCAGCGCGTCATAAAGCAGTACCTGGAAGATATGATTTCAATATACTCAACATCAACCAATCAGAAACGTTTATACAAGAATATTCCGGTATAAGTTTCCAGTATTGCAAGTTTGTTTTTTTTAATTTTTGCCTTTCTGCGAAAGATTATATCGTGAAATGTTATATCATTTGATTGTCATATGATATCATTTTAGTGATTTTACGCAGAAGGGCAAAAATAAAGAAACAACTTACAATACCGGAATGTTTGTGCATAAACGATTCTGATATACTTATGAAACGAAAATTAAGTTTGTCTTATTTGAAAGTACTCTTGAAAATGGCAGAGTAACATCTTTTGCAGTTTTTTGTTTCCTTGTTTCGTTCTTGAGATATTTCAGTTTGTTCCACTCATTCATGTGAAACTAACCAGTGACATCACAACGTGCATAATTACTCGGAAAGGTTATATATCTTGTTAAAATAAACGTATCAGTTGAAAATGTACATTTTTGTTGTTGTAAGGGACAACACACACACATAATTGCTTCGAAGTAATTCCGTCTGATAATAGAAAAGATCAATCAGATAACCTTTCTGGCTTTCCCGGTATCATGCACGTTGTGACGTCACTGTTTAGTTTCGCTTATAAAATACATATGATAAACAAAAACATGTTGTGCTCTAACTCAAGATGGGGAAATTTGACAAAGCTGGACTACAAAGTGCCAAAGTGGCAGTGGCGTGGTGGGCAATTTTCAGGCTGGGGTGGCCAGATTAGCTTTGGCGTCCCCCCCCCCCCAAAAAAAAAAAATATGAAAAAAAACATTACTGTATTTGATAAATGATCACATTTTTTGTTTTAAAATAACTGAAGTAGCAATATGTAATATTACAACAAACAACGGGTTCTCTCAAAGACCACGGCAATGCAAGCGGCGAAGTAGCGCCAAACCTCTAGGGGGGTCCGGGGGCATGCTCCCCCAGAAAATGTTCAAATCTAGAGTCTCTGATATGCCATTTCCTGCATTTTGGAGTGAGATTTTACAGAATTCTGAAGATTATAAAACTTCATAGAAAACACAAAAGATTACAGATTTCAGACCTTTATATCCCCCATTAAAGACCTAGCTATACAAAGAAATTTAAAGGTTTATTTTGTTAAGTTTTGGCGCCCTTGCTAGTTTTGGCACCCCTTCTGCAACCCAGCTGGGGGGGCCTTAAGATTATTTCTTTTTTTTTTACACTATTTCAATTCAAGCCAAAGGATGAAAGAGCATACGGAAAAGTATACATTTATAGGGAGTTTCAAAAGTTAGCAGTGCAGCCCTGTTCTAAATTCTAAGGAGTACTCCCCCTGCATTGATTTCCGCCATTTTGATTATTTCCGAAGAATGAGCGAAGATCTTTTCCGAATGCGAACCGAGAACGACATACTTATTCATTAACGCGTGGCCATTTTGGACTTTGGGGGAACATATAGAATTTCTTCTGGAAAAGATGAGTTAAAAAGAGTATGTTTAACCGATGAGCCCGTAAAAAGAAAAGAAAGATCTTCAGTTGGTATATTTCGCTAATTCGTCTGGTTTCATATTCTGCTTTGGTCTTGAAATTCTTGAATAATATTTGGCTCGAGTCTCGAGACGATATTTCATTTGGGATGCAAACACCTTTTATTTAATAGCTTAGCTTTCTTCAGTTCTCTTTCTTTTCTTATTTTGAGTACGACCTTCTCAAAGTATTTTCGTTTCTTAGTGATTTTAGGCTAGATAAACAATACTAGATTGTTTTTGAAGCCTGTTTGTCAGGTTATTAAATTCTGGCTAAAAGACGGTAAACACTGTGGTGGTTTATAAGCCCAGTTTGTGTCTGGGGCTAAATAATAGAGTTTGTATTCAGCTTAGCAGATATTATAAGGTTAGGGCTGCTAGTATCTGTGTCATACAATGTTTAGAATGTCTTGCCTTGCTTTTTTGGCAAGATCTCTAGGTATTGATCTTAGATTAGATAGACCAGAAATTAGTGATAGCAATTTTGCTGGTGTCAGCGTTTATAGGCAGCTAAGGCAGGTACTCTAATATGGCAGTCATATTACTCCATGTACCGTATAGGCATGTATACAGCACCTGTAGGTTCTATTCAGGAAGATCAGAGTATTACAGAGTAATTTGAATAATTTTGAGTCACCAACTCAAAGGATGGGGATTGAGTTAGTGACTGATGTTGTGAGGTGGAACTGGTTGAGATGGCTGGGGTATGTATTATGGAAAGATGATAGTGACTGGGTGAAAAAAAGCATGTCATATGAGGTGGAAGGTGCGAAAGCAAGAGGAAGACCAAGGATGACATGGAGTCAGGTTGTGGAGAGGAACATGAGAGAGAGTGGTCTAAAAAGGGAGGATGTGCAAGAGAGAGAAGTGGAGGAAACTGCTGTGGGGAGCCATCGGTTAACCCCTGTGTAAGTGGGGAAAATGGAAAATGGAGTGGGGTTGTTTTTTTAATAAATTATAACTTTCTTGAAAGTTTATGAAAAACCAGTTTTGTACATGTAACACATTGTACCTTGAGTAACTGGGTATACTTTGTGTAAAGAACAGTACAATACTTGGTTTAGTATCTGTAGAGTATAGTAAGGTTAAGTTTAACATTATAAATATTTATGTTTATTAATTGCTACTCACACTCAGAAAATGTGGCTGCTTTGATATTTTTTGTTTTTGCTTTTTATTGAATTGATTGGAAACCAAATATTGACTGTTGCTCGTGCCGAGTAGTATGCAGTAGTCTCACATTCATGCGTTGGATGTTGAAAATGTTTAACTTCCAAAGGGTACTGGAAGAGCAAGAGTATACATACATTCATAATTTACCCTAGGCAATTACCAGTAACTCGAGGAAATATATTATTCATGCAGTTCAATATTTTAATCAGTTTTATTTTAGGTTTCACTGTGAAAATGGAAAATTGTTCTTTGTGAACTTCAATGAAGATTAGAATAGCACATAAAGTTCTCAATATTCTCTTCTCATTTCTGTTTTGATAATTAATTTTATAATTTGTAAGTCTTGGTCTTTCAACTTGTAAAGTTTTGTTAGTTTTTGCTGTCACACAAAACTCAAATCTATTTTGTCTAGAGCTCAGAGTATTAATATCTATTTACAGCTTGTGCAGCAAAAAATAACAAAACTTTATAATAAGGTGTTATTTTGTTTTGCTAGCATTTTATCTCAATTCACTTTATTAACCACAGTAGTTTCTTCCTGATGTTAGTAATTTTATTTGGCAGTTCATTTACAGTATAGTAATTATTTTTTTGAAGTAGGATACATTTTTGCTATGATAAGTGATAAGTGACGAAAGAGAAAAAATATACTAAAGTATAAATCAGGATGAATATTGATGTCTTGCTATTTATGAATATACTCAGACAACCATCAACACAAGTTTTTAAGTAATACTTATAATAATATTCTATTATATAAGTTATAAATACATTCTTGTGTTTATGGCTGCGTTGTACTGTATATTATGCTTGACATAATCAAGTATTTTCCATTTCAATAATATACTGTATGCAGTTTCGTTTTCTTAAATTACTTACTCTCCTGTGTAGCAAAATATATATTTTTATACACAAATATGTAATTTATAAATTTTGCTTTGCATTTTTTATTTTAACCTATATTTTATATTACTTAATAATTGGATTAATGTTTTTGGCTAATATTCTGGTTGTTTTGAGAGGATTTGTAAGGTGTAATTGTGCTGTATAGTGTAGAGAATGTATAAAAATATGGACTTAAGGTTGGTGTTAATTTCTATTTGTGTGGATGGCTTATGTTTGATGATGGTCAGGTTTTCTATTAGTCCTTTCCTGGATATCTCAATTGGTTCTTTGCATGTCTATCATGGTTTTCTTACTCATCTACTTTCCTCTGGCATTAAACCAGTGGACTCCCCAGGTTATGGCAATATCTTAAGAACTGAACTTTCAATTGGAGTTTAAAAAACACTACTTGCTGAAAAGACAATGAATATCATTATTGGTTTACATGTATAACAAGTGGAAATAATCAATAACCTGGGTTGTTTAAGTAATTAAGTTGCTTTGCCATCTATTCTGGAATTGCCAAAGAACAAAACACAGTGTTTGGAAGAATTATATTCAAAACTTGAATGGTGAAAAGAAAGGAAGCATAATTCTAACTCAACTGAAATTCTCTTTTGGCAGATCAGAGTTTGTGAAGAAGTTACAGGTACAGTACAAGTATATATATATATACATATTTGTTATAATAACGTGATTACTTGTTGAGTATTTTTTGTTAATTTCATAAAAAATAATGTCAGTGCTTATGTATACCCAATATTTTCTTATTTTTTACTTTGTGTAATACGATAATTCGTCATTTTTTTGTGTAATCTTAGAGTATTCCAGGTTGTGTGGAAGGAAATACAATGTCCTCCCAAGAAGATTGTTATTTCTTTTTCAATTCCACTTGTACCAAGGTAGGTACTGTGTAGTAGAGTATCTAGTATTTAGTGTGACTACTAAAACAGTGCTGGGAAATGTCATAATTGAATCGCTTCATGTATGCAAAGATACTAAAGACAATTTAATTAGGCTGAATGTTGTTAAATTGTCTTGACACAGGGTGATGATTGTGCCTTTCGCCATGAGCATGCTGCTCTTGGTAATTCTGTTCTTTGTGAACAGTGGAAGAATGGCACATGTGGAAGAAATCCTTGTCATTTACGTCATGAAATTCAAGAGGTGAAGATACTTTGACACAACAATAAATATATATATATATAAATATAAATACTAAAATACCTACACTGATATCTAAACTAACTAGGCAGCACACTAGTGCTTATAATAATTATCAACTTTTTAATTAATATTTAACTTTTTTTTAAACCTCTGCTAATACTCGATATTTTAATAATAATTAAAATTATTTGTATTACTTGAGAAAGTTAAGTGTAGTAGTTAAAATATGAGTGGCCGGTCTTTATATGGGCATTTACATTATGGCGAGCTGAACATATCAAATTGTAAGTGTAATGATGAACACTTTGTTTAAGAGTCATAGGAAAGGTTAGATAAGATCATTTTAAGTCAGAAAAATCTGAATTTGAGCCACTAGTGTCTTATAACATTGATAAAACATTGATGTTTTAATTAATCATGTTTTAACAGTATTTACAAATATTTATTGAACCTTGATTTCCTTTGAATTTTCTTTATGAATTATTAATGCCTTTTGATAATAATTAGAATTACGTGTGTACTGTAATAGTATGTACATATTCGATTATTAGTACTCCATATACATACACACAACAACATAAATTACATACACACAACAACATAAATTACATAAATATACATGTATATACAAACATATAGATTTATACAAAAATACAGTACTAATAGAATATGTACATATGCAAGCAATTTTTATTATTATTATTTTAGCAAAGGTTTATAAGAACATTTAGTTCAAATTTCACGTGGTTTTCTTTACCTCCCATACAAACTGAATTGAATTGTCATTATAAATGCACGGTCTTTATCTGTATAAAGCCCAGGGAAGTATACAGATAAAGACATTTAACCCTTGTGAAATTTGAACTAAATTAGTTAATTACCTCGAACCTCGGCATTAAGCCTCAACTTAATGCCTCAGTTCTCGGTAGTTAACTCTTACTTAAAGTGCACATGAAACGAAAATTAAGTTTGTCTTATTTGAAAGAACACTTAAAATGATAGAGTAACATGTTTTACAGTTTTTCGTTTCCTTGCTTCGTTCTTGAGATATTTTAGTTTGTTTGATATGTAAATTAAACAACTTGACGTCACATGTGCGTAATGAGTTATCAGAGAAGGTTATATATCTTTGCTATTATCAAACCAAACTTAATTCGTAGGAAGTATGTGCGTGTGTTTCTCTCACAACGCCAAACATGTATAATTTTCAACTGATTATGTTTGATAATAGCAAAGATATATAACCTTCTCTGATAACTCATTATGCACATGTGACGTCAAGTTGTTTACTTTACATATCAAACAATATCTCAACAAGAAAGCAAGGAAACGAAAAACTGCAAAAGATGTTACTCTATCATTTTAAGTGTTCTTTCAAATAAGACAAACTTAATTTTCGTTTCATAGGCATTTTAATATTAATTATGGAGGTTAATTATAGTGTAGATATAGAATACAAGTTTAAAATATGGAAGAAACGTGAGAGCCTTCGCTCGAAACGTTAGAAACTACGTTCAATAATTTTAGCAGTACTCAAACCTTACTATATTTCGATTTGTATTTCAACACTGCCTACGCAGCACACTACTTTTATTTCACTGTTTAAAATATGGTTTGTGTACCGTTGAAATATTGATAGGGAGGTTTCTGTTCTCTTAAACTTTTTACCAGAATAACCAGATGCCCAAGTCAACAATTCCATGTTATTATGAGAACCAACCCAGTGGATGCCTTGGTTACCATTGTCAGTTCCTTCACCGCAAACCTCGTCCTTTCCTGGTAGATTACCAATTAAACCATGCAGTACAGCCTTCTGGAAACTTAAGACCAGCCATGCCACACCCAAGATTGAATATTCCATTCCAACAGAGATTTGTGCCTCCTCACATGCAGCAGTTTGGGTAAGATCTAGAATAACAAAAAATATCAAAATTACCTTTGAAGAATGCGACCATTCAACTGAAAAAAATATATTTGTTTCAGTCAGAAATAGACCATCAATGCTAAATGTATTCTAGTACTATCACGGCAACGTAGATTGGTCAGTGTACGACATTTGAGTCGCTACTGAAACGAAGAAGGCATGAACCAACGAGACAGACACATTTGAAATCCAATGTTTGTAATATCTGTGCTACGGTAATTGACATTTGCTTTTGGAAAATATATCATTGTCATGCCTGCGCACTAAGTAGGGGAAGCAAGACCCGGAGGAAACCGGAATGTTTTTTTGTTTGGCCTAACAAACCAAAGTGTGAATGTTGAAGCTGAATGCACTGTGGTTAATAAAAGATTTTTATCTTCTGATCACTCCATGTTTAGAGTCCCAGCTCGTCCTCGTGTGGACTTCTCACCAAGAAAGATGCAATCAATGCCACCAAGGTTTCCTGCGACGGACATACGTCATGCATTGTTTACCAATCCTCCAAGAGAGTTAGTCCCAGGCCCTAATTTCAGAGCTATGAGACCAAGGTTGTTTGACGAGAGAGGATTGGGTTCTATGAATGGTCCGGTGGTTGGCAATCAACAACAGGCCTTTGAGCCAAGGCTACGTCATAACGTCATGAAAAACCCACCATTGAGAATCCCGATGGCGAGTGATCAACAAAAGTTGGCACTTAATGATAGAAAGATGTCTAATATTAGTCAGCCTGGGAAACTTAATGATGGACAAGGTAATCACAAACGTGCTTAAACCTAACTATTATGTGGTCCTTACATCATGGAGTAATTACGGAGAACAGAGCACGCAGCTAAACAAAAGCGGCGTTATGTTAAATTTATGTTACATTAAATACTTAATTAAAGTGGTACTTGATAATTGTGCAAAGTTTCATTTCACAACGTTGTATTTTACGTGCGAAGTTTGGAGCGCCGCCATTAAAGTTGAGGAGAACTTATGACATCATGGACTCAACAAAAGCAAAAGATCATTGTTGTTGTCAACAAAAAGGGTCATTGTTGTTATTGAGTCTATGACGTTATAAGGTTACTCGACTCATTCTTCTCGAGCTCGGCCACTTTAATGGGGGCGCTCCAAAGTACAAACTTTACACGTAAAATATCACCTTTTCTTCAACGAATTTTGAAATGAAACTTTGCACGATTACCAACTACCATAACATCTTTTTTTTTTATCAGAAAACCATTTTAAGTGCGTTTGTCTTTGGTTTTGTAGGTTTGCTGGGTGAACCACCATTATTGCCCTTTCCTTTTGGTAAGCAAAAATATAATGATTTATTACGACTTTCAAAGAAATAACAAAATTATGTGAATACCATAATGTAAGGTCTTCCCCAGAGGTGAATAAAATCGTCTGGCGTTAGTACTGTTTAATAAACGAGCAGGAGTGTTTTATCCGATATAAAGACACGAGGCGAAGTCGAGTGTTTTTATATCTGATAAAGCACAAACTGCGAGTTTATTGAACGGCTTAAAAAACGAACCACTTGGTAAGTTCATTGACGTAGTAAGTTTGAAAAATAACCTTGTCTAAGCCGAGAAAATCAAAGCTAAAGTTTATGTAAATCAGGAGGTATCTTTATCACATATAAAGACACTGATTAAACTTTAATTTCTTTTGAATTTTCCTCATGAATTATTAATGAGTTTTTGAAGTCAAAATAAAATATAGTGAATCTATTTGGATAGAAAAGAGTGTTGAGAGATTACTAAAGATAATAATTAAGATATGTATTCTTGTTTTAGGTGGAGTATTTCCTTTTAATATTATACCTCAAGTCAATAAAATGGTGGCAGAAAGGTCAAAAAGCCGGTCATCAGGTGAGTGAACTTGAGCACGTTCTTTCAAGTCAGATATTAATAGAAATTGCTGCAGACAA
Organism: Paragorgia papillata; assembly: GCA_035771165.1. NCBI lineage: Eukaryota > Metazoa > Cnidaria > Anthozoa > Scleralcyonacea > Coralliidae > Paragorgia > Paragorgia papillata. Next base: position 371,750 of record JAWNZC010000121.1, on the reverse strand, counting down.
GTTTTATTCGCGTTTTCTTCCAACTGCTAACTTTCTTCGTTATGTTTGTATTAAGGAAAAGACTCGTCGAAATCGCGGACTGTGAAGAAATTAGACAGCAAGTCCAGACATCGAAAATCATTCAAGACTGTAAGACGTCGTGTAGAAAGACGATCGTCCCAAGGTTGGTGCCGTGATGATAATGGTGATCATAATAATAATAATGATGATAGTGATGATGATAATAGTGATGATAATAATAATGATAATAATAATAGTGATGATAATCATAGTGATGATAATAATAGTATAATAGTGATGATACTAATAGTGATTATAATAATCGTGTTGATGATAATAGTGTTGATAATATCAAATAGTCGTATACACCATTTTGTAAACATAGCCTTTTTACTAGAAGCGTTCCTGAAATATCGTTGGAATATATTCCTCAAGTTGACCAATTCATTTCATGAAAATTATTGCTAATTTCTTATTTTGAATTTGATTGGTTTCTGTTTTTTAAACAACCAATAAAAAACAGGATTATTTGCCAAACACCAATCAAATTCAAAATAGAATTCAAAACAGGAATCTTATCAAATGAATTGTTCAACTTGAGGAATATATTGCAACAATATTTTACGCAACGCTTCTGTTGCCACGACAGTAATTGATTGGTTTAAAAATTAGATGCAGTCGATGTGAAGAAGGAAAGAAAAGAGAAAAGAAGTTTCACCAAAGATATCAAAGCCAAAGGTAAGTTATCTTAGGGCCTGTTCACATGAGGCGAGTTATCTCGTTTTATCATGTGAAATAGGGTCAACTTTGACCCTAGCCCCCGAGTTATCCCTACCCCCCGAGATAACCCGGTCTCGTGTGAACAGCCCCTTAGATATTAACAAAACAGGTGATGATCTGATCTGCAGCACGGGGCGAGAAAAACAGTTTATGATTTACGCCCAAAACATTGACGAATTCGTCTGCATTGATCGCTAAGCTTTTGACATTGCTTTTGAAAAACATTATGTCATAGCAATGCAATACAGATTAAACAGCAACCTAAGCGAATAATATACAATTATTGGATGAAGTTGAGCATGATATCAAGAATTATCAAGGCCGAGGTTTGTGTTATCTGCCGAAGCCGAAGGCTGAGGCGGATAACACAAACAGAGGCCTTGATAATTCTTGATATCATGCGATAACCGAATTCAATAATTGTTTTATTATACAATTATAAATGTAGAAGCCTTTAGAAAGTTTTTTACAAAGTTAGGTAAAAATAGTAAATATTCATACCGTCTTCAGTTCGAGGTTCGCTAACTTTTTTCGCTTTCAAATACAAATTTCTCCTTCAAACACTGCTTTAAACTCTAACAGATGTATGTGTAGCTCGCTTGTTTTTTCTTGGTGGTTTTAGCGTCAACAAAACGTGCCAAATCCGCCAGATTAATCCGTTTCTGATCTTCGCTCCTAAGGACGGCCGCCATGTTTGTTTTGTTTAAACCGCTGGCCAGCGCGTCATAGCTACAGATATCAAGAATTATCTGTAGGTTTTTAGCCAATCACAGTCGAGATTGTATCAGCATTGTATAATAATAAAGATTAGTGTCCAGCACAAAACACGGATGTACTGTAAGCCATCGTACATATCGTACACTGGGCACTAATCTTTATTAATCGCTTACGTTTTCCGCCTGATGAATCCCTTGCCTGTGTCTTAAAGAAACAGCAATGTCGTGTGGTAACATAAGTAGCAACCTCGTCCCCAGGGCGTTTGAGGAAGGAAGCGAGCAGGCCGATCAAACGCCCTGGCAAAGGCTGGAATCAAGTGTGAAAATATTCCAATATATTTGGAAAATTTTCCCGCCAGATTGACCATCGGGCTTCCGGTCTATGTACGTCAGCTTATATATTTGAATGAACTGAATTCATTAAATAAACACAATTTATTGTCTCTACGAGAAATCCAACATGCTAAATTAGCTCAAAATAACCTTAACACACTGAAATAAACAAAATACACTTGCCTGGGTTGTTTGTGGTGAGTTTGCGATGATATGTTGGTTAAGTTTCAAGATTGCTCCAGAATAACAACCCGTCAATATTATTATATTACGGGTTGGTCTGCAGCAATCACGAAACTCTTCAAACCAACATATCGTCGCAAATTCGCCACAAACAACAACCCAGGCAAGTGTATTTTGTTTATTTCAGTGTGTTAAGGTTATTTTGAACTATTTTAGCATGTTGGATTTCTCGTGTTGTGTTGACTTGTACAACGGCTTATTTAATTAATTCAGTTCATTCAAATATACATGTATAAGCTGACGTCACCAATCTCGAAATAAAACTGCATTAAGTATCTATTGTTTACAAAATGAAGCCGGAAGTCACCCATTACTAAGGGACCAAGTGATGGTCTTTCTAGCGTATTCTGGCACCGATATAAACATTTTGTTGAATGAGATGCTGAATCTTTGAAGGAAAATATAGTCTGTTCAATATTCTTTTTTGGTACAGAAGACGTTTTAAGAAGACATAAAGACATTTTTCAGCATGTTTGGTCCCTTAGTAATGACGGATTTCTTTTGTTTAGCTGGCTTCATTTTATGAACCAGTGGACAATAGGTTGCACTATCCAGTTTTCTTTTGAGATCAGTGGCTGACGTACATACGACCGGAAGCCCGGTGGTCTATCTGGCGGGAAAATTTTCCAAATATATTGGAATATTTTCTCACGTGATTCCAGCCTTTGCCAGGGCGTTTGATCGGCCTGCTCGCTTCCTTCCTCAAACGCCCTGGGGACGAAGTTGCATAAGTAGCAGTTTGGTTAAAAGAGTTTTATCTCCTGTAAAACCAATTCCTCTTATAGCTGCGGTTCAATATAGAACTTCTTTAAATCTCTCTTCTAATATACCGTTTAGATACTTCAAGTAGGCAACGTAAGGTAAAGAGAGACCGCGTTTCGTCAAAGAAAAGCAAGCGTGGTGAGTTGATTTTATTGTAGAAATAAATATGTGCTTGCATGGTCGTAATCAGCTAGCATCTCATTTTAATCCTACAACCTAATTAACCGTAACTATAATTAACCACACTTAATGAACCATACCTAATTAACCGTACCTAATTAACCATACCTAATTAACCATACCTAATTAATCATACCTAATTAACCATACCTAATTAACCATACCTAATTAACCATACCTAATTAATCATACCTAATTAACCATACCTAATTAATCATACCTAATTAACCATACCTAATTAACCATACCTAATTAATCATACCTAATTAACCATACCTAATTAATCATACCTAATTAACCATACCTAATTAACCATACCTAATTAACCACACCTAATTAACCACACCTAATTAACCACACCTAATTAACCATACCTAATTAACCATACCTAATTAATCATACCTAATTAACCATACCTAATTAACCACACCTAATTAACCACACCTAATTAACCATACCTAATTAACCATACTTAATTAACCACACCTAATTAATCATACCTAGTTAACCGTACCTAATTAATCATACCTAATTAACCGTACCTAATTAACCGTACCTAATTAACCGTACCTAATTAACCGTACCTAATTAACCATACCTAATTAACCATACCTAATTAATCATACCTAATTAACTCGTAATTTGTAAGATTACAAATGTGTAAAAACCTGAAATAAAACAGGTCGTTTAACCTTATCCGAGATTATCCTTGCTTTTGCAGAAAGACGTCCCGTGGATGTGATATCAACTGTAAAAGACGATGACAGGGATGCTTATAAGAAAGGCGATAAAGAAATGGCGGACGGAAATAACCTTCCATTCAAGGTGAAATCACTGGAGGAAATTTTGCGCGACAAGGCTTTAAAGAAATTGCGGGAACGACAACAAATGAAGGAGGCTCTTAGCGATGGTGACAAGAACGCCAAAACTCCTACTTCACTTGAGAAGAAAGATTTAAATACTGAACTTGGTTTAGTAACGAATGTTCATAATGCGACGGACAAGAAAGATGACTCTGTATCCCAACCCCAGCCAAGAAAAGTGCCAACTTTGAAAACTAAGAAAAAAGGAAATGACAAGACTCTTATAGATGCTGAGAGCAAGGACGTTGTGGTGCCTGGAGTGATAAATGTCGGGGAGGAGCTCACCTCCGGTGTTGATGATGGTAAAAGTAACGATAGTGCCGGTAGTAAAACTTCCGGTGTTGATAATGCGAAAAGTAATGGAAAACTTTTGCACGATAAGCTAAGCACAGTCAAAGTAAAAACTTTGGATGAAATTAAACGTAGCAAGTTAAAAAGACTTGACCTAGCAAAAAGTGCGTTAAACCCAAAAACTGTTGATCTTAATAAGAGTCCCAAGGAATGCAAATTAAAACCACTGAAACCACTTACGAACAATCCCAGGCGCAAGAGCCTGGGCACGAGTGGTAGTAACCATGGTAGCAGTGGCAACAGCAGTACTCAAAGTCAAACAAGTGATGATGATAAAAAAGAACCGTTGCCCGCCATTACAAGAACACCTAAGATTCAGGGGAAAACAATTCACAATAAAACGATGGCTGTGAAACTTATGAAGCGAAAACTTGCATCCCAACTACCCAATAACCAATCTGCCCCAGCCATCAAGGTACAGAAGTTAATAACCAATTTGGAAACTGAACAGATGGGTTCCGCTGTTGAAGACACGGTGAACAAAAGAGAAACTAAAAAGCAAGATACGCCTCCAAAGGAAAGCAACATTTCTCCTTCTTTAGAAACAGTGAAGAAAAACAATGTCACTGTCCAGACAATGTCCAGAGTTCGTAAACAAAAACTTGTGTCATCTAATCTGAACGGAAAGACACAAAACGAGAACTTTACACCTAGTACTTCTTCAAACAATTTGATGCATTCAACATCAATAAGAAACGATCAAATAGGAGCGACTGATACACAGAACTCAGTGGAAAAGAATGATGTTGGCTTGGAGAGTAGTTTAAACCAAGATCCTGTGGAGGAAGTGAACAGTAAAAAGCGTACTGAGACTCCTAAACCAGTTAAGAAAATCAAGCTGAAAAGAATGGGATTCAATGGAGCGAAGACTGGGAACGAGAACGAAGGTAATGTGATTACACGCATGTGTCGGCTTTGTGCTCGCATCTCAAAAGTGGCGGGAAACTTCGGGAAACCATATTGATGCTTTGTGTTATGCCGAAGTTTTTCCAAAATACAACAGCCAACGCTGTTTACCTAACCTATCGCGTGTATTAAGAACAGAGCTTTATCATATTGCGCGATTTTCTTTGCTCTAGATCCAACTGGGTTGATAAAACTGTATTCCTAACCTCTTCTTGTTCTTGTCCTAAGGTAAATCAAGTGGGCTTGGTCGAAAGATCCGAGTAAATCGAAAGAAACCAGTCGGAATAAAAGAAGGTATTTGTTTTTCAATTTGCAATAAGACTTCTTATTATATGGCTGGGTTTGATTACCTGTCCGTACGCAAAACGACGCACGCTGATTGGTTCCCGAGAGGTCGGGATTTTACGATATTGACCTCCGGTCTGTGTCCGGGTCAATACGCTTTTTTCTCGGCCCTGCAAGTTTTGGCGAGAACATTTCTCAGTTGATTTGAATACAAATAAAAGAGAACTGGTTATCTTTATTCAAATATTCTGAACAATAAAATGTGTTGGAACATTACTGCTGGTTTTCTTTAAAGCTGTTTATCTAAGAACGTGACAAATCAAAGCCGAACTGGTGTAAACAAGAAGGCCAAGAGCGACATGAAAAAGTTAACAGGTAAGGTAAACAGCATACTCCCAAGACGAAAACAACGCTCGAAGCTTAAAAATAAAGTGAACCAATAGCCATATAATAACTTCCTTATTAACCTCGTTTGCTCAGTCTGTACGGGAAAGTATTTCCCTCGGTTTTATCGCACAAACCTCGCTTCGTCGTCGCTCGGTCTGTACGAAAACCTCAGGCAAATACTTTCCCGTACAGACCTCGCACTCGGTTAATAAGTCCTTATTCCAGAATCGGACTAATTTTATCTCAATGGTCTTTTTTATACCGACCTTGATGCTTGGCTTTTTCGGCAAAATAATTATACCTTTCTGCTTTGTTGAGCTTATTTTATTTCGCTATTTAATTTCTAGATGCTGTTCAATTAGATCAAGAAAACACGAATGTGGAAACATCTTACTTGAGAAGGAACAAGGAAGAGGAAGGAAAAGAAAGTTTATCAATGGCAACTTCTCAGACAGCCACAAATAATAGTGCAATGCCTTTACAGATATTTACTAATGCCGATGAGGCTTTGCACATATCTACAAGTACCACCACGGTTACACAAATGTCCCCTGTTGTCGCTAGAACTCCACAGATATCCACAAGTATACCTATGGCTGCACAGATATCCACTAATATCACTAAGGATAAACATATGTCTACTAGTATTGCTAGAAATCCACAGAAATCTACAAGTATACCTACGGTTACACAAATATCCACAAATACCACCACATCTACACAGATGTCCACTAATACCACGAGAACTCCACAGATATCCACAAGTATGCCTATGGCTATACAGATATCCACTAATACTCCAAGAAATCCATGGATATCCACAAATACCACCACATCTACACAGATGTCTACTAGTATTGCTAGAAATCCACAGATATCCACAAGTATGCCTATGGCTACACAGATATCCACTAATACTCCTAGAAATCCATGGATATCCACAAATACCACCACATCTACACAGATGTCCACAAATGTTACAAGAACTTCACAAATATCTGCAACTGCCACTACGGCTACACATGTATCCTCTGTTGTCCCTAGTACCCCTCAGGTATCCAAAAATACCCCTATTAATACACAGGTGTCCACCAAGACCACCACGGGTTCTGAAGTAAACAAAAGTCTCGCGACGAGTACATGGATGTCCACTCATGCTGCTAAGACTGTAAATATAGCCGCAAATATAAGCGACACTTCTCAGATATCTCCCAATACTGTGAATATTAACCACCAACCAATTGACTTCCAAAGGAAAAGCTCTCTTGTCCTTGATCGACTTGTAAAAGAAGTGTAAGTTCTACTGTATTTCATAATTTTTTGCTCATATTTTGAATGCCGCTTGATATAAAATTAATATAGTAAAGAGCTTTATTTATATAATATTTAAAACGCGAACAGAGATAGAGATAGATAGTTTAATAAGTCAAAATCTTACAGCCCTCAAAAACAGCTGAATTACGATTAACTTTACAATATAGTTAGATAAAATTAAACAGAATTTTAAATTATTGTCATATATCAGCAGTGTTTTATCAAGTTTTGATTCAATTAATTACAAAAACGGATGGCAATTATATATAAAATTTTATTTCTATTAGTATTCTTCCTTACGTCAATAAGTTTTATCAGGCATTTCCTGTGTGTTTTCCTTATGAATTATTAATGAGTTTTAAATGCCTGTTCTGGACAATCCTGTTCGCATTGCTCGATTGAGGCACAGTTAATAGAACATAATACATGGTTTGGAAACTCGTCCAAAGTGATTGTTCTATGTTTTTGTTTATGTTTATGTTTATGGAAATTTGTGCAATTTCACGGTATTGTATTTTCTGTATAATGAAGCAGTCATCCAATAGGAACCCTCGGGTTTAATTAGTGTGGTCCTTCATCGTCACGTCCATAGAATTTACTTCCATATAAGGAACTCCATTGTCAGTTCAACATGACCATGCTTCATGTTGAAAGACAATAGAGCTTCTAAACCATGTATATGTTCTATTACCCTGCGAGCAGAGCCTTCTTTTCCTTATTTCTTCGCTGAGAGAAAAGTAGGCTCTGCTGTATTCGTGACTGGTTTCCATTGCGCATGCATGTCAGTTGCTTGGTTACAATCTCGAACCCAGTCCCAATCAGAGCAGAAAACAAAACGAGAACCGGTTAAACGGGTCTTAAACGGGTTACTTCGTCCTAAATCTTGGACGAAGCCAAACACGAATACAGCAGAGCATACTTTTCTTCCTCTCTCTCAGCGAAGAAAGAAGGAAAAGAAGGCTCTGCTCGCAGGGTAATGTTCTATTAATTATGATTGAGGTTTGTTTAAACAGGTAATGACAAAGGGTTAATTTAGTCAACGTTTTTCTATTATTAGATCTGACGACATCAGAGACGAAGGAGACGTTCTTCTTGACGAGGCACTTGAGAAAGCCATTGCCGAAATGTCTCCGGTTCCGACCGACGACGAAGACGAAATCTCGAACGCTGACGATCTTTTGCTGGAAATAGAAGAAATGATAAATTACTGATAGACAATCTTGTTCCAGTGATTTTCATCTTTCCTCTGTAAATAAACCTCTCGAATTTGGACCATTCTTGTTCTGCAGCGCTACTCAATATAGAAACTACCACTGTAAAGAAAATGGATTTACTTTAATCTTTCACTTCACAGCTTCTCTATCGCTTTTACAACATTGTCTTTGATGTTCTAACAAATATAGCTATGTCGACATTCTCCTTTTTTGGCAGTTTTTTTTTTTTTTATTATCTCGTTTAATTTATGGAGAAAAACGAGAGTTATGTCTCGAAGAGCTTTGATGATATTAATCTGTGGCAAGAAACTCCTTCTTTGGCCAAAGGTTTGCTGAATTGGGATGCCATAACACATTTGATGACGATGTATACGCACGCCAATGTTTAAAGTTTATGGTAACTGATGGAGTAGTTTAGGGCCAAGCTAGGATTCGATTGGGTTTACCAGGGATCAACAGCGAGACTTTGTAAAAAAGATTGCTAAAGTCAACCAGATGATTGTGCGTGTGTTTCAACTAAACGTCCTATGTCCACGAGCAGATATAGCTAGAAGTCAACGCGTCAATATCTTGGGTTGAAAGACATGTTCTGGATCTACAGAATTATTTCCAAATCACACCAGATTCATATTTTGTGTATTGCGTTGAATGAGCGCAAGAACATACAAGCGACTTTTAATTGGTTTTCAATTAAACTAGAATGATGGCCAATTGCAGCGTTTAACTACAAACTGGAAAATATGGCAGTTGAAAAGATAATGTACTGGATCATTTTGCAGCTTTCTTGTGCTATTTTAATTAATTAAATTTTCCCAGTTTCAACGAGAATAAGCATCGTGTTTTTTTTCATCTCGGCAAACTAAAGTGTGTGAATCCACGCATCTTTGCCGTTTTTGCGTCACATGAACGAGATGGCGTTTTTGAAACACAGATTTTTTCTTGAAAACCTTAATTATATTTATTTAAAGTGTCGGCTGAAGTGAAATATAGCTAGCATATTTGTTTTCGCATTAACGACGAGAAAAACATGGTAGGAGCATTATCTAAAACTTTTCAGTCAATTTAGTGTATTTTCTCCGACAGATAAGCCTCAAAGTTTTGTTTTGCCAAAAAGGAGCAGTACCTTGAGTCGATGATTAAATGATAACGATGATTACGTATGATAACGATGACTATACGTCATTAGCTCAACATATTCGTTCACAATCCTTATTTCGAAATACCAAGTTTGATAGTTGGTACTGGAATAGTACGTACTGAATTTTTTGGGAAATGGTTATTTAGTAGAGAAGCTTAAAAGTGCCTATGAAACGGAAAACAAATCTGTCTTATTTAAAAGAACACTTAAAATGATAGAGTAGCATCTTTTGAAGTTTTACGTTTCCTTGCTTCGTTCTTGAGATATTTCAGTTTGTTTGATATGCAAATTAAACATTTTAACGTCGCGTGTGCATAATGGTTATCCAGTTTGCTATTATCAAACCAAAATAATTCGAAGGAAGATTTTGTAGATTTTCAAATCAAGTGATTATATTTGACAATAGCAAAGATATAACTTTTTTCGATAACTCATGCACGTGTGACGTCAAAATGTTTAAGTTGCATATCAAAGAAACTGAAATATCTCGAGCACGAAGCAAGGAAACGGAAACTTCAAAAGATGTTACTCTATCATTTTAAGTGTTCTTTCAAATAAGACAGACTTAATTTTCGTTTGGCACTTAAAGTTTGTTGAAGGAAAAATATGATACCTAGAATTTTTCACTTCGCAGACACTTTTTACCACATCCGGAACTCTCTATGCATTTCCAGACGTCTTTCAACGGATATAATTAATATGAATGTTATCATATCATTCTGCCTTTGTGATATATTTTGAGGTTTGTGGACAGAGCAACTTAAACTATAAGCAATCATCAAGCTGAGAAATGACAAAAACGCCAAATATTGCATTTGATGCTTGCATTAACACACGGTGCTTAATCTCAATTTTACTGGTTGAAATAACTGGTTGCTGATAATATTGAAACGGTTGAACAAGATTCAGAATGTATATATTATATGAACAACGCATTAACACTCGTTTTGTGATGGTGTTCTGTGGGTCATAATGCTAAGGATCATTTGGAGGACAACAAGATTGCCTTTCGTAGAAATTAGTAATGTTGTTTGGCACAAGAGTTGCTTTGTTTATACTTTATCATGTAAATATATGTCTATGTAATATAAACAAAACACTGACACTCATTTTGGAGGTTTTGCATAATGGTGCTCAGTAAAGTGTAGGTTATATGCACTCCAATAACATACGTTCAAGCTTTACTTATTACTTTTTTACTTTCGTACGACGTCCTCTAAACAAAAGAATTATTTTTGCAAAACAAAGAAAATGAATAATTGTTAGTCCCAAGAGTAATCTCAACACCGTCCTCGTTCTTTACACAACGCCACTTAGAGCATTTTCACGTTTTCGGGACGACGTCAACGGGCAAAAGATGAGAAGTGTTGATTGAGATTGACTTCAATACGGACACCGCAATCATTTTAGCAATACTGGGGCGTTTTGGAAGTCACCAAACTAGCTTCAAATACCAAATATAATAGTCAGTTAACCGTGACTTCTTTAAATTGTAAAACTTTAATATCTTGCGTTTTAACCGCCGTCGTCGGACCTAGCATCTGAAGCCCGGCGCACACGAGAGCTCTTAGCTGAGCTCCCGACCTCGCGAGGCGACTACTTCAGTTCCTTGGCCTCGACAAGCCTGGTCGCACACGTTGAGCAAAGTGCTGAGCTGTTTGCTGAGATGACGATTGAATTTCGAGCAATTTTTTAAATTTTGAGCAATTTCCTCCATGGCTTGTTGTCGGCGATCTCTGTCTTTAAACTCTGTTGACCTTACATCATATAAACAGGGGTAATCCGGCCATATTTCAACTAATTTCTCCTCTGATAACAGCTCACTTAGTTGCTCGCTTGTGTTCGACGCCATATTGAAGCCGCGATTTCTTCTCACGTGAGGAAACAACGCGTTTTCATTGGCTTATTTTCGCAGACGTGTGAGAATTTTGCCTCGCTAGAAAAAAAATATCAAACACGATAGATATTTTCCTCAAGGCCTCGAGAGGTGAATTCCTCACGAAAATCAACCGCACACGAGAGCTCATGACTGAGCTAACAGACTCGCGAGACCGTTAGCTCAGCCAAGAGCTCTCGTGTGCGCCGGGCTTTAAAGTCCCTAATTATATTTCCTCGCATGCGCAAAATCGTTCATTTTAAGCTCTGAAGGCAAGCGGCCCTTGCCTTGATGAATAATCAAGAAATAATCTAAACTCTTAAGCAGGGTGTATCAAGATAAGTCTTCTTAATCCACTTGACTCTTTCTAGACAAAACATCTAGAACAGTCACGCAAACACTAACAAGTGTTATGCAACCACGACATTAAAATCGCGTATAAACAGTGTTCCGTTGGCGTTGGTGAAGGCAGAAGATTTAGTTTGAGTCCTTGAGAGACTGACTTTGTTCAGAGATTGGTCCAGAAATTTTTTACTCAGTAAAAATGTTTAGGCAAGCGGCGCTTGCCTACGCTTACATGACCGCACGCCACTGAATGCAAGAAATAAGATGTTTTATAGGGTGCTTCACGCGCTAATGCGGTATATCTTTCATAAATAATTTTTGATACAATAAGCAAGTTTCTGTCCAGCAGAATCATTCATTTACACTCAAATAACGTAAAAAACATGTTTGCTTTAGTCGCAAAAATAAACCAGTCGACAAAGAAAAGCGCAAAATATTAACCCGTCGACCTGTCGACATAGAAAGCTCAAAACACTAAACCTGTCGACATAGAAAGCGCAACTGAACATTAAACCTGTCGACCTGTCGACTAAGAAAAGTGAAAAATATTAACCTGTCGACCTGTCGACATAGAAAGCTCAAAACACTAAACCTGTCGACATAGAAAGCGCAACTGAACATGAAACCTGTCGACCTGTCGACAAAGAAAAGCGAAAAATATTAACCTGTCGACCTGTCGACATAGAAAGTTCAAAATATTAAACCTGTCGACCTGTCGGCATAGAAAGCGCAACTGAACATGAAACCTGTCGACCTGTCAACGTAGGAAAGTATATAACTGCAAACCACACGCGGCTTCAACACTTTACTAGTTGATTGAATTGATTGAATCGTGACGTGTCGCTAGTTGTGACGCAGCTGGTGAGTTCTTACACGGTACATAAGCCTATTTGCCTAAGTATGGCTTTTATTAATTAGCATCATATTGCCCTCTTTGTCGTCTGACTAGCTGAATGAAAGATGGTCGTGGTCGTCATTTGTATAATTGTCGCTCTCATTTGCTCATGGATGACTTGGAAACGTGTAAAGTTCTGCCAAATCATCGCTAAAATCCCAGGTCCTGCTTCATTACCTATTGTTGGTAATGCCTTACAGTTTAAGAGAGAACCGCACGGTACGTGACTTAAATAAATTATTTGAGCGATATAGGTATCAGATAAAGTAAAGCCATACTAGAAGCATGCAACAGACTATCTCAGAATAATGGATAAACTTTTATCCATAGAAGCCAGTACTCGAATACGCCTGAATCGTATGGCACACCAGTTCCAAACTACCTCTCCACTAAGATTAAACTTGTGCAGAAGCGTGCACGACAATTTCGTTTATAACCACAGATCAATTTGAAAGCAAGGTGTTGTCTTATGTACCACGTGATAGCTTGTTTACGAGTTAACAATTGGATGTTTATCACGTTGTACATGAGAATACACCTCGTGATTGCTTTAATATTAAGAATAGAATAGAATAAAACTTTTTTATTACGGTTTTTTTATTAACCGTAAAGGTTATCTAACATACGGCCCTTGACACTTCGGAAGCGGTAAAAAAGCCGATCCATGTCTCGCTGCGGATTTGAGTAGTAATGTATATTGTATCTGGGTATACCCGTCTTGACATCAGGAGACAAGACTTGTGTGTTCGAAGTCCTTGAACTCTTTCCTGTCCGAATCGGTCTTTAGTATTTTATTATGACTAACACCAGACGATTTTATTCACCTCTGGGAAAGCCCTCGCACAGGAATGAGTTAAAAAGTTATGCAATCCGACTGCACACGCACGGACAAGTGTTGCGCAATAAAGACTGTGTCTCCCTGTGTCGAACAGGTTCGGTTACAAACATAGTTTTATCCCTGCCATGTCTTTAATATGACGCAATGTTTAAGCAATAGTTTTATCTTGTATATATTAGAAACTGTATTTTATATTTTTGCACATAATGTTTCATTAGTAACTATGGTTAATATACAATGTATTCATTTTGTAAATGCGAAGATCTGTTAATAAAACTTGATTTATGAAATTCAGTCTATAAAGGCAATCCCTATAAATCGGAGAAACGTGCGGTATCTGGTAGAGTCCAGCTGAGCTGAATGCAAAAATATATGCGACCAAGGCAGGGTTCTGCCCAGGAGCATGCGCGAGTGCCGGGTACCTACGGGCCCGGGGGCTCAACTATGTCGTTATGTTGTGTTGTTTCAGACTGCTGACATAAGACATCAACATAACGTACGTGGCTTTTACCTTTGCGACGTTTGCGTTATTGTCTTTATGTGGTTATGTTGCTAGTGTGAACTTTGACCTTAAGACATATTTATGTGTGACAGATTTATAGAATTATAGTAGACTGAAACTGAATTGGCGTAGTTGCGCCACTGGTTGAGTCGTTCGATGTATGACATATACCGCTATGTGCAAGTATAATAATAATAATAATAATAATAATAATAATAATAATAATAATAATAATAATAATAATAATAATAATAATAATAATAATAATAATAATAATAATAATAATAATAATAATAATAATCATAATAATAATAATAATAATAATAATAATAATATTTAATACTTATATAGCGCAAATTAACATACAGTGTTATGATCAAATGCGCTTATGAGCAAGTATATGATCATGATATATGTTAATGTCGTAATGCATGTTAAGAAAGGAGAGAGATATCAGTGGGGTTGGTCTGAAATGTTTAGTTACTTTAGTATAGATTAATTTTGAGACAACACATGCATGTGGGACGATACGACGCCGTGTTGTGTTGTGTTGTGTTGTGTTGTGTTGTGTTGTGTTGTGTTGTGTTGTGTTGTGTTGTGTTGTGTTGTGTTGTGTTGTGTTGTGTTGTGTTGTAATTTTGGCACTAATTATTTATTAATATAATTTTAGAATTTCTTTCCCAGTTACATGGTTGGTGCGATGAATATTGTCAAGGCGTATTCTGTGCTTGGTTTGGTCCGCTGCCTATAATTTTTCTTTATAAACCAGAATATGTCGAGGTAAATAGTCGATCTAGATCTGGCAACATGAAATATTCAAAACAGAAATACTTCGTAAAGCCGAATAAAACTGTAAAGATGATGGAGGTATGTTTTGGGAGATTGGTTAGTGCGCGACGAATTTTAGCGGTATTTATCTCAAATTTCCAGGAAAAAAGGACAAATACTGGCTGATCGTGAAAATATAAATTTGATGAGTATTCATTCAAACTTTCCCTGTTGTTAACGATAATACACACACACTCCAGATAAATTAGACGTGGATCAAGTCTGTCTCTCGAAGGGACGTCGAGCGCGCCGCGAAGAATGGGGAGAGGGAGAGACAGACTTGATCCAAGTCTAAAAACCGTGTGCGCTTGTTTTATACTTTTTAGTGGTTATTAAGATACACGGCATTCTTTTCAGATCTGCATTGGCTAAAACGACAAAGACAAAAATGCACTTTTAACGAGAAAATATTGAAAAATCAAATGGCGACCGACTAAAACAGATTAACAGAATAGTCCATAAGAAAACTAATACTGTGACAAAATTTGAAACAAATTCTTATAAAACCCGAGATTTAACAAATCAGTTTTGTGCGCCAATTCCGTGGAAAAATCGATGGTGGAGAACTCGTTATAAACGAGGGAAGTTTAAAATAGATTCTCACTAAATTTAGATTTTTAGCAACCATTTGGCTTTCTTGACTGGAGATGCATGGTCCTAACATTTGGTGCGCAATGGCCAATTTCCCAAAACATGTACAATGAAAAATATGCTTTCATCATCTAATGTAACGCTTAATTTAACCTCTTCAGGTAACTGAAAGTTCTCCCGATTGACAAGTAAAATCGTGTCAGCGTTAGGCTGTTATAGCCAGAGTCTGCATCGCGTTCTAAAAGGAACGACACAGTCCTGAAGGACGTATTCCAAAAAACAACTTTTCAAACAATTGCCTATAGTATTGAAATTTGAAATAACAATAACATAACGGACACCCTATTTTATAATATTAAAAATTACTCTTGATTTAATCTTTTATCCTGTTCAGATGCTGTTGTCAAGTGCGAAGAATATTACCAAATCTCCGACTTATGATTTAATGCACGCTTGGCTTGGAACAGGTATGACCGCCGCCGTGATATAAAGTTGTTCATCTCGTTTATTATTCTTTATATCTGCTAAGTTTCTGATATTATTTTTTACAATTTTAATGTCATATTGTTAATTAAAAAGAGTGTGAAATATAGATAACTGAGTCTGGCCTCCACAAGTTGTTTGTTCATAAAATTCTTAAAATAAGTTTACAGATACAATCGCCGCCGCTTATATGCAACCTATAGTCTTTTAACACTTAACTTGAACTGAAGACGACTTTTAAGAGTGCCAGACGATTTTATTCAGCACAGGGAGAGGTCCAGGCCTCAGAGTGTTAATAAGTTATTTGTTGTTCATGTCATTCTTGAACTAAATCTATTTTTTGTTTCTTTCTACTTTCTAAAATGTTGAATCTTAACAAGGAGTTTTAACAAGGTATTTACAGAAACCAAATTTCATTCTACAATGTAATTGAATCTACTGTATGTACAAGTTAATCAAGTTCTTAGTAAAATTGTGATTCTTTTAGTACTGGTTCCAAATGGAAATCACGACGGGGGCTCCTTACGCCAACATTTCATTTTAAAATCTTGAATGATTATATATCCGTTTACCGAAAACAATCTAATATTTTAGTTGATAAATTGAAGGTAAGTTGAACCCAAAATAAACAATTCAGTTGTACTCATTGGTCTATACGCGTCTAAGCTCAGTTTCCTTGTAGCAACTGGGTCGGGATTTTTTTAGCTATTTTATTAAGTGTTGGTTTTTTTTGCTTTGCACAGTATTTTTATTTTTGACTATATTGGGATATTTTATTTACCAAAAGCGTCTGGAAAATATCAGACCGGTATCAGATCGAAGACCAAGAAATACAAGATTGATTTTGAAATAAAAAGCAATATAATAAACTACTTAATAACCTCGACCGTTCGGTCATTACGGTAAAATATTAAACCTCGGTCTTGAACGTATAAACCTTATTTCGCTACTGCTCGGTCAATACAGCAATAACTCGGTTTGATATTTTACCGTAAAGATATTAAGTATAGTTAATAACTGAAAGCGTTTGTATATTTTCAGGAGCACGCTGGGAAAGCTGAAGTCGATTTAATTCCTTATATTAAATTATGTACCTTGGACGTCATATGCGGTACGAACATAACACAGTAGTTGATTTTGTTGGTTAGCCAACCTCGTTAAAGAATTTGTTGTTGTTGTTGTTGTTGTTGTTGTTATAAATCCTTTCGCGGAACAATTAACTTTATCTTTTACTTTGTCTAACGCCAGACGACTTTACTCGTCAAGGGGGAACGTTAAAAGAAAGCCTTGCAGCAAAGGCAGTTACACACTGTTCATTAACCTTTAATTCACTTGCATTGTTGTGGGACAACGTGGGACAACATTATCTTTATACGCTGTCTAATGCCAAACGATTTTATGCATGAAAGCGTTAGAGGCTACGTCCACACGTATACGTTTTCGTAGCGTTTTCATATTGTTTCAGGTAAGTAGACCATTGTTTTCTATTCCCTTGAGGACGGAGAACAATATGACAACGCTACGAAAACGTATACGTGTCGACGTAGCTAGAGGTTAGCCTGTTGAATTAATATTTTTACCTCTCTTTGCTAATTTGAATTGATCTTGTTTGTAGAAACGGCAATGGGTGTCCATGTTAATGCTCAGGTTGACTGTGACTCAACGTATGTCAAAGCAGTGTTGAGGTAAATATATTTTAGTAATTCTCTTCAGTATTATAGTGATGCGAGCGATACTATTGTAGAGGTTAATCAATTTTTTTGATATTTTACGATATTCTACATTACTAATCGTTTATGCATTATTTTTCTCATCAATCTGTCTTCTTTAGCATCAGTGGATTGATTCAAGAACGACTTAAAAAACCATGGCTGTCCATTGATGCTATTTTTAATTTAACATCATCTGGGAAAAGACATCGGAATGCACTAAACATTCTGCACGGTTTCACAAACAAGGTACGTATCAACCTCGTACCCAGGGCTATTTGTAGGGAACTGGGCCAAGATGGCGGGAACAAATGGCCCTGGTGGAGGCCAGGCTATCTCAGCCTCTGATTGGTCAAGAGCTTATGGCGTAAATCAGACGGTTTGATTTTGTATTTGTTTTTAAAAATTGTATTTTGACCTTGTCGGTTGTTCCTGCACACTGTACGGGCAATTTTATTTTAAACCATCCAATAATTAGGTGTAATTAGGTATAATTACTGTGTAAAGAACTGAGTTCTAGTTAATAAAATGCGCAATATACTGCGCATTTTGAGCTAGCCTCCACCAGGGCCTTTTGTTCCCGCCATTTTGTTTTTGGCCGCCATCTTGGCCCAGTTCCCTACAAAAGGCCCTGGTTACGAGGTTGGGTACTTATAGAAATCAACAGTAAAGAAGGTAGCTTTGTTCAGTGTCCTGTGTTACAACCTCAACTTCATAATTTGTGTTTAGGTAATAAATGATCGAATTACTGAGCGAAAACAACTCAAAGAAACAGACTGCCTCGATGAATTGCCCGTATCGTCTGCGAAGAAACGTCGAATTTTAGCTTTCTTGGATCTGTTATTGGAAGAATACGACCAAGGAAATATTACCAAAGAAGGAAGGAGGAGGTAACATGCCCTTCCATCAGGCTTACATTCCACCCCTTCCAAGGATTCATTCCATTTCCTTCATCCTTCCATCCTTCCTTCCCCTTCCCTTCCTTCCTTCCTTCTTCCTTCCTTCCCTTCCCTTCCCCTTCCCTTTCCTTTCCTTTCCTTCCCTTCCTTCCTTACTCTTCCCCTTCCCTTCCCTTCCCTTCCCTTTCCTTTCCTTTCCTTCCCTTCCCTTTCCTTCCTTTCGTTTCCTTTCGTTTCCTTCCCTTCCCTTTCCTTCCCTTTCCTTCCATTTCCTCCCTCTTCCTTCCCTTCCCTTTCTTTTCTTTCCCCTTCCTTCCCTTCTCCTTCCTTCCCTTTCCTTCCCTTCCCTTTCCTTTCCTTCCTTCCCTTTCCTTCTCCTTCCTTCCCTTCCCTTCCCTTCCCTTCTCCTTCCCTTCCCTTCCCTTCCCTTTCCTTCCCTTACCTTCCCTTCTCCTTCCTTCCCTTCCCTTTCCTTCCTTTCCCTTCCCTTCCTTTTCTTTCCCCTTCCTTCCCTTCTCCTTCCTTCCCTTCCGTTTCGTTTTCCTTGTATATTTTACATGATTTTTTTTGTATAGGGTCACGATACTACTGCCAGTTCACTTCTGTGGACACTGCATCTTATAGGAAAGCACCCGGATGTACAGTCGAAACTTCAGAAAGAATTTGACAATTTATATGGTAAGAACTAGAGAAAAAAGTCAAATATATAAAACTATGGATGGCATTTCTTCTTCATTTATTCGTTTTCCCCAGATTTTTGTGTTTCAACACGAAGATATGAGACCCCGTTCACACCGAACCGTACTAATTCGAGACTGGTTCCGGCTCTGTGGTCGTATGGTATAGCAGCATGCAATGTCTTTAATATCGCCTCCGACCGTCTTGCATGCCATCAACTCAACTGTGTGTCGTTTTTTTTTACTTCCAGAATCTGTTGACGAACTTGTATCATTGGATCAGCTAAAACAATTGCCTTACTTAGAATGTGTTATCAAGGTATAATCTGAAATAAAAAAGCGATCAGTTTACTTCAATCGATATAGAAGATATTCTATTTAATAGTTTTTTTGCTATATTTTAAAGGAAAGCCTACGACTCTTCCCTGTCGTGCCCCTTTACACACGAGAAATTACCGATTGTTACGACATGGGTAAGAAACTGCGTGTTATTGTGTGTGTATATGTATGTAGTATAAGTAAGAAACTATATCTGCGCATGAACAAGCTGTCGTAAGTTAGTGAACTCACAGAAAAACTCTGAGCTCCAGACGGGACAACAACAAGTACTAGTGACACACGTACTGGGTTTGACTAGTTCCCAGGCGTATAAATATCGAAAACAACCTCGGGAGCGTCCGGCTGGCATTCGGAAGGTTGTGGGTTCAAGTCCCTTCTGGAGCTCAGAGTTTTCTCTGAGTTTGCTTACGACAGCTTGTACAGGAAAAACTGATACGAAAAAACGTTACCAACTCAAGCTGAAAACAATAATAACCTACAAAAAACTATACTTTTATATATCTGAGTAATCTGACAAAATATACTGCCTGACGTTTCGAGCGGAGCTCTCCTGAGGTTCCCCGGACCCCCCTAGGAGATCGAGGTTCTCACCCCCCCCCCCCCCCCCCCACCCACCCAAAACCCAAGACCCTGGCTACGTCACTGATCACCTGTTCACTTTGCTCTATCCAAAAACACTGTCCTATGCAGGGACTAAGCAATTTTATACAATACCCTGGTTGCTATGCGTGTTTTCATTGGTTGTTGGCCATGATCTATTATAGGACAGACACATGGTCACGTCAGATCACGTCAGCTGACTTGCTTTTTTCCTTCTTCATGCCCCAAAATCCGGCAAGAGTTTCAACAAAAACCTTTTGAATTTTTATTGTATAAAACAAAAGATTCCATTTTTTTGTTGTCTGTTCAGTTATAGTGCACAGAGGACGTCACAACGTTGGTAAGAACATCAGTGACCCACTCGACTGCGTCTCGTGGGCCACTTTTTTGTTCTTACCACGTTGTGACGTCAACTGTGCATCTATAACTGAACAGACAACGGCAAAATGGAATCTATTTGTTAAGTAGAATCGTATGAATTACTAGATTGAACAAAAAGGCATAGTGGTTATTTTTTAGGCATTAATTTATGTCACTAGGTCAAAATTATTATTCTATATCTTTCTATTTAATACTCAGGACCTTACCGGATCCCCGAAGGTTGTTCAGTCGGTGTTCTCACATTGCCGTTGCATCGCAACCCTGACGTCTGGCCTGATCCAAATACGTTTGATCCAGATCGTTTCTTGTTAGAAAACTGTGAGGGAAGACATCCTTTTGCTTACGTACCTTTTTCAGCTGGATCAAGAAATTGTATTGGTGAGCGTGAGTGCGTACTTTTTCGCGATATTATAGCAAGGTTTTATCAACACTTCTTTTCTAAGTTCATGCAACAGTCTTTCTGGGCCGAGCAACCGACGAGATACCCTGCGAGCAGAGCCTTTTTTTCCTTATTTCTTCGCTGAGAGAGAGGAAGAAAAGTAGGCTCTGCTGTATTCGTGTTTGGCTTCGTCCAAGATTTAGGACGAAGTAACCTGTTTAAGACCCGTTTAACCGGTTCTCGTTTTGTTTTCTGCTCTGATTGGGACTGGGTTCGAGATTGTAACCAAGCAACTGACATGCATGCGCAATGGAAACCAGTCACGAATACAGCAGAGCCTACTTTTCTTCCTCTCTCTCAGCGAAGAAATAAGGAAGAGCTCGAGAGAGCTCTGCTCGCAGGGTACCGACGAGACAGGGGTAACTAAAAGAGCTAACTACTGACGGTAAAGAGGGGTTAAAGCTAGAATAGAAATAACCACTCTTGCTGGGTACCCGAGCTAGCACGCTTTGCCGAGATGATTTTTATTGTGTTTATATACAGATGAGAAGGGCTAGCTCGCCTAGCCAGCCGGGCTGGCTTGCTTCTTGTGCTAATTGCGTAATTTATCAGTACTGGTAAGACACGAAGTCTCACTGTTTCAAATATGAACAAGCAGAACTTGCTTTTAGCTTGTGCTTGCTTGTATCTCGTTTGACCCCCACCTTGCGATGACTTGCGGTGACTTGCGTTAGCTAGCTTGCGACTAATTTGATCTTGTTCAAATTTCATCGCAAGTTTTCTTCAACTTACGAGAGCTTGCGAAACGTTTGAACACAAAACACAAGTCAATGCAAGTCTTTCGTGCCCCGTCGCCATAGAAACTACCATGAGAACTAGCGAAAAGGCGTGGGAACTAGAGGAAGTTGCGACGACTTGTGCCAACGTTTGACTGGTGGCATCGCAAGTCATCGTAAGCTAACTTGCGATGACTTAATTAAGCCCTAATCAAACGAGAACGCAAGTCATCGCAAGTTGGCAGTCACGCTATCTCAGCCAGCCGCTCTGAATAGTTTCCCGAAAATATCATGTACCGTGACAAAGTTAAAACTTGTTTAAAACACTAATGAAACCTTTATTTTGTTAATTTGGGTGTTCAAACGACCGCCACAGAAATTCTGACTGCCAACTTGCGATGACTTGCGTTCTCGTTTGATTAGGGCTTAACAACTGCCGATTTTACTCGTCAAAGGACGAAACCTCAGACATCCTAGTCAGCAATGGGATAATATCTTTAGATGGTATATAGTATTTAATGGTAAAGTCTTTCAGTAGCTTCATAAACACGCGTTCTAGCGTCAAATTTGTTTTCTTTTGTGAGATCAAGGAAAACTAAAATTTTGTTAAGAATTTGACTATACTAATATTATTTCAACTTTAACTAATAATTTTCTTTTTGGTACAATTCTTTAAATTTTTATTTAAATTACTGTTATTCTTGTTACGTTTTTTTCGTTACAGGTCAGAAATTTGCTATGTTGGAGGAAAAAGTTATTTTGTCTTCAGTCATTCGTAATTTTAATATTCATTCAACCCAAACAACTGAAGACATAAAAAAGAGTGGTGAGCTCATTTTAAAATCCATCGAAGGCATCTGGGTTAAACTGGAGTTGAGGCACGAAGCCTAGTACAGAAGCGGCTACAAATCGGTATATATTGAAATAAAACGTGGGCGTACATTAAAGGACATTGGCAATAAAAATTTAGTTTGTCTAATTTGAAAGAACTCGTAAAATTGTAATAGAAGATCTTTTAGAAATATTTTGTATCTTTCTTCGTTTTCAAGATATTCCAGTTTGATAGATATGTAAATTAGATGGTCTCTGACGTCAAGAGCAGGGTACACACCTAGCAAAATCAGTTATATCTGTAAGCTTGTTTAACGAAATAACTTGGAACTGTGCACATAAAAACGCCTTGTGACACTAAACATTTTGTGTTGAGAGGACTTGGGGACCATGGGGGACTATTGGGGACTTTAGGTCAGACTTCGTACCCTGGTAAAGAGTCTGGGTACGAGGTTGTAAAAGAGCGTGGTTTGATTTTCTCTTCAACATGGCGCTCAAATAAAACAGTCATCTAGGAGAGCTAGGAAGGGCAAACCAACGCTTTATAGCTCAGTAACATGTACTTAATATACAATTTGAAGGTAAGTTTAGAGTTTTTAGACTTGTTATTAACTCTTTCCCGTCGATGAATTTTTCCTGTGACGATTAAAATCATCTGGCTCGAGGAAAATACATAAGACAGTAAGACTTGAGAGTCTGGTATAGACCAGAAAGCAAGGCCCTGGAAAGCAATTTCGTTAGGAATTGGATGATAGAGGTTTAGATATATTTTGGTGTGCATTAATAAACGTCTATTATCAGACAGCATTTTCGATTTGTAATTAACCGGAATAGGTTTAGGGTCAGGTTTGGGATTTAATTTCTTTAATATTTAACAATTATTCGCCGAAGGCGAGGTGAATATCGGTGTATAATAACCGAGACGAAGTCGAGGTTATTATTCACCGATATTCACTGAGCCTGAGGTGAATAATTGTTTTAGTATAAATACACATTTTCGTACTTTTAGTAACAACTTTTTCTTTAAAATTGTTAATTTCCTCGGCTGTCGCATGACAACTTGACTGGCGGCCATTTTGAATAAATGCTGCAGGTGATTATCGAGAATTAATCCGAAGTAGCTCGACCAATCAGCGCGCGTGATTTTCTATAATCACCGGTGTATTTATACTAATCAGGATTATCCTGAATTCTATGAGATAATATGCTGAATGCTAATGGGCTATTCACCCTGTTCATGTCTTCCTTACTACCAGGTGACTTTTACCACCTTGCCTTATTCATAATATGCTATTCTCTCTACATATCATTCTGAAGACCCACGCACCTGGAAATCAATTTGTATTAAATGGAACTCTGTCCGTAGTCTATGTTTCCCCTACTTCTTGTTTTTAGTCCTGCATCAGCTAGCTTCATCTTACTTGTTATGTTTATATCATATATATTTTTATCACATATTATTTCATGTAAATATATAGTAGACAATCAGGACCCGCAGTAATCAGCCTCAGCTGTAGCGGTGTTCCTAACCTTGTATTTATTTAGTCAAGGTTAAATAAAATAAGTAATTGTTAGGCTAATCCCAACCCATTAAAGCCACCAGCTTTTCAGGCTTACTATTGTGTTAAAAAAGGTAAATGGTAATGTTTGTTGACATTTGTTTTTGGTTTAAATTAACGCCAAATTGCACAAAATTACCATATGATTGCATGTACTGATAATTATGCAAAACAACAGCAACACTAATTTTACAGCCATTTTCCCCGCTTACTCATGTCCCTCTCCACAACCTGACTCCATGTCATCGTCCTTGGCCTTCCTCTTCCTCTCACACCTTTCACCTCATATGACATGCTTTTTTTCACCCAGTCACCATAATTTTTCCATAATACATGCCACTATTATAATGATGCAGGAAAAATTATTCATTATAATTGATGATAAAGGAGTGTAGGTAACCACATAAGTCATATGCATGGGCATGTAGAATTAGGCAAGTGGCAATTTGGAAAGTAAA
Organism: Paragorgia papillata; assembly: GCA_035771165.1. Lineage (NCBI taxonomy): Eukaryota > Metazoa > Cnidaria > Anthozoa > Scleralcyonacea > Coralliidae > Paragorgia > Paragorgia papillata. The sequence continues at coordinate 347,312 of JAWNZC010000121.1, read as the reverse complement.
TATTTGCCACCATTTTAAAACTATTTTGTAAAAAAAATAATAATAATTACCATAAAAGCGGTAATTTCAAAAAAATACGAGCCAGTAAAAAAAAGCATTGAATCAAATATTTAAAACTAATACATTTTGACACCCCCAGCTCTTTTTCAAAACATTTGTATCTGCATGCCAACATCGTACCCAGGGCATTTTGCCTCCACGTTGGTGAAAATGGCCCTGGCATCAGCTGATCATGTGGCATCAGCTGATCATGTGACACCTGGAATTTTTCGGTGTTATGGCAAGAAAATTTATGTGGTCTTTTTGATTTGATTTTGTATAATACGTATACATGTATAATAAATGCGAAATATTTAACGCTTCTGAATCACTCATGTGAACCCCCTTTATCATGACAGGCTAGCATTATTCATCATAATACTCCCCACAATTATCCAGGATACATGTAAATGTCATGAACAAACATATCTAATGTTATTCTTGACTTTAACCAACGCTATCGTTTCCATTCTTTGGGTATACTTTGCAGAGTGGATCTATTGCCATTCAAATTTTCATGAATACATTATACTCTATTTGAATTAATCAAGTTCTTAAGATGGCCAATCAGATTAAGACCATTTTCACCAACCTCCCAACGTGGAGGCAAAATGCCTGGTACGAGGTTGTCTGCATGCCTATGTACTAGTCTTTGTGTCTTGCCTCCAGTTTCACCCAGATACCTTCAATCGATCTTAAAATGAGTTCAGAACTCTTTTTAATATCTTCAGTTGTTTGAGTTGAATGAATATTAAAATTTCGAATAATTGAAGACAAAACAACTTTTTCCTCCAACATGGCAAATTTCTGACCTGTAGAGAAAAAGTAGTAATGAAAATGACAGTGAGTTAAAAATTTGAAGAATTATTATTTTTTGTGATGCGCCCTTTTCTTTTTTCTCTTTTTTTAATTTTCTTTTTTTTCTTCTATTTTTCTCCTATTTAACACTTCTGAAGATGCTGTTTTTGTTAAATAGCAATGGCGGACATAGACATTGTTTTCACTTAATTAATTAATTAATTAATTTATCTATTTTTTACTCTCGCTCATCCTTTTACACCCCCTCCTTTTTTGCTCATCGACGGTAGGAATAGCAAATATCTTTCGCATCTCATTGATTTGTTATTGTTATTTTGCTTTGATTGGCTAATTTTTTCGCATCTCATTAATTTGTTATTATTATTTTTATCTGATTGGCTTATTTTTGGTCACATGATTATCCTTCTTATATAAGCTCGTTGTTTGTTTACACTTTTTACGTTTCTCTCTGACGAAGGGCCTTCGCTAAAAAAGACGTTTCTCTCTGACGAAGGGCCTTCGCTCGAAACGTTCTCTGTTTCGGTAGTATATCTAACCTTACTATATTTCGATTGTTGTTACAACACTGCCTACGCAGCACGCCACTTTTATTGTACTGTGTACCTACCAATACAATTTCTTGGTCCAGCTGAAAAAGGTACGTAAGCAAAAGGATGTCTTCCCTGACAGTTTTCTAACAAGAAGCGATCTGGATCAAACGTATTTGGATCAGGCCATACGTCAGGGTTGCGATGCAACGCCATGGTGTTAACAATAATTGAACAGCGTGCAGGAATCCAGTATGGTCCTGAGTTATTAAATAAAAAAAGGAAAATAATAATTCTGAGCTGGCGACAAAATTTAATACACAATCTATTTCTCACACTGGGTTGCCATTTGTTCTGCCACCGCAAGAAACTAAAAGATACTTGACACCTAACATGTGACCTAATATACCACCTCACCCTAGGCCCCCAGTGTGAGAAACGCGTTTCTCGCTTATTTCGTAAACTCAGACAGCGAGAAACTCCAATTCTTACCTATTTGATAGCCTTCGGTAATTCTTCGTCCAAAAAATCCCACAGAGGGAAAGAGGCGCAAGCTTTCCTTTAAAAACATAAAAATTGTAAAAATGCTATTAGACAAAATATTAAGTATTAAATATTGCATAAACGAGAGTGTTTTACCAGGGGTTACAAACACGAGAGGACAATGAAAATCACGAGGCCCGTTAACATGTTAATTTTCATTGTTCTCGAGTGTTTGTAAAACATGAGAGAATAATGAAAATCACGAGGCTGCAAGCCGAGTGATTTTTAATTTATTTGTTTTCGAATGTTTACAAACACGAGAGAACATTGAAAATTACGAGGTAATCGAGTAATTTTTGTTGTTCTCGAGTGTTTGCAACCCCTTGGTAAAACACGATACACGAGTTTATGAAATAGCTTCTCAACCGTCAATTATAGTAGAAGGACTTTGTGATATTGGTGCGTATTAGATTAGACAATGGTTTCGCGTTGAATTTATGGTTAAGAAATGTGGTAATAAACGATTCTTTGTTTGTGCCGTTTATTATCTGATTTCTTAATTATGAATTCAGTTTGCGCGACCTTTACCGTGTTTCAAAACTCATACACATGACCAAATATTTTTCTCTGATTGGGTAATGAGCTCAGGAAACGTTGGATGTAAAGCGATCTTATACAAAATCTGTTTTTATGTACAAAATACTCAATGACCACACTGCCCAGGGTCTAAAACAATCCTTTTGTGAAAGGAGCGTTTCACAAAATACACATAATTTAAGAAATAGTGATGCAGATTTAAAACTTCCGAAGCCCAGAACTGAATTTTTAAAAAAGAGCTTCAAATATAGCGGTGCCATGTTGTACATGTGGAATGATCTTCCGCGGGAAGTTAAATTGGCCGATACGGTCGATTGTTTCAAGAGGAAGATACGCCCAACTTGACTATGATGCTGGATCAAACCTCCTACTTCCTATGTATATATTATTTTAATCACTAATACTTTACTTATAAAGTTATATACCGTAGTACTTGTACATAATCAACATTCTTGTTTTATTTCATTACTACTTGTATGTATTAAATAGTGTGACGCCCCTCGTGGAAATCAGCTAATGTTGACGAGGCTAGCGTGTTTAAATAAAGTTTTACCTACCTACCTACCTACCTACCAATTATTAATGAGTTTGAGAAGTACCGATAAGTTATTTTCGGAAACGTGTTTATATTAACTGAAAACTACCTTGATAACACATTCCAAGTAATGTAATTGTCTTAGTTGCTCCGATGATACAAGTTCGTCACCAGATTCTGAAATTAAAAATAGCCGAAACACTGTTGAGTTCGAAAACGCTTCAAACAAAGAATGACAGCTGTTGAAAACACTATCAAAGACGTCACAGGCTGCCGACCACGGAAACTGAAGAGATAATCAGAGGATTGGGACAGATCAACTGACAACTCTACTCGCACGAATCACAATCCTGAGAAGAGAATGAACACTGAGTTATATATCCAACTCAGCTTAACTTCAGAAGCGAGAAGAATGCAGCGTGCTAACACTTACAGCAGATGTCAATCATACAATCGATCATCCAATCGATCATCCAATCTATCCTATCGATCATCCAATCGATCATCCAATCGATCGTCCAATCGATCATCCAATCGATCATCCAATCTATCCTATCGATCATCCAATCGATCATCCTATCTATCCAATCGATCATCCTATCGATCATCCAATCGATCATCCTATCGATCATCCTATCGATCATCCAATCGATCATCCAATCGATCCTATCGATCATCCAATCGATCATCCTATCGATCATCCAATCGATCATCCAATCGATCATCCAATCGATCATCCTTTCGATCATCCAATCGATCATCCTATCGATCATCCACTTTTTCTCTAGTTCTTACCATATAAGTTGTTAATTTCTTTCTGAAGTTTCGACTGTACATCCGGGTGCTTTCCAATAAGATGCAGTGTCCACAGAAGTGAAGCAGACGTGGTGTCGTGACCCTAGGAAAAGACAATAATGTGAACAACTGAACATAATGGCACATGTGGGAGCTTGGTGTAATTTAACAGACATTTGGGAGACGTTCACATTATTTTCAGGACGGATACAGAATATAGCCATCAATAAGGATGTAGATCTTCACCGCTAATTACCCGTTTCTGCTTCACATAAAAATTTATAGAATTACCTCAAACATAAATGTATCAACTTCTTCCCTAATTCCTTCTTTGGTAATATTCCCTTGGTCGTATTCTTCCAATAACAGATCCAAGAAAGCTAAAATTCGACGTTTCTTCGCAGACGATACGGGCAATTCATCGAGGGAGTCTGTTTCTTTGAGTTGTTTTCGCTCAGTAATTCGATCATTTATTACCTAAAAACATGCAATAATATGCTATGTTATGTGTATTCACATGAAAAATAAACGTACTGATATGTACATGTATAATATGAGAAAGAAATTGACCCCTGGACCGGGAGTCGTACCCAATTAAGGTCTCCAAATCGGCACTCTGAGCTATTGAGAAACGGTCAGGACAATCAACGGTTTTCATATTTGAACATTGCCGTTGACTTCTTCTTACGTCTCTATATAGTTTAATAGTTTATTCAAAAACTCATTAATAATTCATGAGGAAAACACAAAGGAAATCAGTACCATGTCCGTGGTTTTATACCTGATAAAACTTCTTGACGTCAGAAAGAATACTAATGAACATAAGATCCAATAACGAATCGTTTTTGAAGCCATTCAAACACTCGGGCTGCGCCCTCGTGGTTTTAAATCTGATAAAACACTCCTGCTCGTGTTTTAAATATTACATAAAATCTTTGGCAACCGATATACACAGCACAAAATAAAATTACACAATATTACAAAGAAAACAAAGCTAGGCACAAGTGGCGGTATATACTCTCCTTACAGAAAAACAAAAGAACGAAATACAATCAAATACAAATTAAAGAGAGATTGACAAAAGCAAGTTAGTGTAAAAAGAAGAAAAAAGCAAGCTAATTCAGTGTATTCTGAAATAAATAATTCCAAAGTGATTTTTTGAAAGAATCCAAACTAGGCGATGTTCTAACCTCATTAGGTAAAGAATTCCACTGATTAATATATCTATTAAAAAATGAGTATTTGAAGTAATTGATGCGTACAGCTTTAGGTCTCAGCTTATTTAACAAATAGATTCCATTTTGCCGTTGTCTGTTCAGTTATAGATACACAGATGACGTCACAACGTGGTAAGAACAAAAAAGTGGCCCACGAGACGCAGTCGAGTGGGTCACTGATGTTCTTATCACGTTGTGACGTCCTCTGTGCATCTATAACTGAACAGACAACAAAAAAATGGAATCTATTTGTTTTATACAATACAAAAATTTAAAAGTCAAAACTCTTGTCGGATTTTGGGGCATGAAGAAAGAAAAAAGCAAGTCAGCTGACGTGATCTGACGTGATCCATGTGTCTGTCCTATAATAGATCATAGGCAACAACCAATGAAAACACGCATAGCAACTAGGGTATTGTATAAAGGAAGATATTTCATTTTAACAAGGTGGAACGGAGCTCCTCAAACGATATTGTTGTTCTCTACTATACGTACCTTGTTTGTGAAACCATGCAGAATGTTTAGTGCATTTCGATGCCGTTTCCCAGATGATGTAAAACTATAAACAGTATCATTCCACGCCCATGGCTTCTTAAGTCGATTTTGAATCAACGTACTCATTCTAAAGTTAACAAAATGATTAAAGCCGTGTTTTTACACTGCAAGCCATGGCCTGGCCGGGGTAAATGTGTCCAGAGTTGGAAAAAAAGCTGCGGGTATGCGGGTACCACCCGGAGGAAGGTTTACTTTAGTGAGGAAGGTTTAAAGTGAAAACACGTGAAACAACACATTCGGTAATCTGAGAAAGTTACAATTGATCAAGCAAGGTGTCGAGAAGAAATGCGATTTGCAGCAAAACATTGGCTAACCAACAATTATGCAGCACTGGCAGTGGCAGCAGTTACATGTACATGTGTGAGACATGTATACGCTGATGTCTGCTGTGATGTCTGTATCTTCACAGCAGTCGAGGGTAGTTGGCAAGCTATTGTAGTATGCCAAAGCTTACCTAGGAAAACCTAGAAAACCAAGGTACTGTAAAAGTCACGCAGTCTCGCTATATATTTTGAGGAAGGTTCTCTAAGCTTAAAAACCCATCCGGAGGAAGGTTGAATACTTTTTCCAACTCTGAATGTGTCGTGTTTACATTGGCACAAGTCTGGCCAAAGCCAAAGAAGACAAAAGAAGCAAGCCCAGATATTCTGGCCAAGGCCTGACCTAGGCTAGCCTGGTCCCCTGCCCCAATCAAAGAATATGGGCCAGGTAGCCCACTAAAGATTTCTGCTTTCCTATTGGTTAAATTTTCGCGCGTTTTTAGTGGCTATGAGTAAAACTGCAGTCGTCGTAAGTGGATTTAGCTCTGATGACGCGAGAATGAGATTAGTGGTTACCTGGCCCATATTCTTTGATTGGGCCAGGGTACCAGGCTAGACCTAGGCCAGCCCAGGACGTGTTTACACTGCCAAAAAGTAGGCCAAGGCCAGGCCTTGCGGTGTAAACACGGCTTAAGAGAAAAAGGGGAGGCCAAAGACCTGGCGAAGGACGCACCAGTCGAGCTCAGAAAGCTTAGTCTGTGGGGTGAACCAGAGAACTCACCATGGACCGCGATGGACCCCTCAAGGAAATAGAGGAAAGGGGAGGTCAAAGAGTACATGGCAAAAGACGGTGCACAGTCGACCTCGTCAAACTTGGCCTAACATGGCTGAGAAGCTCGCTATAGACCGCGGTACCCTTTAAAGAGATAGATTTTTCCATCGTGTCCCCTCATTATATACTGTATAACAGAGTAGAGAGAATTACTGAATATTCACCTCAACACTGCTTGGACATACTTCGAGTCATTGTCAGACTGGGCACTAACATGGACACCCATTGCCGTCTCTAGAAACAATATAAATAAAGCTCAAACATAAAAAAAAATACATCTACAGGCTCAACCCATACAACATTAACAAAAAGCCCCCACGGAGGAGAGATAAAATACCAAAGACCAGATCGGACACCAAAGAGTTAATCGCAATTTATGCTTTGAAAGACGTGTGTCGCGAAAGTGTCACGCGAGTGTCGCGAAAATGTCACGCAATGGCAGTGCGAGTGTCGCGAGAGTGTCTCGCGAGTGTCACAACTGCCGCACGAGTGTCAAGTAAATGTTACGCAACTGCCGCGCGAGTTTCACTCGTGTCGCGCGTGAAGATGACATATGTCTTTACATACACATTTACGTCTTTACGTCGTGCGCGGCTTCACTTTTTTTTTTTTAAACAACTTTATTGGATGCTATAAATACCCAAGCGGGAAGAGCGCGAACGGGACTCGAAGACCCATGCGAGGCGCTCTAGTCACTTGAAAGCATAAATCGAGGTCTAGTTATATAGATCGTTGATTGTGCAGAAACAGAGAGAAACTAGTAAAGTTATTTCCTATCTTAACACAGTTTAGTCCACGAAAATTGTGTCTTTGTTCATACCGCATAAGATGTCCAGTGTACATAGAGTAATATACGGGGAGATATATCGAATTCAGCTTTTCCAGCGTGTGCCTAAAAGATATAAGAAATTATCTCAGTTCATATGCACTCTCATAAAATATTACTTTAATGTTTTTGTAATACACATGCGTGTGTTATTTTGCGTCCAACCGATGGGCAGCTACCTTAAATCTTTCAACCAAAATATCAGATTGTTTTTGGTAAACGGGTATATAATTATTCAAGATTTTAAAATGAAATATTGACGTAAGAAGCCTCCGTCGTGATTTCCATTTGGCACCAGTACTAAAAATAAAGAAGTCACAATTTTATAAAAAAACATGGATGGAAGGGAGGGAGGGGTGGAAGAGACGGATGGAAGGAGGGAGGGACGGATGGAGGGGTGGGTGGATGGACAGATATACATAATCAGACAAACATTGATTACGCTCTAGAGTACAGTACCTGGTTAAAAGTCCTTAAGTTCAACAATAAAAGAAAGAAGAAAAAAAATAGATTAGTAATCAACTTCACCGTGGTTTTTTCAACAGATCAAACACTCCTTCTCTTCTCGTGTTTAAAATACAAGTATTTAATATAAATTACGGCAGCAATCAAACCTGTTCCAAGCCATGGATGGAGAAAAGCATAATTGAAAGCTTTCACAATATTCTTCTGACTTGATAATAGAGCCTGAGTTACAAGAATAAATTATAGTTTTTACTTTTATTATTTTTATGATTTATGTTTTTAACCTGTTTGTTTGTTTGTTTGTTTGTTTGTTTGTTTGTTTGTTTGTTTGTTTGTTTGTTTGTTTGTTTGTTTGTCTGTCTGTCTGTTGCCAGGATATCTCAAAAAGTATTGCACCGATTTTAATGAAAGTTTGTAGAAGGGTTAGCCATAGACCAATCCATTCAATTTTGGTTGAATTTAGTCAACATTTGGATGAGAAATTAACAAAAATCTGACTGCTTGATTCTCCGTATAGAAGAAATGCTTGATTGCGCTCATTATCCTTATTTTATGCAAATAATTTTGGTACGAGTGCATTCAAGCATTTATTCATTCATGCATGCATGTGTTGTTCTCGTGAACTAGCCTGGTTAGTGGGATGGCTCGTTTTCTGTTTAAACATCTCTAATAACCCGCTGGTGGAGGTATATGCAGTCTCTGACTGCCCTCTAGTTATTTATATAACCAATGTAATTTTTATTATTTATAGAAACAATTGTAGGTATAATCCACTACTGTACATGTATATACTGTAATTTACCTCAACATATTCTGGTTTATAAACATGAATAACTGGATTTGGTCCAAACCAAATGCGGAACACACCTTGGCGATACTTAAGAGACCAACCATATATTTGGCAAAGAAACTCTAAAATCAAATGGAATAAATCAGCAACCAGGGTAGAATAACTACATAGGTGGCAATTGCAAAAGGTACTGTTACTGTCAGTTCAACACAACTCAATGCCACAAGACTTGACAAAGCTGTAGTTAACCCCTTCCTCCCCCCCCCCCCCAAAAAAAAACCCCCACTAGGAGTTTCAGCCCTGGAGACTCATCACTTGGGTGTCCTTGGCTGGCTGCCACCCCAGTGGGGGAATGTTTGCCCAACAGCTGGGTAAACCTACAGTTCCTTGTTAAATTTGGCTGGTTTGAAAGTGAATTGATTATTCCTTAATAAATTTAGCACTATGTGACTTACTTTAGTATTTTACTCTGACTGGCTAACGCCAGACGATTTTTCTCGCCACAAGGTCCCCCCCCCCCCCCCCCCCCTTACTCCCCCTCACCCGCAGTCAAGAATTTATAATGAAGTCGGGCATGGAACACATGTTGGAAATATCCCAAGTAACTGTAGCTCAAGAGTTTACATAGTTAGCGGTGTATACTTGTATATAGAATTGCTTCATCCCTTAGTTATTTTATAATAGATACCATTGTATAATTCGCCTCGAAATTTGAGGTGCATGACTGCATGTAGCCGTAATATATTAAAATCGTGTGCTCACAATTTGACCATGAAAACATTCGTCCACGTTTATATGGCAGATATGCTACACTGTTTCATATTATATACATACCGTGCGAAGCTCTCTTAAACTGCAAGGCATTGCCAAGAATGGGTAGCGCAGCAGGACCTGGGATTTTGGCAATGATTTGGCAGAACTTTAACCATTTCCAAATCATCCATAATGAAATAAGAGCGACAATTATACAAATGGCGACCACAGCAAACATCGTTCACTCGTCAGTCTGGGACGAGCTAATTGACTTCAAAGATGCAGTCAAGTTTTGTAGCTGTTCATCCAAAACTAGCTAGTAATCAACTTCCAGTTTTTCATCGGCTGCGCATTGAACGCGACCGGCTGTAATTTCCTAGATTGTGCAATATACCAGTGACAGTGCATCTAAGCAGGTCAGGAATGTCGTATTATTCAATACCCATATTGATACGTAACATTGCATTATTTTGATTGGTGGTTCAATCAGCAACTTGAAATTCCTCAATGGGTTGCTTAAAATATTGGTTATAACTCATTCCTGTCCGAGGGCTTCCCCAGAGGTGAATAAAATCGTCTGGCGTTAGCCAGAATAAAATACTAAAGACCAATTCGGACAGGAAAGAGTTAGAGAGATAGTTTATAACTCATTCCTGTCCGAGGGCTTCCCCAGAGGTGAATAAAATCATCTGGCGTTAGCCAGAATAAAATACTAAAAACCAATTCGGACAGGAAAGAGTTAAACATTGAACATGCACATAAATGTGATGTTATACTTGAAGGTAATGGCTCTAACTTTATGTAGAATTTCGCATTATCCAAAGTTTGGCATTTAAAACGATTTTTAGGGCAACCCGTCGAGGAATCGTGATAAAGCGTTTGCAGGTGGCTGATTGAATCCATCAATCAAAATTGCAATGATTGTATCAATATTGCAAAGTCGCACGCAAGAGAACATCCGGTTTGACAACTAAAGTTGCACAAGAATTTGTTTTAGGCAATTACTTTATCCTACTTATGTAATTTTTTATCTACAGTATAGAAATTATTTTATATTAATTTAAATGGATCATATTCTTTGTTAATTTGCACTTGACGTCATGGCGGCCATGCCATAATAATGATTATAATGATCATAATGATGATTAGCAGCTATTGTATTTGGAGTATGTTTTCCTCCAACATCATGGCCGCCGTATCATTGTCTCCTAAATCTCAAGGGATTGATTGCAAACCAATTCCTAATATAATATATTATATAATTCCTTATATGAGACATGCTTTTATAAAATAAGGTGTCCTCTACGCACGCTCTGATTGGCTGGGCCCCGTGCATTTATAAGAGTATGAAGATCATGAATGACGTAAAATGGCCTGAAGTGGCGTAGGATGGCGTCACCTGGCGGGAAAAGCTAGCGAACCTTCAAAACTATCCGACTTTTAGTTTATTTTTTCCCCTCTTATTTTATAAAACAAATAAAACATACCGCTCCTGTGCATATGTACCCTTATAAAGGTTCGTTTGACGTGATTTGAACACGAAAGAAGTGTAAAAGAACTCGGCTATCGCCTCGTGCCTCTACTCAACTTCTTTCTTGTTCAAATGACGTCAAACGAACCTTAATAAAAGTACATATGCACGGAGCTTTATGTTTTATTTGTTAAGTCGTCAACAGTGACATACACACACCCGCCACACTAGCTAGATATTCTAGTTTTAACCTTTTATGTCCTAAGTTTAAACGTGTAACTGCAGAAGGCGGTTGGACTTTTAGTGTATCAGCATGTAAAGAATGGAACAGCTTACCACTTTCCATAAGTAGTATTTTTGCTTTTAAAAATTCGCTATGGATGGAATCACGTTTTTAGCCAGCAACAATTTCTTAACCATTTTATTAATTAGTAACCTAGTTTAGTAAGTTACAGTTATGGTTTAACGTATTATTGCATGTTGATTTATCGTATAACTTACATTTAACTAACATTTTTAATATTGTAATCTTAAACATTGTAATATTTAATTTTAAAAGGGTTAATTTTGAGGGCCACAAGTTTATTGGCTTTGCTCTTTAGTGTTGCCCTCATGAAATAACGACTTAACTAAAGACTTAACGGGAAGACTCGACCGGCAGTGCATTAATTAGGATTTGCTACGGTTTGTTAGCATATTCAAGTTTGTTAGCATATTCAATCAACCATAATTATGTACTATACCCAATATATACAGTGTGTATCAAAAAAACCTGAACCCTTAGAAAACAACCTATTGTAGTAGTTTGAAAGCCCTAAGCACATCGCTGAACCCACAGATGCGTAAAACACACGGTCTTATACACCTGGGAAATTAGGATAACTTGAAGTGTATGCATGGTGAAAGTATTTAAAAGCTTTTTCGCTTCGTTTAACTTATGTGCTGATTAATTTATAACGCAGCGCTTTTAGGGCTTTCAAACTACTACAATAGGTTGTTTTCTAAGGGTTCAGGTTTTTTTGATACACACTGTATACCGTCTGTAGACGCAGACTTCCTTCAAAGCCTCTGTATAAAGTTTTGCTCTTATTTCTTGCGAAAAAACGGATTTCCTAGTTTTAGTTCAACCATCAACTCACCTACTCCTAAAGCATGTAGTTTGAGAAAAACGCCATTAACTTGAATGATAAATATATTTATGTATAACAATTCTTAAAATGCTTACAGCATAACACAAGAATATATTATGTTCTAACGCCCCAGTGCCAACTGCCAACTCCAAATTATGTTATTTTGAAACTAAGAGTTTTAATTCCAGTTCCCTGATGATTTACACAGTAAATTTTGGTGAGGTAATACGGGCAACATGTCTTCAACTTTCAACGCAATTTTCTCCTTAAACATTGTCACGCAACAAAATTTTGTTGCAAGTTGAAAACATTTGTTGAAAAAAGTAGACCTGTTCTACTTGCTGCAACATGCTGTTTCAACTTGCAACAACGAAATTTTGTTGCGTGACAATGTTTGAGGTGGGTGGTAATACGTGCAACAACGCTTTTCAACTTGCAACGCAACAATGTTGCAGTAATTTATTACTTCACCTTTAGATCGTGCGGAAAATGCAATAAAAATTGAGTTGTCCATTTGTGGCTTTAACAATTAACCCACTTTGCATGTTTGACTAATTTGAATAGTCTTTTATGTGCATTTTAATCAGCCTTTCTCGTCTAGTTTACGTTCTTGTGATTCAGAAGAATCTTTTCTTCGTAAGGCGACCAAAAAAAGCTCATTTACGTGCACATAAGAGTATTTAAAGTTGTGGTGTATTGGCTTACCATCAGTGCTAATTACCATAGTCAATAGAGATATGGTCTGGAAACTCGGCAAACTTCAAAGTGGTTAACAAATAAGCTGTGGTTTTGTTGAACCGTGCCTTATACACTGTGCACATCCTTCGTTTTAGGTTTATAAAATAATAAATAGCACGGTTGAGTGATTGCACTGAAACGTTAATGGATAATTCCTTCATACTAAATTACAATGGGTTCAGTGACCGAGCACAAATCTGCATAAAGGCGAACAAAAAGATAGTTCATAAGACTTTAGCTGAGTTTCCACACCATATTTTGAATGACTATGGCTATATAAGTACGTAGTATTTTATTCTGGCTTAACAATTGGTTTAATCGTTCAATGGCACCCAATTAGATCCCGAGATCCGTCACAAATTACTAGCGGGAACTTGGCTCAGTAGTAATTCAATATCTCTGTTATAAATAAGTTTAATTCACTCTGAATTCTATGAAAACGGCAAAGGTAGCGTGTTAATTCGCGGTCGAGGTAGTTCACCGAATATGTCTCTGGAATCGCATACACTTCTGGCTAACGCTTTGATAGATTCCTCCATTTTCTCTGGTGATGGTGCTTCCACCTGAAACATAACCCAAAGAATGATTGTTAATATAATATTTAGTTGGATGGATAGATGGAAGACTGGAAGAGAGGATGAAAAGAGAGGGGGAAAGAGGAATGGGTGGATGGACAGAAGGAGGAAGAGAAAGAATGATGGATGGATGAACAGAGGGAAGGAGGAAAAGAGGGATGGCCAGAAGGAGGGAAGTATGGAGGGGGAAAGAGGAGGAAGGGAAAGAGATGGATGGATGGATAGAGGGAAGGAAGAAAGGAGGGAAGGAAGAAAGGAGGGAAGTATGGAAGGAAAAAGGATGGATGGACAGGAGGGAGGGATGGATATCATATATACAATGCTAAATTATTCCCACATCTTAGATTTTCACTTACACTGTCTTTTTCATCCATAAACATTCTTTGTTTACGATATCTGGAACTGTGAAGTAACGGAACACTTACAGGAACTGACGATGAATACCTTGTTTGGTTTGAAAGCCGCGTTTTCTCGTACTCGTCTGTCTGATTAAAACTATTATCTTCAGGAAAGAAACAAAAAAAAAAAAGATATCTTAAGTTTCCCTTGTCTGTTTATGTACCAAGATTTTAGTTTCCTTTTTTTTCAATTATTAGTTTGTTACTCTCCAACATTTAATTGGCTATCTTAATCCACGTCACGCTTTTTGATATATTGAGCGCTGTTTTATCGCTAGAAACGTCAGTATTTCGTTATCAAAACTATTCTCAGCAGTTTACCACCTTTTCACTTTACTCTATCTAATCAAATCCAAGCGATTTGACCACTGTAAATAAAATTGTATTGTATTGTATTGTATTGTATTGTATTGTATTGTATTGTATTGATCCCCCAAGTTGTTTTGGTCGAAAGAGGCCTTTATTTCAGCACCTTATAATTAATTTAACCGTTCTAGCCGTACTCGTTGGAATCTTAAAGTCATTGCACTCCCCCTCACCCCCCCCCCCCCCCCCCCCCATGTATTCTTACCACTAGACTCCTCTTCGTCAGAATCAACAAACGGCTGATAATCTTCAGGTTGTGCAAACATCGGATCAAAATGGTCACCAGTCTCTAGGTCAGCGGTATTCTCTCTTGTCTTCTGTGATGACGTATTCCTAGGAGCCTCAAGTATTTGGATACTGGTAACATCTGGAACATGATAGCCTGAAGAGAAAAAGTATCTACATACAGTAAGCCTTAAATTAGTTCAGGGAAGGGGTGGGCGGGTAAGAACCCTTAATGGTTGTACGTTATTAGTGTTTTCAGCTTGAGTTGGTAAAGTTTTTTCGTATATTTTTGCTGCACAAGCTGTCGTAAGTTAAACTCTGAGAAAAACTCTGAGCTCCAGACGGGACTCGAACCCACAACCTTCCAAATGCCAACCGGACGCTCTCACCATTGAGCCGCTAGGTTGTTTTCGATATTTATACGCCTGGGAACTAGTCAATCCGTAGGTGTGTCACAAGTACTTGTTGGGCTACAAGTCGCATTAGAGAGCTTAAGCATACAGCGTTTTAGAGCCACGGACGGCGATTGAATTCAATAGCATTTTTCATTCAAAACAATGATAATGAGCAATTTAAAATCCCAAGAGCAAAGTGAACGCCGTCGTCGTTCTACACAAGACGTCATTGAGAGCATTTTCACGTTCTTGAGACGACGGGAACTTCTAGAACGTTGAGGCCTGTCATCGTTGTTTTACTACAATGAGACATACTTTTAAAGTAGAAAACTTGTATTTTAAGAGGGATAATTTCATTACATTACAATATAAAATAAAGGATCTGTATGTATTTTTATATAAAGATGAAATTTAAGCTTATGACCTAACAGTTTAGATATGTGATTATTCATAGCCTTTGTTTTGGGTGAAAAAGTCTTTTCAAAGAATACGCGGTTCAGTAGTTCTGTATTGTATTCCTGCTCTTCCGGTCACCGTCCGTGTCTCAAAAACGCCTAATATGCTTAAGCTCTCTAATGTCTAAATATCGACAACAACCTTGGTCTACCATCTGAGTTCCAGTGACTCAATGGTGAGAGCGTCCGGCTGGCATTCGGAAGGTTGTGGGTTCGAGTCCCATCTGGAGCTCGGAGTTTTGCTCTGAGCTGAACTTACGACAGCTTGTACAGCAAAAACATACGGAAAAAAACCCTTAATGGTTGTTAGAACGAAGTCAGGAAAGCATCACGGTACCTGACGAGGGAATAGGTCGAACATCGGGAACTCTTTCTGTGTCTGTTTGAAATACATCAGCCATTGCATCTGATAAACACTCTTCCACTTTAGTCTCAGCAGCTTTTCGCAAAATACTGCAAGAAACAAATCAACTCTATTTGAAATGGACACACTAGTATACTCAGCACATACAACGTTCTGTACAAAAACACAGAACAAGGCAGCAACACTTATCTACCAACAACTAATAAACAATTATTGGATGAGACTTGATATCAAGAATTATCAAGGTCGAAGTCTGTTATCTGCCGAAGGCGGAAGCTGATAATGCGGTCGTCGATAAGTCGCCGTCGTATAACTTATGGCATTGTTGTTTTGGTTTAGTGCCAAGAACGGCGGACAATACTCGTCATTCTCCAGTTAGTATGTACGTTTAGTACCTCATTCTAACAATGTATAGAACTGGGAAACATCTCTCACCTCAGCATTGTTCTCTTGTCGCTGTACGCTCTAGATTGCACCATTGCAAACAGATTTCTTTGTTCTTCTGTATAACACCTTACTCTTTCCTCCATGGCTTCTTCCTCTGATTTTAAATATCGTTTAACATGTTCCTGCACGCATGCACCAGCAGCAGATATACTGTCATTACTATAGCCATTGGCTAAAATGATACAAAATTAAAATATATAGAGAATAATACATGGATGTGCGGAAATATGAAATTTATTTCGAGTGTTGACCAGGATATCTCACGAGTGAGCGAAGCGAATGAGTGACATATCCTGTTCAACACGAGAAATAAATTTCATATTTCCAATCATCCATGTATTGTTCTGTTTATTATATAAAAAAAATTGTCCTATTGCCTTGCAAAAATTGCATTAAACTATAATGCTGATTCAGTGATAATCGTCACATGTGCGTCATTATCATAAATAATCGCAATGTGGGATTATCACTTTTATTAGTGGTGGAAAAATAAAACACTCTATTTTATAATAAAAAACTCTATTTTATATAATAAAAATATTTATTATGCAATTTTTGCAAGGCAATAGGACAATTTTTTTATATAATAAACAGAACAATACATGGATGCTTGGAAATATGAAATTTATTTCTCGTGTTGAACAGGATATGTCACTCGTTCGCTTCACTCACTTGTGAGATATCCTGGTCAACACTCAAAATAAATTTCATATTTCCGCATATCCATGTATTATTCTCTATTTAATAATATATTATTTAGCAAATAAATATTTTACATGGTGTTTCGACAAAACTTATTTATATATTAGGTGTAACTTACTTTATCATTTTAAGAGTTCCTCCAAATTAGAGTAACTTAATTTTCATTTCATATATACACTGCCAATTGTGACATATGGTTTTGATGTGGCTCGTATATTTATAAGCATTGTGTGTTCAGGCACATCTTATTCTATTTATTTATTATAAATTAATCTAAAAAAATTGAGATTTTTAAATCACATCATTTCATTGTGTGTTCATCAGGCACATCAACATTGTGAGTTCAGGCACAATCAGAGTTATTCTATTTATTTTTTATAAATCTAAAAAATTGAGATTTTTAAAATCACATGATTTCCAAAGGAAGAGAACGTTTTAGTGATTTTCAGTTGAGGATGTCATTCTTACTTGATAAAAAATGGTTTTGATATAATAATAAAGATACATTACATGTATATACAATTTGACTATTTCCGCTTAGTGACAACTATATTTAGCTGTAAAAACATAATTATGGTACTGGCATCGAAAAACCAGTAATTTCTTTGTTGATTCCTTTGGGAAAAGTAGAAATAAATGAAAGAGAAAACAGATAAAAGATTTTCTTACCATGAGTAACTTCTTCTTCACTGGCAGGGCTCAAAATTATTTTGAAAGCTGGTGAATGGTTTTCACTTTCATTTAGCTGAGAAATTTCTTTTGGATCACTCTGAAATACAGTTAGATAATTACCCTGTCATTTCACTGGTAAATTTTCCATGCTCAAACAATGCCTAATTGTACATGTCATGACACATAAAATAATCCCCACAATCTATTGTTTTTATAATGTGGGAATTAGTGTTAAAAAATTGAGTGATAAACTTTAGCTAGAAATATTTCACTTAGGGCTTGAAATTTGTGGCCAAAGATTGCTGATCCCTTATAACATATTTCTGCTTAAAATGAATTGCTATTTCTCTTTACATGTAAGACCATGCACGATGACAAATTGTAATCAAAGAGAGAATGTACATGACAAACAGTTAATAACTTTGAAAATATTGTAAATCATTACAAAGAGACAATTTATGTCATTGGTTGTGAAAAAGCATCATCCATGATGGCTGAGCACTGAATTCAGGCCTATATACATGTACTGCATGGGCATGCATGTACCGTACTTGAAATGTGAACCAATACATTTAAATGTTTAACCTAGCTTGCACTTTACATGTACGTAACTACTATGATTTTAGGCATGTACAGAAATACGCTGCCTTATAATAAGCAAAATGACTGCCCACACATAATTGATTATTCAATTAATTCATCCTTTTTTCCCAGCAACCCTTACCATTGTCATTATAATCAGATAATTGATGACAGCTAAGCATACTGTATATTCACAAATTAATATTGTTCTTAATCATCGCCATTAGCTTTTCAGTTTAAATATAAAGGACTTGTCTTAATGTGTAAAAATAACTTAAATTAATAACATTGGTATAATTACACAGGATAATTTGCTATTTCAATTTACAAATATTGATTAAATACTGATTTAATTCCTTAGATTCTTCTTCATGAATTATTAATGGATGATAATTTAATTTAGAAGTCCTTAATGAAGCTTACAACATATAAGTATCTTCTTGCATCAGACAATTTCCCCAGCCATCAATTTCTCACATGATCAGGAAATTATCGAGCTGGACAGGAAGTTTGATTGGTTAAAGAGATAATTTTTTAAAAGCTTTTTAATAATGCAGAGGAACCTGCTAAATAATGTAGAACAGCTATTATTGAATCTAAAGTTCAAAAGGATTTTCACTTCAAAAGTGTGAATGCTAAAACGATAAATATGGTATATTCTATGTCATATAAAAATGGCATATTGATAATATGACAAAATATCTGCAAAATATTGCAAGGAGAAACCGGATGTTATGAAAACAGCGGAATTAATTTATTCAAGAACTCAAAATAAGAATGCACTACGAATACAACTATTGCAGTGTATTCCCATGTCTGTAATAACACATTACCTGTATTCTTTGACTGACCAAAACTCTCTCTTTTCCTTTAACTAAATGCACTGCAAATGGCTCCGTTTGGCATCCTAAACACTTATATACAATCCAATCTTCTACAGAACGTTGTTTTATTAACAACTCTAGTTCCTAAGAGAAATATCCAAAGTTATAATGCAAAACAATGTGTATTATAGCAAAACTATATAGGACAACGTGTATGCTGTATAGGGACGTATTTTATAGTTAAAACTTAATGCAAAATAATTTTGGTATTGACCACCAAATAAAGTTAAAAACCGATATAAAGTGCTCATGACAATGAATTTTAAATACATGTTA
The DNA here is from genome assembly GCA_035771165.1 of Paragorgia papillata. Taxonomy (NCBI): domain Eukaryota; kingdom Metazoa; phylum Cnidaria; class Anthozoa; order Scleralcyonacea; family Coralliidae; genus Paragorgia; species Paragorgia papillata. The sequence goes on along the minus strand of JAWNZC010000121.1, from coordinate 328,139 downwards.
AAGATAATGTAAGGAGTTGGGATGTACAAAAATATATTTGAAATAAATTTGACACAATTGTTTGTAACTTGATACACTGCTAAAACTTACACCATCGATATATTAAATGGTGGTGTGATGTTATATTGTCTATGTCTAATAAATTGTCGGACGTATACAGTAATTAAATACAGTCACGTCGAAGTTTCGATAGTTTAAAATATGCTTTATAAATTATGAAAAGAGAAAAATAAAGTAAGATCTTTAGAGAGGGTTAATCGTTGAAACATAGCAAAACATGTTAATAGCTGCATAAACGCATAAAGGAATGTATAAAAGAGGTTCTTACAAACCTTTCGTATGCCACCGACAGCAAGTTGCACTTCGTAAAGTTTCTCGCTAAAGAAGCTATCTGAAGATTCTTTAGATACAAAGATATTGCCATCTACCTCTCGCAGATTGCAGCCAAGAGTTTCGATACAAATATTAAGACAGTCGCAGCGTAATTTGACCATATTTACTAACAGATGGCAGCCAAACAGTGAACGACTATACCTCTGGATAATATGTCATATTAACCCTGTGATAGTCTCGTGATTTTATGACTTCTTTTTGTAGCCAATCACATGCTTCCTTTCATGCCCCTAGTGACCGGAGATCAACAATAGATCACATCCTTTCAAACCATATTTGGACATCACGTCTGGGAAAATCCCCAAAGCCATGACAAAAGGCATGTATGTAAAATTCATAGCCTGGTTTGATCAAAATTTGAAATTGAATTTTTGTAATCCTACTTAGCTTTAACTTTTGTAATCTAACACTTTATCAGTTTATTTTTTCCTTGTATATATATAAAGAACTTTGGATATTTTATTTTAGTCACTAATTGGTCTGATCTGATGACTTTGGTATTAAAGTCGAAATATCATTTCATATTTTGACTTGTATTTGATCCATTGGGTTTTTCAAAATGTTCATTTTTGAATTTTGGATTGTGTAGTTTTATTTTATATAGCTAATCATCATCATCATCATCATCATCATCATCATCATCATCATCATCATCATCATCATCATCATCATCATCACAACTCCACACTTCGAATCCGCTTCATGTAAACAGGGCCTCTGATCTCTTTAACAATTAGCACCTCTACATACATTTGTAACTCTATCTATTCACTATTCAGCTGATGAATAGCTAATATTCACCTTGAATGATAATAAGATAATTACTTCTAAATGTTGCTGTTTATAAAAATCTGTATTATTACTAAAAAATCTTGTACACTTTGATGGCAAAATTCCCGAAAAAATGTGTACAACAGGTTCATTACAATTCAATAATTTATAGCATTGTAAATCAACGCCAACACAGACCCTATACTAGACTAACTGGAGTTAGTAAAATTTACAATGACTCAATAAGCATCAGAGTTTATTTTATCATAGTGTTAATTATGCATAAGATGAAGTACTACGCCATTCTTCTTGCAGCTACCGCTGTAACAGCGCAGACTCTGTTCTTCTTTGCATGTTTATATATATAGTTTAGATAGTAACAATCTACTGTGTACAATTGATTGGCAAATTTAAGACATTATGTCTTCAGTATGTAATTCTGATTGGTGCTTTTCAAAATGGATGGGTGCTCTGCCATTGTTAGGTGCTGGGGTTATATGTTTGTTTATGTTAAGAAAAAGATGCTGCTGTTGTCACTGCACTGAGACAGAACTGGGGCAAGGCTTGGTATGTGAAGAATATATTGTTTCTTAATTGCAATAAAGGCTACAACTGCAGTTTAGTGGACACTAGTGTTAAATACTAATTCTGTAGGCTCGACCGCATCATAAATTCTGACCCTAGATACGTCCTTCTCAAAGTGGTCAGCCATTGAGTGGTGTCCGCTGTCCACAAAACCACAGTCTATCCTAATACCACAATGTTCACATGGTGGTGTGGTAGAAATTGCCTCAGTAAGTCCCAACATATACTTAATCAATGGAAATCAATCATCAGAAATGCAATCAATGAAAATCAATATTAATTAGTCAATTTTGATTGTTGTCAGCTAATCGATGACCAATCGATAGTGAAGAGAGTTTTTTACTCTGGCTGGTTGGAGGAAAAACCTATAATTTTCATTGTTTTGGTAAATATGAGTAATGTACCTTAGTGTGCCTTAGTGTACCTTAGTGTACCTTGGTGTACCTTGGTGTACCTTGGTGTACCTTGGTGTACTTTAGTGCACCTTAGTGCACCTTTACTACTAGTGTATTTGTAGTTTTTTTAAATTTTACATTCAGGCTGACCACCCAAAAAACTTGATACCAAAAATATGTCGTGAGTTTCATCATAAAGGTTGGATGACTGGATCTGGAGGAGCCATCAGCATCAAACTTGGGTAGAAGTTTTTCAAATGATTTTGTAAAACTTAAATATATGGAGCATGTATATGCTGGAGATTTTGTCTTGGAGATTTTGTATCCACAAGTTACTGGGGGAAGGGAGCTTTTGTAGTAAATGTTAATTTTCTTATACAACTTTTTCAAATGATAAATTTTAATGAAAACCGCTTTTAATAAACTAATGTGTGGGGTTTAGCAAACTAATTACTAATTTTGTTTAATAATAAAATTTAAATAATACAATTTTAATAATAAAGTTTAAATAAAATAATTGTTTAATAAACTAATTTTATTTTAATAAACTAACTTTAATAAACTAATAAACTAATAATGGGGTTTAATAAACTAATGTGTAGTATACTACCGTAATGTGTATATATGTTTAATTTATTATACGGTTTCTGAGTGTGTATAAAGTTACTCAGGGAGGAGTCAGTGCAGGTGCTATTGGAAGTTTTAGTATACAAATAAAAAATAAGTAATTAATACAGTATATTTTTTATGATCCTAAATGTTTATTTGAAGTACTGAAGTACAGTAGGCGATATGCAATAATTTTGATCTTTCAGAAATAGCGTTTTCCAGGGCCATAATGATTGCTGCCTCTCCATGATGCATCTGTGGAAGAGGCAGCATTGATTGCTCTCTGAGCCTGGATATGAGATTATAAGGATTATATGGGCCTTCGCTCGAAACGTTAGATTCCTACGTTCTCTGTTTCGGCAGTATATCTAACCTTACTATATTTCGATTGTTGTTTCTACACTGTGAGATTATAGATTATTGAGATTAGCATTTTCACGTGTAATGACAAATCTTGTTTTCTTTTCAAGTGATGAAATTTATGTTTCTCCGTCTGGTGTTTTAAAAGAAAGAGTTGAGGTATTGGAAACCAAATATACCGCATTTTTCACAGAGAATATTCCATCATACAGTATATTATTAATTAATTAATTAATAGAAGCTTTAATCAAACTCACTAAGTAATACAGTACTACAATAATAACAACAGATCACAATACATTACAAACAGTAAAAGATGAGTTTGATAAGGGCCTGGCGAACGGACACGAGGTCCCAACTAGGCAAACCCCGTACATAAATCAATAAATTCAAGACAATACACATAATGGTCCGCTATTTACTACTATACAGAATGTGCCATTATCCGCACCTGACGCTGAACTCAGTCCCCTACCACCGAAATCAAAACGATTTAGTTTGAAATAGACGGATAATTAATGAAAGTAATAAAGGGCTGATCCCGACGTCAAGTACTGAAAACGACGCATCCTGCTATTCCTGCGTCTTGCCTAAAAATCTCAGCAGCAAAAAGGTCTGTCAATAGTCCTACAATTAGGACATACTGTCTTCCACGTGCTTACTCTGTCTGTGTCAAAGATAGTGTTTAACTTATTGTGATAGAGTAAATACCAAACGTTTGAGCGTGCGTAAGTTTGCATAAATGAATTGCCGGCTTCTAGCTGCATGTGGTAGCAACAGGAAAGGAAAGAAGACTGAGTTATGGACCCGGATATTTATTCCGCATTTTACAAATATTAGGGGAATGACTGAAATTACAAGAGCAACTAATTCAGAAGATTTTATAACATAACCCATTAGGGTCAAATATAAAAATGTCCGTTTTTGACCGTCTCAGTTGTCAATTGTCGGGTTACATGAGTAATGATTTATTTAACGTCGTAAGCACAGGATGTGGTCGCCCAATCATCCGAGCCAGAGGCTCATGTTAAAGTGCACGACACAAGCTAAGACCTAAGTGTTGATTTTACGGAGGGAGGAAAACCGCAGAACCCTGCGAAAAACCCTCGAAGCACAGGAGAGACCAACTAAACTCTACTCACATGAAATTCAAGTTCGAGAACGGGGTTATTCCCAGACAGTCACCCATCCAAGTACTAACCCCGTTCAACTGGGCTTAACTACAGCGGTGAGAGGCAGCGCCCTAACAGCACAGGCCACCCGTGCTTCCCTAAGAAAGAGCCAGACAAATACTCCGTATGAAAGGGATTGAAAAAATTTCCCTCTTATTTAGCCAAGTACTCTATTCGTTTACGATATTGAGGGAAATCATTTGGCTGGTCCACCTGTAAGGTATGTGGAATTATTTTACACGAAACATTTTTCTTGCATTATTCACGACCTGGTTTATGTTTTGCACTACGGAGCTTTGTTAATGTTATAGTTAGGCCAGACCGATTTAATTTGTTGTTTTACGAATCCACCGAACTTGATGATACGCTCAAACAAACAAACAAACAAACAAACAAACAAACAAACAAACAAACAAACAAACAAACAAACAAACAGGACAACATTTATCTATTGCAATAAAAGTTGCTGTTTACAGTGCATAAATATGGATAAATATTCTTAGTTTTCAATGTATTTTATTTTTTGAAAGTACAGTAAAAACCTGAAGAAGAGTTCATGTGCTCCTATGTTTATGAAAGCCTATCAGAAGCGGGGTAAGTATATTGTTTAAAAAAAAGAATGCCTACGTGATCTTGTGTTAGAAAATTGTACTATAATGCATGTCATATGTTTCTTTAGAGCTGAATTCGGAGAAAATTTCATTTAATTCACCGCGTTGCTTAAGTTAACAAACATTGCTTAAAGTTTTTAACCACTTGCACTATTCTTGATATTTATATCAAAGGTTATATAATATATATAGAGCAAATCGTATAATAGCAGGTTTTTGAGATATGCACTCATTGAATTCATTTCCTTATAAGCTTTTTTACGCGTCAATCTAGTTTTATAAAGGACTAGGGGTTAATCATCCTTACTCACAGCCAGCGGCTGAATTACGAAGGTAAAAGGCGCATACGACACAGTTCAGACCACGGATCACAGCTTAAAGCCTGTAGATGAAATAAAAGTAACGTGCTGCGTAGTTGAAACAATGGAAATATAGTAAGGTTAGGTATACTGCCGAAACAGAGAACGTAGGAGTCTCACGTTTCGAGCGAAGGCCCTTCGTCAGAGAGACTGAAAGTCAGCGTAGGTGTCGATTTTATGGAGGGAGGAAAACCGGAGAACCAGGCGAAAACCCCTCGGAGCACAGGAGAGATCAACTACAACTCTACTCACATGGGTTCCACTTCCAAGCTTGACAACGTGGTCATTCCTAAGCGGTCACGTATCCGAGTACTAACCCCGTCTACACGCGTAAAAACGCACAACTTGTTCACGGTTGTCAACAGGCGTGAACAATGTTGTGCTGCTCGCCGTGAACAATGTTTTGCTGCTCGCCGTGAACAATGTTGTGCTGCTCGCCGTGAACAAGTTGTCAACAAGTTGTTCACTTATGGTTCGAACAACTTGTTCACGGATAAATCAACAGTCATGAACAAGTTGTTCCAACAGCACATTTTTATAGCCAACAACGTTGTTCGCACATGATACAACATGTTGTAACAGCATTGTTCAGGCAACAATGCTGTAACAACTTGCGAGATTTTTACGCGTGTAACCGGCTTAACATTTGGTGAGAGGCAGCGCGCTAACAGCACACGCCCACCGTGCTACCATACGTAACGTTACACACTTCGCACTATGCGTTCAAATATCGTGATGTGTGTTTTTGTATTTTTTTGTCAGGTGCAGGTGCTGTATTTCATATTCATTCACAAAACGCGGTCATGGTAACTTTGTTATGTTCTGGAAAGGAGTTCAGAATATCACATCAGCAGATGATTAAAATAATTGTGAACTGTAAAACAGGACATAATTACAGGTAGGAATGAAAAAAAAGAATAATGGAATGGAAAGAAAATAAAAATGGATGAAAAAAAAAAGGAATGGAAGGAAATGAAGCGAAGTGTAGGAAATGGAGAAAAGGCTCTATGTGTACGTGGTCACAAAATGTCTCAATACACAATTCTGTATATAAATCAATGAAACGTTGAAAAATTGTTTTACCACAGATACGACGAAGAACTAGTTATTCCTATTATTGAAAACCAGAATGAAGAATTGGATATTAAGGTTTGCTTTCCGTAAATCATAATCATCATCATGGCAATAGTTTTCATGATCATCGTCATCATCATCGTCGTCATCATCATCATCATCGTCGTCATCATCATCATCATCATCATCATCATCATCATCATCATCAACATCATCATCATCATCATCAACATCATCATCATCATCATCATCATCATCAACATCGTCATCAATCATCATCATCGTCATCAATCATCATCATCATCGTCATGATAGTCATTATCATGTCATCATTAATTACACATCGTCATTATCTTAGTCATCATCATCATCACGATAATAAACATCACCACTATAATAATCATTATCATTATCACCGTCACCATCATCACCATAATAATCCGATTATCGCCATCATGATCATCAGCGCCATTTTCATTATCTCTATTACTATCATTATATGCCTCCAGGATGGTATAGTTGCTGCAATGGAAGAATATCCTGAAACGTCTGCAGTGTTAGTTAGAAACCACGGAATCTATCTTTGGGGCGAGACATGGACCAAAACCAAACTAATGTAAGTTGATTCTAAAAAAAAACTTGCAGCATTTTCAAAGGTTAAACCTTTCAGGCATGGCTTTCAAATACTTCTCCCCTTGACGAGTAAAATCGTCTGGCGTTAGACAGAGTAAAAAGATAAAGTTGTTCGACAACAACGATGCGAATGAAAGGGTTAAACTGCGGTCCAAACAAGAATTCATTCGTAACAAATAATTCGTTATTGAGACCCCAGTTTAAGTTACACTACATCAGTTTGCTTGCATATGAAAATTTTATCCAATTTTCAACCAAATTAGTCCTTGATCGATAATCAGTCTTTCCAAACGTCTCTTTTCAGGTGCGAAGCTTATGACTACATATTTGCGATTGCTGTGAAGATGATCAGTAATGGACTACTGGATCTTACTAAAAAAACTGAAAATTAACACTACTCTCTCTGTGTGTATGCCATTTTAATTTGACAACAATTATTTCATAAATTCAAACTCCATTCTCGTCTCTCATTGGTCTACATGCTCCAGGTAATTTTTAATATTACTGGAAATACGATCTTCTGGTTAAAAGTGATGTAGAGTCCGTTCTGAGCATGTACGAAACTAATGTTTACATCTAAATTTACAAAAAAAATACTAATACCTTATTCAACATTGTAAGCTTTTCTTGGTTCCCATTCATTACTTGTACCCAAAACAAAACATTTTCAGGAGAAATAGAAGAAATCCGAGGAGATATCCTCGCCGAGTTGCTTGGTTTTCTGCCATGTTGCTCCTAACGGTTTACATTGAGTTAAGGTAGTACTGGAGGCTAATTTTGAAAAAATTATAGAAATATCGTATCGGAGAGATATGGTGTAGAAGAAGTTGTTGCAGCCACTAAAAAATCATTTTGAGTCCAGGGGGGTGTGGGAAGTGAAATTTGATCTCCATATTAACGATTTTCAATGGTCGATTGTAGCTTTTGCTTTCAACTTCATGAACTGAAACGAAGAAGACTTACTTATCATACCAATACAAAGATTTAATCTCGGAGTCCGCAATCAGTCGATTAAATGTCGCTGATCTACAAGCATTACGTTATTTGGCAAGATAACAGATATTCAAAAATTTCGCAACCAAAAGCTTTGAAGCGGACTCTGGCGGACTCCGAGATTATTTTTTTATTATAGGCTTGTGCACAATCAGGCCAAATTTTGATCAAATCGATTTAAAAGAGAAAGAGATATGGAGGTTTAGGTCATTACACTGATGAAAATTTATCAAATTTTGGCCATATTACCTCAAATTACAGCTTTTTTAACCTAAATTTTTGTCTATTTCGACTTGCCAACACGTTCCCCCATGTTCTGATGAGCCGTCGGTGAAAAGTCAGTGGTCAATAGTTATAACGTCTCCCCAAATATGGACAAAAAAGCACTGTAACCCCTATTTTTAGTGTGGGGAAATAACGCGGGAATGGGATTAACCAGTTCGCTTAGCAACGACGCATAAGGTGTCGGTGATGACAAAATCGCGGCATGTCAAATCACAACACCAATCTCAAGGTGTAAATTCTGTCAAAACTCGCTGTAGGAAAGCAATTACAAACGCATCGTCTTTCAGCCTCCATCTGTTTTATCTGCGGTTTTGGCGCGAACATTCATCCTTAGATACCAAAGTTTGATCGCACAAATCTCGAAAAGTATATAAAGCAGCGCTGTCAAAATTGGCATACAAACTTGTTGTTACTATATCTTTCAACAGACCAAAAATTGTTAAGATCGGAGAAGTTGACTTTAGCCTCCAGTACCACCTTAAGTACTTCATGTAATTATCTACGATTGTCTGTTTTGTGGGGACCACATTGCGGTCATGCGCAGAACGGACTGTACGTCACCTTTAAATAGATCATTTTTGGGCTAAAAACGGATTTGCGGTAATTGAATTTTCTAAATGTAGTTATGAAAGGAAAATTCTTTGTCCGAAATACAACTTGTGGTATTTTCTAAATTCCTAGCGTGAAACTTTCCCCTATTTAGGTTGAATGGCAGGATTAGTGACCTTAGACCTATGGTTAGCCAGTGCTTACCAGTCAAAACGTCCTCACGTCAAAACGTCCTCGGGTCATAGAAGTCAAAAAGATAAATACAGTATATTAACAGAGTTTATTTGAAAGTTAAAAAAACGTACATAAGTGAATACCTCAAGCAGTTAGATGGTTAATTTGTATCGTTTGACTAGACTTTGTAGCTGTATTTATGTGTTGCTATAAAAATGGAAATTTGATACAAGTAAAACTGGCAACAGCCTGATCTTGCAACTTTATACAGTAGAACAGATTACTGGCGTGAAACATTTGAAGAATGTATTTGTCAATGTCAAAAATATACTAATAAATCTTATATAGGGTAGTATATGTATGTTGACATGTTCCCCGATCAGTTTGGAAGAAGTGAGGACGTTTTGACCTGAGGACGTTTTCACTGGACACCGTTAGCCGTTAGGGTTAGCTTTCACAAATTATGTAGACATGATTATAAACTTCCCCGCTTTCACTTCAAATTTAGTATATTAGCCTCAGGATTAGGATTAGGGTCACTGTTAGGAATAACATTATAGGGTTAGTGTTAGCATACATGCAGTAGGGTCTGTTAGGCCGTTAGGGTTAGCGATTTTACGGAGTTTGTTTAATTCTGTATTTACATATATTTACATATTCATTTACACAATAGTATACATTTAAATTTCAAAGAGTGGGCTTGGCGCGCCTAAATGTCGCTCATAACTGGCGTTGAAATGACTGGGCAATATCACTCAGCATGTGGACAGAGGTCACCCCTATTTAACACCTGATTGGAAATTAAACCTGCATGTCTCATTTTCTACAAGAACTACTGTTCTCTTTCTGTTCATTGTCAAGGTACTGGTGATTCAATAGCAGTCTTACATTGGGAAAATATTTGCAACCATTGAGCCGCCCCAGTCTTTGTTTTTAGTATAGAATTTCATATTGTTTGGACAGGTTGGCATGTTGCCGCCTCAAATCGTTCTTGTATGGTTGTGGTTTTTGTTTCACTGCAGGAGTCTTTTCAAAAACAATCGCATATACTGATACAGCATATTAAATACACTACAGATGTTTAAAATTATGCAATTCAATAATGGTAACCGTAGCGAGATGTTATGAAGTGCAAGCATTTTTGAAGAACTTTGAATTATTAATTTAAAATGACAAACAGATCCGGTTTAAGACATATACCAACAAATGTCTTGCCGCGATTTTGTAATATGAACCGTTTAACAGACCAAGAAAAAATGCCACGGCAAGGTTTTTAAGATATCAATTTTCATGAGTGAGTAGACAGCCAGACATATTAACCTTGGCAATAGTTTTTGAAGTCCGAACGGTAATTTCTGGACTGCAGTTTCTGCATTTGAGTGGAGGTATACCATATAAAGAGCGGCAAGACTTTACCGTGAGAAAAGACGAACGAGAGTAGACGAACGAAAAGAGCAGACATCGTGAAAACATGTCAACGACTAAATCAAGACGATTGAGATTACAAGAAGACGAAGAAGACAGTCTGTTGGCTGGAGTTGACTTCCACACTCATTATTTAGGAAGCGAAGAAATGCTGGTCAACGCTAACGATATAGATGGCGTGGTTGGAGATATTTATTCCCGATATTTGACCAATGATGAACTTAACAGTTCAGCTCTTCTTGCCATAACGGTTGATACACACCAGCTCGTGTTCTTCAACACCATGAATAACGAAACAGAGTTTCTTATTCCTTTATCCGACATCAAATCTATTCGTTCGGGTAGCAAGTGGAATAAGTTTCCAAAAGCCGTGATTCTCGTAGCTTGTTTGCCTAGAATCAACGCCAGGGCACATGAATACGTGCACGTATTCCACTGCACCAATCAAAGAAAAGCAAAAGAACTTTACAACGCAATTAATCGTGCGTTCGAGTATCATCTTCCCGAGAAAAGTTTAACGAACGATCAGGAAGAGCCAACAAGTAAAGCAAAACACTGCAGAGTATATCCAAGCAATGGAACGAATAAAACAGACGCGAGACTTCGAGATCGTAAACCTGAATTTGAACCCCCGAGTGACCTCAACACAAGTCCAACGGAGTTGAATGATAAGAGTCTAGTACAAGCAAAACTAAAAGGTGATTTAAGTGGAGCTGAAGCCTCTTCTGATCTCGCAAAGACGCTTTTCAAAGGACGATCAAAATCGTGCACACAAACGGCGAAAAGCGCTGAAGGATTAGGACTTCTGGAAAATATCGACCCAGAAGAAGGATTTGATGACGAGTTTACAAACCTAGCTCGTTCGAGATCACTGTCAGAAACGATTAAATGCCGTTTTGGGCGATAAATAACGAACACATGCATTTAAGTACTGCTATATAGGCTTCTTATGTGGGAAATTTCAATTGCAAATTGTGATTTAATAATTTTGTTTGGGTATTTGACTAATTTGTAAAGTGATATTTGTGTGAAGGATATGTCGACACATTCACACCGTTGGATGAGTAAAATTAGTTTCTTTTAAACGCCTAAACGTTCACTTGAGGAAGGAAGTTCCTCAAGTGATAAAAAACGTAAAGAGAATTATAAGAATAAAAAAGATACTTGTGCATGTGGACGTGGTATAAGCAAATAAAGTTGACGGTATATATTGTTGTTTGTTTACGCAGCTTTAATATTTTGAATTCATACCTAAATGCATGCACAGCGGCTGACCCCATGGATACATAGCCCCATGTCAATATCGTATCGTGCATTCTTTCTCGAACGCACGATGACGTCACAAATAGACCAAAAAATAATGAATAACGGAAGGGCCATAACAAACAACAAACATATAGTTGGTTGACTTGGATCGTGCTTGGATCAATGCACTGTATTTATAAACATGGCCGCCAATTTATATTGTTTTATATGCATTAAAATTAGCCTTCCCAATATAAATTAATTTACGTCCATCTTTATATATATATATATATATACGTCAGTATTTCGATCACTATCCAAACTAATCTCGATAGTTTACCATCTTTTCAATTTACTTTATAGGAGGGATATAGGAATCCGGAACAAGCGATAAGAATGATGACGTCGTCTGTTATCGTCCATCGCGTCCTATTTGATAAAAGCATGCATACAAACCTCATTAGTATGGTTGACGTCATTTTAGCTTAACAGGTCGCCGGAAAGAGATGCTCAAAACTCAAATTAAGCCTGTGCTCTATATTTTTAAGATTTTCTCGGGAATCATTTTGACAAAAGTAAACAGTCAAGAGTAGACATCAGGACTGATTGAAATTATTAAATATTTATTTCCGCTGTTCAGGTTTAGGCTGTTAGTTAGCTGCATTTTCTCTGAGCCAGTTGTATCCCAAGGAAGCAACAGCGGAAAAACATTTAATCTAATGCCACGCGACCATAAATAAACTAATGGATCGAAGAGCTACTGCATGTAGCTACGGTGTGTAATTAAAATTAAATGCAACGCACATGCAGACGTGCTGACGTACGGAGCAAATCTGGATGATATATATCTCTTCTCGTTTCCCACTATGGATGAATGAAAAAAGGAATGTTCACCATGGTTTTCAGTTTTCTTAATCGACTTTTAGTTACACACTTAAATATAAAGCCGTTTTTAATCATTATTGTCTGTGAATCCCCATCAAGCTGTTTATTGATGTTTCTCAGTGATAGATTAATTCTGTTGATAGCGGGAAAAGTGTGCGTGCGTTGGCGTTTGTAAAAAAAGAAGAACAAAGAAATCTAACCAAGTCTTATTAGCTTTTGTAAAAGCATAAATAAACTAATATAACGTAAAGAATATAATGGAAACAAACGCCTGGCCATCCGCAGATCACGCTGTAGGATGATCACGTGATCTCGGTCACTCATCTTATTAGATTTCTTAGCTATCAGAAGGCTACTAGTTCTATTACTTCTGTACATAGGCGTACGAGGCGGGGGTGGGGCAGGGGGGCAGCTGCCCCCCCCAGACGAATGGAAATGTTGCTAAGTCGGGCAAAAATATAGGGAAAAAATTTAAAAATAGGATGACAATGAGGAAAAGTAATCAAAACAATTTAATATCTGTGTATTGTAGGAGATAAAGTATATTGAACAACAGCCACTTAGTGCGTTTTTTATATCAAAAGTCGGACAATTTCCGTTTCAGTCGGGCAAAATGTTCTCCGCCCCCCCCCCCCTATAAATTTGTGCCCGTACGCCTATGCTTCTGTACTTCTATTCACGGCTTTCGCTCCTTAGTATTTTTCTAAAGCGTTTACCTATGCTGGTTGGCTAGTTTCTTTGTTGTGTGAAACCGCGTAAATGGATTAAGGATGTTGTGACTAAAACACATGCAATGCGAGCGAATCAACAACGGCTACCATGCATTCACGATACTATAAAGGCAGCGCGCTAACAGTTTGTGCTACATTTCTGTCATGCATGCATGGGTGTACAGTTTTACATATATTAAGAAGACCATACTTACATTTACATATCAAACTCATTAATAATTCATGAAGAAAACACAAAGGAAATCAGTACCGTGTCGATGGTTTGGACTGATCTGAGGAAGAAATTACATAAATTAAGCAAATTTTCATCTTGATTTTCTCTTAAAATACTGATTTGTTTGAGATGCTATATATCATACACTCGGAGGAGTGTTTCATCTGGATATCCAAACACTTCGAAGTTTGTTCAAAAACCTCGGCTTCGCCTCAGTTTTCAACAAACGTCTCGGTGTTTGGATATCCTGATGAAACACTCCTCCTCGTGTATGATATATTACTTCAAAAACTCATTAATAATTCATGAGGAAAATTCAAAAGAAATTAAAATTTAATCAGCAGTTCGTGTTTTATCAGATATAATCTGATAAAACACTCCTGCTCGTTTATTTTTCTACGCTGATTCTGTCTGGGGTGATAAAAACAATTCTGTCCTCATGGACCATCTTCAAGTCCTTCACAACAAAGCTGCAAGAATTATTCTTGATCTCCATCCACTCTCGTCAGCCACCGAATCACTGAGATCCTTACACTGGCAACCGCTATCAGTGCGCAGGCTCTTTCACCGTTGCCTTATCATGAATAAATGTTTAAACAATGACGTTGACTCTGATTTTAATTTCAAACACACTACTGATATCCACAATTACAACACCCGAAACAAACATAAATTACACTTACAACGAGTCAGCAGGAACTGAGGGAAACAGTCATTCACCTACCACGGTGCTCAAGACTGGAACACTTTACCAGAAGAACTTCGGAACATTGAACTTTTTTCATTATTTAAACTTAAACTTAAGAAACATTTAAAACTTTAATTTTTAGTTTTGTAATTTTTCATTTATATTGTTCTGATTCCGTATCTGTTATACCGTACCGTTTCTGCTATATCTGTTATATATAAATATGTATGTATATGTTTTACCTATGCAGGGCTCCACTGAAAATCACTTTTGTGAGTGGACTTCCTGAATAAATATTGTTACTAACTATATTGTTACTATTAAACAGTACTTTGAAATCAAGCTAAAATTCGTATATCTCCGACTCTTCTATATATTGTTCTCACTAATCAATGTTTTCCGTGAATTTGATGTTATGTTTTATATCCATGCATAATGACGTAGTCATAACAGTGACATTGATGATTTACTGTCGTGGCAATAGAAGCGTTCCTAAAATATCGTTGCAATATATTCCTCCAGTTGATCAATTCATTTGATGAAAATTATTGCTAACTTCTTGTTTTGAATTTGATTGGTTTCTGGTTTTTAAACAACCAATAAGAAACAGGATTATTTGCCAAACACCAATCAAATTCAAAAGATAATTCAAAACAGGAAGTTGTCAATGAATCTTATGAAATGAATTGTTCAACTTGAGCAATGTATTTGCAACAATATTTTAGAAACGCTTCTATTGCCACGGCAGTAAGTTTGACTTGAGTTTCTTGTGTATTAATGCATGCATTGTTCGTTCTGTTATTAAGTTTTTTCAATGGCAAAGATGCATTGTCTTTGGCTGTACCTCCATTTATTCCAACATATGCAGTAAAGTTAATCCTCCATTTGGGACATTTTGCATTAATTATGTATGCCGGCGGCTTTTGAGGACGATGCGGTAATTACGCGGTATCAAAGCTTTTACTTTCATTTATCGTTCGACATCCACAGCTAATCTCATTCGTGCCGTTCAAAGACAATACAACTTTCCACAATAGTTTCACCGAAACAAATTCATGCTTCGGCCCACCTCTCGTTTAATAAAACAAGAATGAATTTTAATTAGCTAAAAAACTGAATCAAAACAAAACTCTTTCTTTACAAAAGGAAATTGAATTTCCTTTCAACAAAGACATATTAAACCCAAGGACGGATATTAGCGCCAATACTCGTACAATGTTATTAGCATTATTATGCAAAGCTTGCTCGTTTTTTAGATCGAAAAGGTTTTTTGGCCGAGCGAATCAATGGCCATACGAATTGCAAGTATAAATCTGTTGGCAATATGTCCAGACAGGAAGTTAATAATAAACTATATTAAGTCGCGGCGGCCGCAAATATTGAGAGAAAGAAGTCAAAGATGGTAGCCCAGCTTGTCTTTTCTATCGATTGTCATGGTAATTGTTCGTATCCTGTAAATTTTTCAAAACAAGTTCAAAATACAAACACACAGCGTATATTGCCATAGACAGCTTGTAAAGTATTGTCAGTTTGTCACGTATATGTAGGAGGATCACCGAGCAATTTTCTAGCTAAATAACAGGTTGGTCATGCGATAATCAGATCTCTAGGTGTGATAATATTATATAAAGATAACAATATACTAAAGCGGTTTATATAATCTTAACAGGATTGACAGGCATTATGGCTTTTCAAACGAAGCATCGGTTTCAGAGTTTTGAAGACGATGATGAAAACGTCGACTCCATAACAAGCGACTATACTTGCGAGTTTTTAGTTTGTTACATGGGATCTACATTCTGGAGTGACGACTTCACACACGTTCGGGATATTTTGCTAAATATTTTCCCCCGGAGTCTGTCAGGAAAATTTCGCGTGAAGAAACCACAACAAATGAAGGTATTTGTTGACGTCGTCGGTGGAGAGGTTGTTTGTTTCGACGAAAAAGGAGTCAGAATGGAGCGCTTTGAACTATGTAAAATCAAAGAGGTTATTTACTGTGGGAATACCAAAGAATATTCAAGGCATATTATTCTGGTTGCCAATGGTGAAAGCGATGGTGAGATTAAGGCACATATTATGGTCTGTAAGAACGTAAAGAATGCAAAAAAGATGTTCAGAGCGTTTATTGAGGTGTTTAGACGTTTTGAAGCAGAAACAACCGCAACAAAGCACTACCAGGAATCCAATGATGACGAATCTCCCGCTGCTAATAATCCTGATGAAATACCTAGTTCTCCTAACCCTTCGATGAATACAGTCAACGCAAGCGCAGAAGAATTCAAAAGACAAAATAGTTTGGAAAAAGCGAAACAGAAACAGCTTCCTTCAACGCAAGGATCCGCATCTGTAAAAAAACCAGCTCTTGCTCGTTCTCCTTCATTTCCTGCTGGGTACAGGTTCTCTTTCAGAAAAAGACGAAATAGATCACGATATCGTTCTCTTCCCGAGAGTCCTATCTTAGTTGACATTTAGGTCCTGTCCATACATTTAATTAAAAAATACTTTTTTCATCCTTCTTGCCTTCTGTCTACTGCGTATAAATACTGAATGAGCGTTTTCAAAAGTGTCTATTTACCATAAACGGCCAGTGGACGCGGACAAATATAATACAAAAACAATTCTGTGGACACAATGCATTTTCTGTTTTAATTAAAAGTATTATTATAAAATTTAATTAACTGGATAGATGTAAAAATGCCTAGGCTAGCTATAGAATGAGTCTGGTGTCCAATTTTGTGCAATGCGTGAATACAATATCTTAACAGGCGCTCTATAAAGTAAAGACTGTAAAGTAAATCACTAAATCAGTGTAAATGATGTGTTACAGGTAAACTACGTCAAGTGTTCCTTCTTTTAGTTGCAAACTTGATTGCAATTTTGATTTACTTCCTTTGCAAATTTGCAAATTTCCAATCAAATTTGCAATATTCCTATAGGAAATTCACTTCCTGTTAAATTTTCCTAAGTTCCTGTTTAATTTTCCTAAGTTCCTGTTAAATTTTCCTAACTTCCTGTTTTGTGTAGTACTGTCTTTTATTATGATTTTGCTTTCAAAAGGTTGCTCAAAAATAAAAATTATATATATGAAGGCTATATATACATATTATTTCGTATTCGTAGAAGCAAATTCAAAACTAAAACACAAGCCGTTAGGTTCGAATCGCCGCCACACCCCCAAATAACGTAAACAAAGGCGCCTGGTTTTAAAATTTATAGAGTCGTTGGTGTTTTATTCCACTGATCTAATTTTAAAAACGTTGCTAGTCGCTAGCTTGATTTATGTAATATTTGTAAGATGTTACGCACTAAAAGATTGATTGACTTGCAAACCCGAGTGAAATTAGTAATTCGACATGTACCATGCAGCAGGCTTGTAAAATATTTTAAGTGAATCACGACGTCGAGTACTAAATATTGCTCGGGTTTGCAAGTCGGTTGATCGACCAGGAAAATATCACCTGTTGCATGATTTAGTTCGCAACATCTTAGAAGTATTTTAAGTGTAGCGAGCGACCAGCAAGGTTTTGAAAATTTGAAAGTACAATGAACACCAACGGACTCTTTGTTTTAATACGTGAATATATTTATACGTCTCGTTCGTTGCAGAAGCAGCGATCCGAACGTAACGGTTTATCAAACCAAGTAGAATATACATGCAGTAATGTGTTTGAGTTTTGGATTTGTTTCTTCGAACAAGAAATTATAAGTATAGTATAAGTATTGTTTTTTATATAGTATATAAATTTTCCTAACTTCCTGTTAAATTTTCCTAAGTTCCTGTTTAATTTTCCTAAGTTCCTGCTTTGTTTTTGCTTTCAAAAGCTTGCTCAAAAATAAAAATTATATATATGAAGGCTATATGTACATATAATTTCGTATTCGAAGAGAAGCAAATCCAAAACTAAAATACACTACTACATCCCAAATAACGACGTAAACAAACACCCCTATTTTTAATATTTAGAGGCTTCAAATTTTATAAACTTTGCTGTTCGCTCGCTACACTAACTGAGAAATCGTGCAAATGGTATATATCTTCCTGGTCGACCAACTGATCGACTTGCAAACCCGAACAAAAGTATTACAAAGTGCAACAAGCGACTATAGTAAATCTTGCCAACGTCGGGAAAATAAATATGCCATCAAATAAAAAAATAGAGTCTAGACAGACACGGAAGTGAAATAATATAAACGGCATATGTGCCACACGATACCGCCAAGCGTCAAAAAGTTCCTGTGAACTATACTTATAATTTCTTGTTCGAAGAAACAAATCCAAAACTCAAACACATTATATTCTACACTTGGTGTCTTGGTTTGATAAAGCGTTACGTTCGGATCGCCGCCTCTGCAACTAACGAGACGTATAAATATATTCACGTAGACAAAGAGTCCGTTGGTGTTCATTGTACTTTCAAATTTTCAAAACCTTGCTGGTTGCTCGCTACACTTAAAATACTTCTAAGATGTTGCGAACTAAATCATGCAACTGGTGATATTTTCCTGCTCGTCCAACCGACTTGCAAACCCGAGCAATATTTATAGTACTCGTGATTCCTGCTGCATGATACATGCATGTCGAATACTAATTTCACTCGTGTTTGCAAGTCAATCTTTTTAGTGCGTAACATCTTACAAATATTACATAAATCAAGCTAGCGACCAGCAAGGTTTTTAAAATTTGAAGCTACAATGAAAACACCAACGGACTCTATAAATTTTAAAACCAGGCGCCTTTGTTTACGTTAGGGACGGACCATTAGATTTTTGAGGGGGGGGGGGGGGGGGGGGGTTGGGCAATTACCAAAAAAAAATTCGAGCACAGCCTTATCCTGGGAAAAAAATATCGTGCACAACAAAACCCCCAGAAAAAAATATCCTGCAAAGTACCATGTTTTCTAAAAATAGAAAAATATTTATATAGAGTCCTGAGCAGATTGCCACAACAAAATAAATCACAAGCTATGAATCCATCTTGTTGTTAATATTAAACACAGACTTGTCAGGTCACTGCTATTAAATAGTGCAACAAACACATTCTGCAGTTTACTTCCATTTTAACAATGTAGAGCAGCTGCTCACTAAATACAAAGATATTATTTTGCATTGTAAAAACACAAATATTATTAGTCAGTCAGGCGCGCAACTAGGGGGGGGGGGGGGTTGCAACCCCTGCCCTTTTTAACCCCTGCCCTTTTTGTGAGACTTCTAATACTAGGTTAGACATTAGATAAACAGATAATTAATCGTCTGTTGTTGTACGCGATACAATTCTCCGCAAATCTGGTGAGACTCAGAGGCTTCTAGCAGTGGGCCCGGGCGGCAGCTAGGCTGAATATAATTATGATAAATTTTAAATAATGCGAGACCAAAATAAAAATTTCCGCAACCGAAAATATGAGAAAAGCGTCCTCAAAATGCAGGAAATGCTGTTTCAGAGACCCAAAATTCAAAACATTTCCGGGGGGCATGCCCCCGGACCCCCCTAGAATCTCTGCTTGGCTTCTACTCCCAAATTCGTTAGAATACTGAATGACTTTGCCCTTTTTTTGCGTTCAACCCCTGCCCTCGAAATTTTCTAGTTGCGCCCCTGAGTCTTTTTAGCGCATAATTTATGATTGTCTATATATTCAAATACTTTCTTGTTTTTATGATAAACTCAACATTTGTATAGCAAAACATCATTTGTGAAAACATAGATATATTCAATGACACTTAATATTTTAAAGCTCTGTGTGGCCCTTTTCACCAATTTGGTGAAAAATCTCCCACACAACGCATTAAAATAGTATTTAAGTGTCATCTCATATCATATATAGTCAGGGGTGGATTCAGACTCATCTGATAGGGGGGGTGCATATTTTTCAGGGGGGTGTACCCTTCTTTTACTGTCAAAAATTGCATCATTAACATAAAAAATGTTTGTCATAAATTATTAAAATCTCAGTATCCATTGGTTAATGACTGATAAGGCCCATTGCGTAATTGCTTTGTGGTTGTATCTGTATCCTTTCTAGTATTGCTATAAACGTATTGTATGTGTTGGACATTAACAAACATAGGCTCACAAAAAAATATCCTGCAAGCAAATGATGTCGAAAAAAAATATCCTGCACAACCTCGAGCGAAAAAAAAATATTCCTGCACCAAAAAATTGGCCAACCCCCCCCTCAAAAATCTAATGGTCCGTCCCTTATTTGGGGGTGTGGCGGCGATTCGAACCTAACGGCTTGTGTTTTAGTTTTGAATTTGCTTCTACGAATACGAAATAATATGTATATATAGCCTTCATATATATAATTTTTATTTTTGAGCAACCTTTTGAAAGCAAAAACATAATAAAAGACTACTACTACACAGTACACAAAACAGGAAGTTAGGAAATTAAAACAGGAACTTAGGAAGATTTAACAGGAACTTAGGAAAATTTAACAGGAAGTGAATTTCCTATAGGAATATTGCAAATTTGATTGGAAATTTGCAAATTTGCAAAGGAAGTAAATCAAAATTGCAATCAAGTTTCCAACTAAAAGAAGGAACACTTGACGTAGTTTACCTGTAATTAATTTTTAAAACTGTAAATAGCATAACAATAGAAATCATTGACAATTATAATTGGGACATTATTATTATAAGTTGATTATTATTCAAGTGAGCTCCCAACTTGACCTGTACTTTATAAACTAAACTAACCTTATTTATACTGGATAACTCTATCAGTTTATCTAAACTGTTATCCTCAGAGGTCCAGTAAGGGCTCACCCTCATTGGTCCAGTGTTACTACAGGAGGAAACCGGAGTACCCGGAGGAAACCTGTGGTGTTTGGTAGAGTCAAACTGGAAGCACTCTTCTCACATGCGGCTAAGGTGAATTTTTTTAAATCAGATAACTGCACCGTGCAGGAATCGAACCCTGGTCGCAGAGGTGAAAGGCACGTGCACTAACCACTGTGCCACCAACACCCCACACCTCAGTCGGTAGAGCATTGGACTAGTACTGCCGAGGGTCGCGGGTTCGAATCCCAGCTGGGCCAAGTATAGAGTTTTCTTTACTTGTCCAGTATCGTTCGTCACTCGGAGTAACAAATTATTATTTGTAACTTCTGGTTTTTATACAGTTTATCAATTCTTGATGTATATTCGTCTGTTGGTATCGATTTGGGATAAACATCCATTGTATTATTATCAAATGCCACTTAAAGCTACATTATACTATTTATGTACAGTTTTCAACCAAAAATTTTCTCAGGCTTCGGTAGCGGCCACAGAAATACAGTAATACGCAACGAACTACAGAAGAAAAAGTGGGAAGGTATTTCCATTTTGACTGTAAGTTTAAAACATTGTACTATGTGAATAAATGTATTTCTTGCCTTACTGTACTGATGAATAGTTGTCAAAAAGAAGGCTACCAAGATGGTTTTGAAGAAGGAAAAATAAATGGTTGGTGGAAAAGATTTGAAATTGGTATGCGGAAAGGAAATTAATTTGGCACAGAGTTAAGCTTTCTGACAGGTTGGACAGGGGCGTAGGAACCGGGGGGGATGCAGGCATGTGCCGCCCCCCCAACTTTGCCATGAAGTGCCCTTTTTGCAACAGAAAAGTGCCCTTTTTATGATAAAACATGTGTTTCAAGTGTCGTTTTGAAGTCCTACCACCTGAATAAAGTGCCCTTTTGAAGCTGTGCCCCTCCAAGATCAACTTGCTTTCTATGCCACAGGTCGAGAATAATACTGAATTTAGGAATAACAATTTCAGTGCTGGTACAGTACTATGGATGTAGTGGTTGTGGGTAGTATAGTCCAGTTCGAATTCCTGCCCTGGAGTGGGCTATTTTATTTAAACTAGATGTACACACCCTACTAAACATTTTTAACCCTGGCTGCTAATATCAGCTCAATTTTATACTAACACTTATATCTTAAAGTGCTATATGCAACGAAATTTCACCCCAGTTTTTTATGATTGCATTTGAAAGAACACTTAAAATGTACAGAGTAACATAACATCTTTCGTACTAGAATTTCGTTTCCTTGCTTCATTCTTGAGATATTCAGGTTTGTTTGATATGCAAATGTCACACTGTATAATGACTTTTTGAAAGAGCATCAATTTTAGGATAGTCCAAATATTTTACACCCAGCTACACACGTTTAGTGACCAGTCATGCCTACATACATGCAAGTGCAAAGTTGATTAAGTACTTTCGATAAGTATGCTCAAAGAAAATCTTACTTTTCGAAAAAGTCATTATGCAGTGTGATGTCATCAGCATGACATTTGCGTATCAAACAAACTTGAGTATCTCAAGAATGAAGCAAGGAAACGAAATTCTACGAAAGTTGTTATTTTGTCATTTTAAGTGTTTTTACAAAAACAATGATAAAAAACTGGGGTGAAATTTCGTTGCATAGTACGGCACTTTAATAAAAAGCACAACCCTGACCTTATAAACGTTATCTTCCTGTAAGAAAGTCAGAAAATGAACAAAACAACCTAGTAACACCAGAAAGAAACTTAGAAGAAGAAATGTTGAAAAATAAACGGTGCAATGGATCGTTTTCACTCACGTGATCGGTGGCCCCGTTGGGGTGGTAAAACAATACGAAATGTTTGAATAAGAATAGATTTAAATTCCCATAGTGATAATGATTGTGCACCAATATGGCCGCCGTGACGTCAGATGAAAAGAGGCTTAAAAAGACGCTACCGGATGCAAACCTACGAGAATGATGTTTACTCCTGTTTAAAAATACTTGGAAATGAAATATTGGCCTTCAGAAATTTCTCGAGTGGATATATTAATGACGTCGTACCAATATGTTGTTGAATCTTCGGTCAGTTCGACGACAATTCAATTAGATATATACCATGGCGGTTCAACTAAAGAAGCTCAGCAGAATCTTCTTTGCGATTTTCCTCCTTACTCAAGGGTTTTTGTTGGTACAATATCCTGTAAAGTACGAAGATTCTTATGCGTTTTATGGATTACTTGCTCTTTACGCGCTTGCCCTTGTCGTGTGGCTGAGGTGTCTTTGTCTAGGTATTCTTATAGACAAACTCTGGGTCGTTTGGTTTCTTTACACTCTCGCTCTTTCTGTGATGGTCGCTGTGATATTTGGAAAGACAGTCATCGCAGATAAAGAGCTAATGAAGGAAACCTTCTTTGGACCGAACGTGCTGAAGACAACGCTGTGTATTGCACCTGCGGAAATGCTCCTTCTATTGAAATCAGTTACGGATGAAGCCGAGATTCTTACTGAATTGTATTTCACAGCAACGTTGGATCTATTTGATGGAATTGAAATGCTCGAAGTGCTGTTGGAAGATGCTGAACACCTAAAGAACGCTTCCAAAAGCGGTGTACCTGAAGGAATAAAGTACACCATTCTTGGATTTTCACTTGTTTTTCTTTTATCTTCGTGTCTTGAGCTGTGTCAATTCAAGCTCAATGGCACCGATGATAAACGTAAACGTACGTTTTTGACAAATACCATTTTTCAAATGATCTTAAATGCTGGATTTCTTGTGCTGCGTCTTGTTTTGTGGTTAAAATATGAACGTAACGCAGCAATCTTTATCAGCAAGAACGTCATTTCCCTTGTTCTTGTCTTCCTACGTTACATGATTGAGCGGGAGTATTTTGAATGAATCCCTGACGAAAGCGTAGAGTTCATAACTATTTTTATTATATAGATGCGAGTGTTTTACTAGAGAATATGCAGTGTCGTATTTTCCATATCCTCATTAGTGAAAATATCGATGACGTCATTAAGAATTTTACCTCTTTTTGCATTGAATCTATATAATAAAAAGAAAATTACAGGCTGGCTTGAAGATATGAATTCGCTACGCTCATTCGTAAAATATTGTTTTCACCACTCGAAGATTAAATCCATATCTTCGCACCACCGTGTAATATCCTCTATGTGGTTTGTGTTGCGACCAATAGCTTAACTATCTGTATTAGAACATAAATCGTACCTTAAAAAAAGTCTTGTGTATATATACAGTATAGCAAGTTTATTTATAGTGTCTGTGGAGTGTGGACTGCGAGAGTTTTCATGGGATACAGTCCATCGAAGGTGTGCCTCTTTTGACGAATTTTACCACAGGGAACCTAAGGCTTTTGAGGCCTTAATTACACGAAGCATAGTTAATGGAACATATATACATGGTTTGGAAGCTCTATTTTCTTTCAACATGAAGCACAATCTCGTTCCCAGAGCCCACGTTTCCACCCGGGAAACGACTCTGGGATAATCCGTTTCAAATCGTTACGTTATTGGCTGAATAGTGAGCATGAGTTGGTCTGAAGTGTCCGCAAGTAGAATTAATAAAACCAAAATAACAAAGATGTCGGACGACAGTGAAGACGTTACCGCGATCAATATCTTCGCCATATGTGTGTAGATGGTGTAATTCGAGCTTCGCCAGCAACCCCATTGACTTGTTTGGGGAAAAGTCAAACAAGGAGAACATACTATCCAGATTCCACTCGGATATTTACGCATGCGTACCTCAACCGGAATAACAAGAATCCTGTGATTTGAAACGGATTATCCCAGAGTCTCTCGTTTCCCGGGTGGGGAACGTGGGCTCTGGGAATGAGATTGCATGAAGCATGGTCATGTTCAACTGACAATGGAGTTCCTTATATGGAAGTAAATTATATGGACACGTGACGATGAAGCAACTCACTAATTAAACCCGATCGTTGCTATTGGATGACTGCTTCATTATACAGAAAATACAATACCGTGAAATTGCACAAATTTCCATAAACTTAAACAAAAACATAGAACAATCACTTTGGACGAGTTTCCAAACCATGTATATGTTGAGTTTCCAAACCATGTATATGTTCTATTAACTACGTTCTGATGAAGACTCGAAGCACCGAGTCGAAAGCTCAAGAAAAAGTACATTGAATCCGGAGAACTATATATATATCAAACTCATTAATAATTCATGAGGAAAACAGAAAGGAAATCAGTACCGTGTCTGTGGTTTGGAAATCAGAGGAAGAATTTACATAAATTAAGCAAACTTTCCTCTTGATCAGTTCTCTTTGAATACTGATTTGTTTGAGATGCTATATCATACACTCGGAGGAGTGTTTCATCAGGATATCCAAACACCTCGAAGTTTGTTCAAAAACCTCGGCTTCGCCTCGGTTTTCAACAAACGTCTCGGTGTTTGGATATCCTGATGAAACATTCCTCCTCGTGTATGATAACACGGTTGGCGTGTGCTGTTAGGGCGCAGCTGCCTCTCACCAATAGTTAAGAATACTAATGAACATACAATTTTAATATATATATATATATAAGTAATTGTTGAAATTCATTCAGATTGTTCCAAGCTACACTGATGAGCTGTAGTACAGCGAAACACCGTGTCTGTACGTAGATTGAACTATATATATATATATATATGTTCGTTTTATTTGAATTCATAAAAGGTCAAAAGTGCACTCATCTAGCATATCATGCACGATTGGTAACTATAACTTACATTTGCATTTAATGACAATGATCGAATGGCCGTGATCATGTTGACGTCTATTTTGTCTGTCGTTTGAATGAATTAACAAGAGTGAATTATAATCTCAGACCCTTACCATTTACCAAGCTTTCTTATTAGTCTGAGGCCAGTATGGCTTTGTGGAAGAAACATCGTTTTCTCAGTTTAGAAGAGGAAGATGGTGAAGACAAAATTATGGCTGGTTCGCAGTTTGTTATTAAATACGTTGGGTCTACCTATGTTAAGGAAGAACTCGAAGGATCGGCATCTGAGGAAGTCATCATGGAGTTCTATAACAGTTTGGTGGACAGCTTTCACACAAATATGTTTTGTGTCTTCCGACTTATTGTTGACTTAAGTGGAGCTGTGTTTTACGACAAGGAAGGAAAAGCGTCGCAACGGTTCGAGCTTTGTGACATTAGGGATATCATTTATTGCAATAAAGTACAGAAATATTTAAAGTGTTTTATTCTTGTTGGTCGAGAAGAAGGTGACTTGAATGTCAAGGCTCACGTTTTAGTCTGTGAGAGTAAAGAGAAAGCGAGAAGTCTTTATAAAACTTTCATTGATACGTTTACATTGGCTGCGGAGATGAAAAGAATCAAGCGACAAACAAGCGACTCGTCGATTGGTCGTTGTTTGAAAGGAAAGCCTAGCAACCATCCATCAAACGACATACCCGGAGGAACTGGGTCTTGTCCAACACAGATCTCTCTCATTCACGAGGCCAGAAGACCAGCAGAAGGCCTTCATCTTCCTAAGTGGAGTTCGCCAAGCATGACCTCGGATAGAAAATTAGATTGTGAAGGGAATAGTGAGACTTATTTAGCCGATGGTTTTACGGAGTTAGCTCGTTCCCGCACTCATTCAAGTGATGTATCTCCCCTCTCATCGTCTACAAGTGAAAATGGAGCTAAATTCATAGATTTTACGCTGTCGGACGATAACGTGTTTTGGTAGGAAATGCATGAATACCGATGAACAAGATCAAGATAGATTAAAAAAAAAATCTTTTGTGTTGTAAATTGACCAAATATTTGACGTCCATTTCCATGTATGTTCAGTTGTATATATTTCGACAAGGATTAAAGTCTAGAGTTGTATATAACATTTTCAATTTGGAAAGCTAGTGTCTGAAATCTAATAAATGGCGCAGAACCACGGGGCGTGTTATTAATCTTGCAATATAATGTTTCACTCAAAATAGAAAAAATCCATAATTGTTGTTTCCTGAAATATTCTCGACGCCGTCCTATTTCTTGTGACTGAGAGCATTCTGTTTAAGAACTCCTTAAATAAGTGTGTTTAAGTAGGAGGGAGGATACACAACTTGACAGCTCACACTGAGATAGTTTACAAAGAGGTTTTATATTAAAGAATTTAACTCATTCCTTTCCGAGGGCTTCCCCACAGATGAATAAAATCGTCTGGCGTTAGCCAGAATAAAATACTAAAGACCAATTCGGACAGGAAAGAGTTAGAGAGATAGTTTATAACTCATTCCTGTCCGAGGGCTTCCCCAGAGGTGAATAAAATCGTCTGGCGTTAGTACCATAGTCGTCTTTTAGCTATAGCCTATATGGCTTAGAGTGCCTATTTCAAAGCTCAAATGGTATGTCAGGAATGAATTAATCTTTTTCTTTCTATATTCTGCAGGGTAATCTACTTTTATGTAAGATGTTTGGTATATTGGACAAGTTTAGTCAATGGTAATGCACGCCAGTGTGGTACATGTAAAAGCTTAGTGTAATGCAACAGGTGTTTGGTATTAAGGTTCTTTAAGCCGGCCAAAACTCAAACCATTAATTATTTATGTGACAATAATAATAATTCTTGAGCGTCTGAAGCTCGGATGGAGAGCTATTATTATTATTATTATTATTACTATTATTATTTCAATAACAGTTCAAACAAATGGTTAAACCATTATCAGACATATGTGTTGAGTTGCTCCCTGTCTCTCATGGCCGCTCCTTAATCCTGTATGCCTTTCAAGCATATCAATGTATGTTAATGCAGATTGTAGACCTTCCTCGTTTTCTACGTCCAGTCGTTGGTACCCACAGTATAGGCTTAGCCGCTCAACTCACAACTTCCTTTTCACTACGACAGTGCCCAGCAAATCTTAACCCTTTAACAGGGAATCGGACGGCATTTTTGTGCCTACTTATATATTTCACTCTGGCTAACGCCAGACGATTTTACTTGTCAACTGGTCACTCTTGCAGAAACTTCCCTGTTAACCCTTTACTGGCCACAGTTGCCTTTTGGCAACTTATTAATTTTACTCTGTAAAGTTACAACTTATTAATTACAACTTATTAATTTTACAACTTAAAAAAATTTACAACTCTGTAAAATTACAACTTATTAATTTTACCAATAAAGGGTTAAAGATCTTTGTCTCAAAGCATAAGAAATTTTTTGAATATTTTGATACAGCTCATTGATTGGTGACGTACTGGTCTCGCCAAGATACATTTTGTGCTGCTCTACATTTTGTCTCATGGTCATCTGGAGAGCTATAAGGTTGAAAATCCTCATTCAAAAACGGCACCATACGTTAGCAAATATGAAATGTTGCTTTTTAAAACGACGTTATTTCATAAAAGAAACTTTTCATATGCTTTAGATTTTAGAAACTATGAAAATATCAACTATTCTACTTTGTGGCCGGTGGTTGAGGGCTTTCCAGTGGCGTAGGAAGAAGTTGATCTTGGAGGGGCACAGCTTCAAAAGGGCACTTTGTTCCGGGGGTAGGACTTCAAAAGTACACTTGAACATAAAAAGGGCACTTTTCTGTTGCAAAAAGGGCACTTCATGACAAAGTTGGGGGGGGGGGGGGGGGCATATGCCCCGTTTGTTCCCCAGTTCCTACGCCCCTGGGGATTTCCCGAACAGATAGAATCGTCTGGCATACCTTATAGCCAAAGTATGACATAGTTAAGGCGTGCGCCTATGACACAATTTATTGTTTCTACGAGAAATCCAACATGCTAAAATAGCTCAAAATAACCTTAACACACTGAAATAAACAAATACACTTGCCTGGGTTGTTTGTGGTGAGTTTGCGATGATATGTTGGTTAAGTTTCGTGATTGCTCCAGAATAACAACCCGTCAATATTATTATTATTACGGGTTGGTCTGCAGCAATCACGAAACTCTTCAAACCAATATATCATCGCAAATTCGCCACAAACAACAACCCAGGCAAGTGTATTTTGTTTATTTCAGTGTGTTAATGTTATTTTGAGCTATTTTATAGCATGTTGGATTTCTCGTAGAAACAATAAATTGTATTGACTTGTACAACGGCATAATAGACCTTATTCAAAAATGGCCGCCAAATTAAGATTCTTTTGTATACATATAAATTAGCCCTTATGAACTCGTTTTCATGTGGGAAATTCAAAATAATTTTTACTTTAAAACGAGGTCATAAGGGCTAATTTATATGCACATAACTAGAATTCTAATTAGGCGTCCATTTTTGAATAAGGTCTATTTAATGATTCAGTTCATTCAAATACAGTCGTTGGCACCAAAGCGTGTACACCGCCCGTCGAAACATGTTCTAAATTTAAGCCAAAGTTAACCGTTTTGAAATCAACACCGTGGGATTGGTGAGACGTGATTGGCTAAGGGCACATTCATGTGACAATAATGCATTGGTTCAATGAAAACCTAATACGTTTTCAGTAAACACTGTCAGTTAACTTTGACGTTGACATAAAACATGTTTTGACGGGCGGTGTACACGCTTTGGTGCCAACGACTGTATTTTCCCCCCAAATATATGGGAATATTTTCTCACGTGATTCCAGCCTTTGCCAATTACCGTTTTTGCGCATGCAGTTAGAAGTTAGACTAAACATTTTTGTGTTCAGGGCGTTTGATCGGCCTGCTTCCTTCCTCAAACACCCACGAGGTTGGCTATCCGGAAGACTGTGTGACGGAGGGTGTGAATCTCATTCTACGCTTGGGCACTGATTTGGAGTTAAGTGTTGTAGCATCATTTTACAGTTCAGCTGTTATAATTCTTACTGGAATAAGGACGACGTTTTGTCAGTTGTCTATTAATTATGTACTACCCGTTAGTATTACCATCAGGATTCTCCTTCTGTAACCTCACAAGGTCCCTCGCTATTGGTTTGACTCTGTTGTGTTGGAATCTGCTTGGCTTTGGGGTAAACAGTGGTTGGGCTGGAGTGGCTCGGGAGCAGTTATCGTCAGATCAATATTCCACGACACACTTTCGCGCCGACAACAAATCTAGCCTTGCAAGATGCTTATCTGTTTACAAACAGTTAAAACCTTATGAGCTTTCAAAACGTAAGTTGTAAAAGGCCGATAGCCAGGTTACCTTCACAGAAATCTTATATATACAGTACGACTATTTGAGTAATACAGAATTAACATAATAATTTTAAGCAGAATTGGCTTCGTTTTTCTCTAGATATAGCACACAAGGTATTCCGATTCTTTTCGTTCAGTCATAGAAATATTTTTGGAGCATAAACTGGGCTATAGCCTACCTCATGGAAACAGCCGTATGCTATAGTGATGTCACATGCAGATGTGCACGTAAGCAGGCGTTTTGGGCCACTGTGGTCTCGTAAGCTGTCGGGTGAAACTGTAGATTATCCAAGACGGAAGCAAAAAGTCGCTACGCTCGGCAAAACTTCCAGAGCTAGAATATACTGATTAGTATGCGACAAACAGTCTGATCAGTGCGATAAATGTTTGCATACTAATCAGTCGAATAATATAAAGGATTTATGTAATAGATACAGATCGGCTGCGAATGCTGTATCTTTCTTAAAATACAAATGCATCTAAGTAATCAAGTTCACCAACTATTTTAGCGAAATATACCTGTATTTTTCGGCTCGAGAAAATCGAAGCTAATGCTTTTATGTAAATCAGGACGATTTGATTCTGTATCCGATTTACAAACCACCTCTGCTACGGTATTGATTTCTTTTGTGTTTATCGTCACTCATGGAATTTTTAATGGTTTTTTGTAAAATAGTTATTATTTTATTCTATACGTTGTATATAGCTCGGCGATCGTATTTAAATAAAACAACCAGCGTTTCTTAACCGCTGGTAGCTATGGAGAGCGTGGAGATCCGTCAAGTTTACTAACTCTGGTGGTAGTGTTTTCACTATTTTAGACGGTTTGTTGTGCTTTAACACTTCCACTAATAAAAAATTTGACAAATAAACTTCAGACTGTTCCGCGCTATTAAATGAGGCATTTCGTTTTATATTATTGTGTTCACAATCTACATATATTTATCTTTTGGAGGGGGGTCCCAAATCCGAAACGGGGGTCCAAATCTACTCGCAGATTTGGACCGGGGGTCCAACATTTATATGGGGGGTGTCCAAATTAACTGGGACATAGCAAGTGATACGTTTAACCCCTCTCTCCTCCGCAGACATCTAATTCTTGAGCTTTTTTTGAGCTCTTCAATATATAGCGGGTTTAATAATACAGGGTTTTTATAGACAATGTTTATTATATTTATTATGTTTTTGCCAAAATGCAGTGTATAAGCAATATATATACCTACAATAGTTTATACCTAACAATACAAATAAATATATACATAATTAGTAAACGACAGACAATCAAACATGACACATATACAAACTAAAATTTAAGAGAAGTGGCAAGGGGTGTAGCCGCGACAGCGTGTGCCAGTTACTGTGGGTCCCGTATATAAATAGCCGGATTTAGAGGAAAAACAAAAAAACCCCAAAAAAGTTCAATTCAGATCAAAAGTGAAAAATAAATAAAAGAAGTTACGATGAAAATCCGGCCCACGGCATATGTAAAAGCTGTTAAGTACACCGCGAAGGTCTCACCAAGCAAGCTCTGGGCGGAGAGAGTGAGTTAACGCACTTGGGAAATACAAACCTGATTCTCTTGACCGAGGTTTATCTGGATGGTTACCTTGCGCAGTTCCAGCGCGAGAGTGTAAGTAAGATATAAGTTGATTTTTTAAAGTTGTTGAGCTGTTATATCCATTTAATTCTCAACTCATTTGGCAGGACATTCCACGATTAGTGCACATTCTTGAAAAAAATGAGCGTGAAAAGTGAGAGTTTTACATTTTGGTGTGCCGAATTGAACAAGTTCGGGAGATGAGCTAGAATCTGGTTGTTCCCGTTTTGGTTGCATGGAACAGCAGGTAGGAGTTGAGGATCAATGATTGCTAGACCGTTAACAGAATTGAAGAAAGAAAATAAAATTGACAAGATCAAATCAAATGATGCATGGAAGGCATGCCACAGTATGAGAGAGGAATTAGGTTAGGTTTAGTATTGCAAAGCGTTGTTTTGTAAGTTGTAGAAGAACCGACAATGGAAAGATTAAGATAGACTTTGGTTGCTCGACGTTGCTCGAATCAGTATGACCAATTGCAAACCAATTAAGGACCATGAGAAGTAAAGCTGGTAAGAGTGTTATTGCCCATTACACTCTACCGCATTTCTCTATGCTCTAAATATTGAAGAGCTCAAAAAAGCTCAAGAAGCCTCTGCGCGGAGGAGAGAGCGTTAACCCGCTGTGAAATACCTATTTCTTTACCTTGAGTTCGTGATGTGTTGTCTTGACTCTTCTATTTGTGTGCTTCTTGAGTTAAAGACGGCTTCTATAATTGCAGATATTGACGCAAGTGGTAAACGTGGTAGTGGAATTTATGGAGGAAATTCTTTTTGGCTTGGATCCTTTAGTGAGTGTAAAAAAATTACCATTTGAAAGGGGGGCCATCATTTTTATGGTACACGTTATTGCTTAACGAGTTTTTTTTAAATAGCTTTGTGTTGGCTCTTGGGACAAAACCAGTCCAAAGGTGGAGAAGCTAACAACAGTACATACTTTTTCATCGCTCTTTTTCATAATTTTTTTTCATAGTTATTTTTTTTCATATTTTTCATATTTTTCTTTTCATACTTTCTTTTTTATTATTAATCCTTACTATTTCTAATTATTATTATTATTATATTATTATTATTCATTATTAATTTTATTATTATTATATTATTATTATTATTATTTTATGGATTATTATTTAAATTTATTATTACTATATTATTCATTCGCATTTCATTTTGACGTTTACACCTCGTCAAAAGGAAGTTCTCATAAAGTTTCCAACTCCGACAAGAGAAGAAACTTCAGAACTTATGGTTCTCCAAAGGCAAGCACCTTCTTTTCTAACGTCATCAAGTTTATCACCTGTCGAAAACTAAACAGCATATGGTGTTTTGACTAAAATCTCAATCTAACTTACCAAAGAAACATTTAATAATTTTACAATCCGTCTGCATCAATAACTCTCTTCCCACCCGCATAAAAACCGTTAATAACTAAAATGGGAATATAATGTCAAACTCCTGATTGCTACTTCTGGCTAAACACTGAAACCCTCCCTCCTACAAGTAGTTCGGCTGGATGCCAATCGTACAATTCCACGATTTTAAAGGAGAGACAGACTCGATGTTTCTCAACTTTATTGCAAAAAACGCTACAACCTAGTCAACAACACCTAAATCTCTTCAAGTTGATCTTGCCTGGATATAAGAGCCCATCAATATAATAAAACTGGTGATGTAACGTATCGGCACTTCAGATGTGCTTCTTTCCATTTCATTGATTGTCTCGACGTATATCCTTGACTCTCCGTCACAAGATATTGCGAATCTAATCTCCAAAACTAACTGTCACACTTGATCGCAAAGAAGAGCTTCTTCCCTTACAGGGATGTAATTACGTCAGCAAAAGGAACATTTAAAACTGTCAAATTTGTAAATTTATCATCAGTTCCTTAGGTGTTTTCTCTCAAAAGAATGTCAGTTACCTTTTTTGGAGATGTTAAACGATTCTAGGTCTGATAAAAAAACACCAAAAATTTTGACTGTATTAAAGAAAAATAAATGTCTCGCCACATTTGAACGACAAGCATATATTATTTCGAAGTTGTTGTAGTAACAACAAGGATTGGACAAATCCACGATATTTAATGAACATTTGAAGATACATTTTAAATTCAAATTTTTCTATATAGTTGTAAAACAATAAATAGGTTCAAGTCCAGTCAATTATAAATCATTACCTTAAATTAGTGAGATTTATAATTGTATATATAATAACTAAAGTATTTCGTAATTAAAGTTGCATTATTTTTATTACTACCGACTATTGATTATTAACATTTATTATTATTATTATTATTATTATTATATTATTGATTATTAAAATTATTATTTACTAGTATGGATTGTTTAATTATCATTATTAATATTATTATTATTACTATTATTATTATTATTATTATTTTCATATAATTTTTATTAAAATTTTATTATCATACATGTATTATCATTATTACTCATGTTTTATTACTTATTTATTTTTATTAGTAGTATATTTGATTATTTGATTTATTATCTATATTGATTTTATATTATTATTATTAGCAGCCATGGTATTCCATTGTTTTCCTTAAAATGGGGAGGCATGTACCCCTGAAATATGCACACAAGAAGATGTTAGCCGAAGTGTGTTAGAGGTTTGTTTTTGTTGAAAAACGTAGTTATGTATAATACTTGTGAAAATGTCATTGAATACTACTTAATGAGGTTATAGAAATACAATCAAAACGTAGCTTTTCAATCACATGTGACCTACAATGTTCGTCTGTAAAGTCCCTGTAGTAAAGATATTCTATCTAATGGACAAAGTGATCTGTATCAAAAGTTAAGAAAATCCTAATTAGCCTATCATGGTGAATCTTTTATCAAAAGTTTATTTCATTCTTCTACTTGTTTCATTTCAAACCAGGTTATGAAAAAGGCAATTCTCGCGTCCAAAAAAAATTTACTCTGTTATGATATTTACTTCTGCCTCTTCGCGGATCGCTTGGGCTCGATTTGTAAATCCCCTCCCCATACAGAACGGCCGCTCCATGCATTATCTTATTTACCTAAAACAGCACAGTAATGCTTAAGATGCGAGAAATTGGCTACAAATTTTGAAATATAACCTTGAAAGAAAAAGTAAGAACGTGACGTCTATTGTTGATGTAAGTCCATGAACTTTCTAGGACGAAAGTTTATAGCATAGAAAATTAAATACATGGTAATTACCTCAAAAAATGAAATTTCTTAATTATTTTATAGTTTCGAAGTTACCAGTTCAACCATTTGCGATGGATTTAAAATTAGAAGTTGGAATAGTGCCTAACGATAGCCCTGAATTATACAAAACAGGTGTCATCTCATACAATGTAAGCTACGTATGTAAGAGTCTTGTTAATATCATGCGCTCCCAAAAGTTGAATCGCTTACGTGCATACTTAGATCAAATTATTCAAATACAGGAGTTATCAGATCTGCCAGGATATCATGTTTTCACTTTTGTTTGTTTGTTTGTTTGTTTGTTTGTTTGTTTGTTTGTTTGTTTTGTCTTGTCTTGTCTCGTCTCGTCTCGTCTCGTCTCGTCCCGTCCCGTCCCGTCCCGTCCCGTCCCGTCCCGTACAGGTACGTGAGCTGTCCCGCGTCCAGTCCCGTCCCCGTCCCGTCCCGTCAAAGCCGTCCCGTCCCGTCCTCGGTCCCGTCCCGAGTCCCGTCCCGTCCCGTCCCGTCCCGTCCCGTCCCGTCCCGTCCCGTCCCGTCCCGTCCCGTCCACGTGAAAATGATCTGAATAACGTATGTAGAACGGGAACGGCGTTAGGATTACTCTTGGGACTAAAAATTATTCATTTTCTTTGTTGTGTGAGGAAAATTCTATTGTATTAAGCATTGTCCTTGACTTTCGCTTTGTATTAAGCTTGCTCCCAGCTATTCCATAACGCTGGCGGGAGGGTATACATGCAGTGTCTGCATGAGTCCCCTGGCTTTTTTTTTTTCTTAGTATCTTCTTTGGAGTATTGGTTGGACTGGGTATTTTGGCAACAGTACTTGAAATCGTAAACGAATTTTACAAAACCAGTAATAAATCAAGAACACAAGATATTGATCACCTCTCCGATTGCGATAAAGGAATAAGCAGAAATCCAACCACGCCTCTTCCCAGTAAGGAAATTTCCAAAGCAGAGCCAAACAAATCACAAAAAAGTATAGCATCTTAAAAAAGTATGTTTAAATTTATATTTATTTAAACACGTAGGCCTTTTTTTTCAGATAAACTAAGTCTGTTTTCCATAGGGCCGGTTTTTGTTTCCGTTGTGTTTACAAAAATATATACCTATATGCGAATTTTTGTCACGGTACGGGCGGCCGAAATCTATTAAAAATCTAATTATTATTAAGTACATGCACTAATATAATACTAACTAAAACCTAAATAACTATATAATTTTTCTACAATATATTTAAACGGGGTAATTTGTATTTAGGAGAAATTTTGGCGTTAGAACTTGAATTTAGAGGCAAAGTGTTATTATGTGTTCCTCACGTTAAGGTTTTGTTAGACTCATTTTGGCGTAAAGCGTCTCAAATCGTCAAAAGAGTTGTGCTACAAAAAATTAAAACTTAGAATATCGTTTAGAAAGCTCTAAATTTGTAGAAATACAATATTGTATTTGATTTTGCGATATAAACACAAGCCAATATCTTTATAGTTGTGAATTTTTGCCGATTACAGTATATACATAGAGGGCTTCACTCGGGGCGAGTCTCCAAAACAAAACAAAAAAGCGTATTTTTGCCTTTTTGACCAAACGTCCACTATTCATTTTGTTCTCAAAAAACGGTTTTTTCGACAGTAAAATCGATTTTGAGGAATAAATTTCCAGGTTAAACCTCATCGAGTATCAGCGTTTTTTGTTTCCCGTTATTCATATCACCTGGTAAAATGCCTTCGCTACTTTTTTATGATTCAATTATTTTGTCCGAATGTTTGGTCGAAAAACAGAATTTTCAACTTGTTGGTCGTCAATAAACTATCAGCCAAACTCGACATGTCAAAATAATCAATTGAAACAACACCGTTTTGATTGGTCCCAAAATTTATCTCGATTACAATTTAATACTTACTTTTATGTTGGCACGAGCGAGTCTTGCTATTTTATTATGTAATTTCATAAATCTACATTTTATTTGCGGGTGCCTAATTATAATCCAATCAAATTGCTGGGATAGAAACTCAAAATGAATGCATGACAATAGTAATTATTTGTGATTTATATTTTAGGCCTATTATTGGAAATGATTCATTGTTTCTCCTACATTCAAAACACCAACTCTATTTTAAACACCAACGTTGGTAAAAGCGACTTGACTTACTTGCATGGGATCCAAGTGTTGTCTTTATTTTGGATTATTCTTCTCCACTTAGGAAAAGTAATCTTTCTTTTATTAATATGCTTTTATATGAAACAGGTATATAAAACGACTGAAAACTTAATCCTAATGCTTAGGAAAGACGTGAAGCTTATATATGGTTTTAACACGGAGTTGTCAATCACAAAAATTATTATCATGTGCTAATCTTGGTAGAAACCGCTATTGTTAAAACCATATAATTATCGGGAATTGAGCCCACACAGAAAGGAAAACAGAGTTACTTTTAAAAATCACATGGGGGACGAAGGTAAAATCGGCATGTGAAGGCAAATCACAAGCTTGAGAAGCAAATCACATGATGAAGCAAATCACATGTGAAGTAAATACACTTTGAAGATAAATCACATTTAGAATGCAAATCACATGTGAAGCAAATCACATGTGAAGCAAATCACATGTGAAGCAAATCACATGTGAAGTAAATCACACGTGAAGCAAATCACATGTGAAGCAATCACATGTGAAACAAATCACATGTGAAGTGAATCACATGTTTCAAAATCACAAAATTCTCGATTTTCGCGTCAATATCTATAACTCGAC
This sequence comes from Paragorgia papillata, assembly GCA_035771165.1. Taxonomy (NCBI): domain Eukaryota; kingdom Metazoa; phylum Cnidaria; class Anthozoa; order Scleralcyonacea; family Coralliidae; genus Paragorgia; species Paragorgia papillata. The sequence goes on along the minus strand of JAWNZC010000121.1, from coordinate 290,556 downwards.
GGAGTCTCGTGGCGTTCTTTTTATGTTGGGATTACTTTACCGCTGTGACGTCATCTTACTCGTGGCGTCATGACAGTACACACCCACCATAAATATCTATTTGGTGTAATATTAAAAATGACTTCGTCTTAATTCTCCCTGTGATCAAGGTCTCGCTAATTAATGTAAATATGTTACAATCATTAAATTTAATTAAATCAAAAGCGCGCTAAAGAATAAGGACATACAGTAACGGTTTAATTAATCCTTACACCTAGCGTTGGTGGGGGTCCAGCAGGTCTACAAATACTCGTGTAAGGTCGTGTTATCGAGTTTTATTCGACAATCCGAGGTTTTTATAACTTACGATTTAAGGAAAAAAATACTAAGGTCTCTTCTTTTATCAGATAATCACGTCGATGTAGATCATATGTTGAGAAGTATATCATTCATGGCGGCTAATCTCCCTCATGCCTCGTTACACCAGTGGCAGTTGGATACATTCTTCGTATATATAGTAGGGTTAACTTCTAGTATATAATATCAGCTTGTAAAAACCCATGCGACACATCGTCTTCTTGACCAATTTCTGTTTACCTTTATCTGTTGTTGATACCGTTATTGTTGCTACTGCTGCTGCTGTTGTTGTTGTTGTTGTTGTTGCTGATGTTGTTGTCATGTTGCTGTTGTTTTGGTTGTTGTTGCCTTTGTTATTACTGATGTTGGTGTTGTAGTTGCTGCTGTTGTTGTTGTTCTTGCTGCTGCTGCTGCTACTGCTCCTGCTGCTGCTGTTATTGTTGCCGAATAACCTCTGGTTATTTTTTAGTTGCTTATTATTGACATGATCAGTTGTATGTATACGTGTAGTGCAGTTGCAGTGTGGTCGTGTTTGTCGAACTTGGTGAAAGCTTATTATTATATTTATTATTATTATTATTTTGTATTATTATTATTACCATTATTATTTTTATTATTATGATCATTATTATTATTATTAATTATTTTTATTATATTATTAATTATTATAAGTTATTATTATTATATTAAAACATACACACGTTCAAGTTATAGTTTATAGTGCCTTAAACGATTTTCGTCCTGCTTATTGGAACTTGGTTTTTGTTTTAAGTGGGTCTTCTGGCGATTTGGCGGATTGGAGTTAATCTAAAAAGAAGATGGATAAAAGCAAGAAGAAAATACAATGGTTGAAGTATTATTTTTCATCGTTACTGGAGGTATACAGATAACACATAAAATAAACTAACCAACGCAACCAACCACCCAACCAACAACCAACCAAACCAACCACCAACCAACCATCACCCAACCAACCAGACCAACCAACCCAATCCAACCAACCAACCAACCAACCAACCCAACCAACTAATAACTAACTAACAACAACTAGAAACTAACATAACTAAAGCTTTTTTAATAACTTTTATGGAATCTGGAATTCTAAGATATAGAATAGTAGCTGCCGATCTGTATCTGTATTATCAGGCGGACAAAGCAATTTAATAGAAAATCGACATGTTTGGGGGGGGGGGGGGGGTTAGCGGAATAACAACCATGCACTTCCATTTGTGACAAGGGGACCAAGTCCTTTGTAATACTAGGTTAGACCATTACTCACATTAGTAAAAAAAGTGATTAACTTATATTACGATTGCTTATTGTACGAAAAACGCATTAACATTATACAATTTAGACTTCTAGTTGTGGGTCCTGGGGCCGTCAGCTAGGCTGAATAATAATTATAAACCAGAACAAAAAATTTAAAATAATGCTTTTGAGAGCCAAAATTAAAATTTCACACATGGACCGGAAAGTGAATACGAAAAAGTTAAGAATGACCTCAAAATTGCAGTGGTTGGATTCACTGAAGTACCGTTTCCTGAGACCCAAAATTCGGTAAGACTCGAGCGCGGATTTTTCCGGGTGGCATGCCCCGCGGACCCCCCTAGTCTAAGAATCTCTGCTTTGGGCTTCTGGTCCCCAAAGTGTTTAGAATACCTGAACGACTTTGCCCTTGTTTTGCATTCAACCCCTGGCCCTCGAATTTTCTAGTTGAGCCCCTGTGTATACAAACAAACAAAACAAACAAAAATAGCAAACAACAAAAACAAACAAATAAGTAAATGGATGAACAAATTACTTCAATCGAATACGAACGAACGAACGAATGTGAAAGATCATGTTTCTTCTTATTTTTAGTTTACTGCATGAAACAATAAGTACATGAGTTTTATTGAAAAAATTAATTAAAAAATAATTATTAGATCTCAATAACCTACTGTATTAATTATTGGTGCTATCCATTCAAAGGAATCCCGGCGCTGCTAAGACTGTAGAGATATTGCTACAATTTTAACATTATTAGGTTGACACCATCGTTGATGCTCGCCATTTTATTTTTAACCAAACTTCGACCATTTTTTCGTAGTAGGGGGGCCGCACAGTAGGTATATCTGCATGCCGAGGCCAGTTCGAAATGTTTGACAACTGGTGTGGACTACAAACAGGTGTTGTACATTAATATAATTTTTATCCAGAGCCATTTGAGGTATTAAAGTGCCTATGGTAATTACGAAAAATAAACTTCTTAATGTTTGTCTATTTGAAGTTACCCAGAACGCTTTAAAATGGACTACAGTAACTATTATTTTTGAGTTTTGGCGTTTAAAAGCTTGTTTCGTTCTGTGATATTTTATAGTTCGTTTGATATGCCAAATTAAACCATTTTGACGACACACGTGCATAACGAGTTTATCGAAAACGTTATATTCTTAGCTATTTTCATGATATATAGTAATCTGCCTTGAAGATCTACATGTTTTCAATTGTGTTGTTTGTTTTTGAAATGACGTCTAACATGTGCTTCATTCAAATTTAATTTGGGTTTTGATAATAGAAAAAGATAGCTCATTATACACCTACGACGTCAATGTTTGCCTTTTGCATATCAAACAAACTAAAATTTCTCAAGAACAAAGCAAGGCAAACTGGTATCAGGGTATTGCTGCGCGCATCATTTTGCAAAGAAAATTTGGCGGGCTCCCTGGCGGGGCTCTCAACAGTATGCAAGGGCAAAACAGATCTTGTTAACGAGCCCGTGAACAACAGCAGAAAAACAGCGTTTAAACATCCAGCAAAGTCAGATTATCTTTACTTGGGGGCGATTACATGGACGGGCTAGACCCGCGTTAACGGATGAGTTTTACCTTGGAAATCGATTACATGGAGCTGGCTAGCCCGTAAGGCCGGATGAAAAGACAGCTGCCGGAATATACATGATTTGCAATTTGATCAAGTAAATACAGGGCAAAATTGCGTTATTTTTACTTCAGTTTTACACCATTTGGAGTCTATTATTGGGTATTGTTCGAAATATTGAAATCGTATATAATATTACTGCCGAAACAGAGAACGATAGGAGTCTAGATATTTCCCGTAGGAAACCCGTACAGACGTCCGCACTCGGTTAAGTAAGTCCTTATTACTGCTCATTCGATCTGTTGTCCCAGGCCTGCACCTAAATTTCCAAGAGCAGAGCGCAAACAATAGCCACACGTAAAATACAAACTTTGTTTTTGAGGAATTTCGAACTATGAAACCACTTTGTAACACTTTAATTAACCATGTACCCATAAAGCCGTAATTTTTCAAAACGAGCCGAAACTCAAGTCGGATCGCAATGTTGGCAGTCACGCTACGGGATCTCAGCCAGCACGCTTACTGAATCGTAAATTCCCGAAAATATTTTGTACCGTTGACAAAGTGAAAACTTGTTTTTAAAACGCTCGTGATACCTTTATTTTGTTTAATTTGGGTGTTTCGTTCGAACGACCGCCACAGAGAAATTGGTGATCTGCCAATTGCGTTGAACTTTTGCGTTTTGTTTCGTTTTGTTATTAGGGCCTTAATATCTTTTAGGGATTATGCAGAAACATATTAACACTTTTTCATAATAGAGAACCACTTAAAATAAAAAACTAGAATATCTCAAGTGACTTTATAGGTATTCGCACAATATTGCTTTATAGGAATTTATTGTAACAATCTTGGTTTAGAACATCTCGGCAGACCATGCAGTATTTTTAATATCACCATTATTTGTAAATCATCATCGTTGTTAAGGTAAATATACTTATATTTCAAAGGGCATTGGCCAACAAAAATAAAATAGAATCGATTATAAAGTCTAATTTGTAGAAAAACAAAGTTGTATTTGATTTTGGCACATAAAAATTGAACACTCCTTTACATACTTTGAATTTTCAAAGTATTTTCCGCTCTCTCGTTTTTGAACAAATTATTTTGATCAAAAACGTTGTTTTGATTATGGTAAATTAAATTGGTCTCATGGACGTCAGGTGTGGGGTATAATATTTTCACATGACAGCAAACCTGGTTACGATTTTATATCTCTAAGTTTTGTCCGAATTGTTGGTCGAAAAAACACGAAAATCGACGATTGGAAAATGTGCACATAAAAAACTCCCTTGGCGACGCTGAACATTTAATGATAGATTATGTAAATGTGTTGTGCTCTATGTATGAACGAATATATTTTACCCCACTCCTGAAAAGTCAGAGACCATCATCATTTACATATCAAACAAAAATTTGAGACAATTTTCTTGAAAGGAACGCAAAAAAAAAACATACGAAAAAGTTGTAAAGAGATCTTCTATTACAAAGTTAAGAGTTCCTTTCAAAAACATTAGACAAAAGCACTAAAGCCAACAATCGAATTGTTTTGTTGCCAAATACCATTTAATATTTAAATTTTAATAATTTCCTAAGGCCTGATGATAAACGGCGCGTCTAAGTTTTCGTGCGCAGCCGTATAGAATGCCTATTCAGGGTCGACCCAACTGATTAGGAAATTTGTTGCGGTTGAGTAATATGGCGTATTAGTCGAACCACTGTTCTGACCAAAATAGGAACTAGGATGAGTTTTCTATTGTGTAGGGTGACAGCTGATTTTGAGAAGCCAGCATATTATTGCATTCAAACTAGAGTATCATTAGAAAACTGCGATCTGTGCAAGCAAAATCGCTGAGTCACATTGAGCAATTTCCATTATTTTAAATGTTCATTTCAAAAAACCAAACCACCACAAAAAACGGGCGTGGGGGGGGGGGGGGAAAGAATTTTCCTTTGTCCATGAGCACTTTAAGCTTCCTAATTATCTGTGCGTACAGCCACACCTCAATGATAGTGGATACAAAACCTTACTACTTCATATATATATAGAGTATGATTCCCGCACTTTATTGCATTCGCATAGTCTTATTACAAAAGACCCTATGTATGGTAACACCAACAGCAATTTTGATTGAGACAAACAGACCTTATATCACAAACGTTCCTGGTAAGAACACAAACAGGTAAAAATAATGCAAACATTTGCTAGAATTTTGGGAATAATTGTATTCATTTAATTACTCCGGGAGCAACCCAGTGTGGATAGCCGAGTTTTATAGATGGATCACAATCGAAGAAACATAATAAAAATACAAACAGAAGTCCAAACTCGAGTGACAACCCGTATGTATCCGCATTTCTTTAATGCGCTATGCCCAAAACAAATTTTTACAAAGCACATCCGAAACCGCATCAAAACTACGTGAGATCAAAAAAAACACTAAGACAGCATACAAACAAAAAAAAGTCCTACTAAGCAATCCTGGACAATCTTCCCTCACCGGCAGTTTTTGAAGGTTAAACTGCCGGGGAACTTGCCAATCAAGATAAATAAGTGAAACCACAAACGATGGCGACATGCGCGAGGACATAAACTTCAATGGTACCGACGCGGAGTTGGACATCTGTTTGTATTTCTATTCTGTGTCACAAGTGAAAACATTATCAAATTCACAATTAATTCAATAAGGAAAATTCAAAATAACAATTAATGTGTTAATCGGCAAATTATTGTAAATCGCAGGAACATATTTTTGTTCTGATTTACATAAAGATTTCACTCATTATACATTAGCTAAAATACACTCCAATTTGACGTAAATAGTTTGAAAACAATAATGGCTATTAGATGCGTCCATTTGATAAGTATTTTAACACAAAACGACTGCACTCACAGCCGATACAAGAACATTTGATTCAAATTAGCCATATGATTCGCAGCGAACTGTATCTTATTTACTACGGCTCGCTTGCAAAAACAACAGCTACACGCAAGGCCTTGTAAAAAGCAAACGATACAGATCGGCTGGCACATGCTTGTATCTATTTTAGTACTGAACGGTTATCACTTGTTAATCACTAAAACTTCTTATAATATTAAGTTTATAACCTGGCTAATAACACGACAACCGATGAACGGAGGCTCTTAGCCAGAAAACAAGAATCCCGAGTGGCCACCGAAACGAACATATAGTAAAACACGATTGAAGAAGGTTTTTCACACAAAATAAACATTTACCTGAGGTGTCGAAGGACATTGATTTATGTCAAATGTTAAACGGGATTTTTAATGAATATAATAAGACGTCGAAACAAAAGGCAACAAAAAAAACAATAATGGTTTTTATTAAACAACTTGAGAAGTACGTAAATCGATCATTTAACAATACATACACAGACGTCTACAAGCTTGTTTTGAAAAAAAATTAGTATGCAATAATTTACGTACCAGATCTATCATTTACAGCATTGGGGCATGGCGGTATTCATGCAGTATCATTCCCATATTTTATGCTCAACGTTCATTGTGTAATTTTTGTGCAATAACTTAGACCGGCATATAGGACAAACAACAGCTGACCTCAACCAACAGATTTTGAATGATTTTCAATTGGTTTGCCTTCCCTCTCGGTAAACACTGACGTGGAGGCGAAAAGCAAACTAAAACTTGCTCTCGAGAAACATGAGTGCCATCTCGTATGTGGGCGCTAACCGGACAATCTTTACCATACATACATGATAGTTTGTAGCAGGCCACGCCACCTTGAATTGGGGATAAGCAATTATATATATCATGACATAGCCACGGGGTTCTTTTGTGATTTATATAATCCCTATGAATATTTTATTGGATAAATGCGGGATTTATTGGGATATTAAATCCCGCAAAAACACCAACAAAGAAAACCGACTTGTATCGTGCATATTATAGAGGTCCCGAGTGTTGTCTGTTATTTGATCATTCATTCTGCATTGGGAATACTGTTTGTTAATCATATTAAATTTTATGAGCAACTTCGCTTACAACTGCATACATTGATGGCGGGGTATAAAATCTAACACGAAGGGAGGCCACACACATTTCGAGCTAGTTGTTATTATTTCGATCTGGGTTTTATTATTCCGCCGTCTCGATTCAACAAAACTGATTATAAATACGAAAACTGATGTATATTAATTTATTAAATTTTAATACTGAAAGGACTATTACTCACGCTCATAACTGGATAACTCAGCTGACTATGGATACTTATGCAAGATCGAGCGGAGAATAAAAAAACATCGTTGAAAAACAGAATTTGACAAACTTGCAAAGGACGACGGGACCGACGGGTAAAATATTGCTGTTTCGCGGGTCCAAAAGGCACATTTTCGTGACTGATGAAACTTTTAATGTAATGAGGTAATTATTTCAAAATTTGTAATTTGCTTTGTTATTGCCTGTGATTTATGTAAATTGTCATGATGCCAAAATAAACTCCGATTGTGAAGTAAATCAACATGTTTCTCTAGCTTTTATAATTTCACATTGAGTGGTGAAGCATTTTAATGTTCCGTGGTACGTTCGCTTGTTGTGGAAGTGAATCACATGTCTAGGTAATATACGCTTTGCTGCTTAGACTAACAACTACAAAAATCGCAAGTATATAATAAAAGCACCCAAGTGAATATAGAAGCACAAATACACTGATCAATCATGTGACTATGTCGGACTGTTCGTACGTCTAGATTAACGCCCGGTGAAGTTTAGTGCCAGTTCAACACTGCACAATTTTCCACATGCGGTACTTGTAGCTCGTTTCAATCCAACTTTACTCTAACGGACTGTGACGAACTGGCAAGCTAACTTAACGGGTTTGTCTAATGATCGCTTGAATCTACAGATCTACAGCATCTAGCTAGCACTGGTAGTGTAGGTTATTTAAAAATGTACTTTTTAACACACGTGATAATACGTGCACGTTGTAATTACAGATCTGTTTCGGGCATAGGCTATGCCAAGCTGCATAGCTATTAGTAGCCCGAGGTATTGTGAACTGCCTAACCTAGAAGGCGTCTTGTTCTTCACAATTTATCTCTCGAGTGTCGAGAGTTATGCCCCTCAAGACCGAGTTTACTAGGGTCTTCGGACCTTACCATAAAGCCCGAACGGTCGGGGATAATTCTAGTTTAGTATAGTCCCAAATAGTCGTCATACGACGTTGAGTATTTTATGTATTTATAAAATGGATTGCGTCTAAATATCACATGTAACTTTTTTTCCTGTAGAGAGGACAACGCAAGATTTACGCAGTTTGGAAAAGATGTCTACAACAAACCTTATTGTAGAATACCATGCTATATTGTTGGCGTTGTAATTGGGTACATAATATATAAGAAAATGGGAAGAGGTCGTTTAAATTGGGTAAGTCTACTTTATTGCAATTCTTTGTGTTTAAACAATACACTATACAATAGAATACAGTACAGCGCAGCGCAGTACAATTACACTACATTACAGTACAGTACAGTGCAGTGCAGTGCAGTGCAGTGCAGTGCAGTGCAGTGCAGTACAGTGCAGTGCAGTGCAGTGCAGTGCAGTGCAGTGCAGTGCAGTACAGTACAGTACAGTATGATACGATACGATGCAATACAGCACAGTACAATACAATATAGTATCTTAACAATGAAGCAAGATATTACCTTGTTATTTTAAGTGTTCTGTCAAATGAGACAATTAGACAAATGCTTTTTAAGTTCGACTGCTAATAAATCAATAGATTTTTAAATTATTTTTTGTGTGGTTTTTACAGATTTGGGCTATATTTATATGGTGCCTAGCGATAGGAACGTCACTAACAATTGTGTACGCTCCTCACAATACTAGAAAAAACGATCCCCATGTATGGTCAAAAGCGGAGAGTGTGATATTTGGAAGTTTGAAATGGTTATTATGGGGAATGGCTGTTTCCTGGGTAATATTCGCGTGTGAATATGGTTATGCAGGTGCGTTTACAGTGTAACAGACAAATAAAATAAATACATTTATTATAAGGTTAAAGTGCATATAAGCCCAATTTTTATTTATTATTCTAATACGTTCTAAGGCATAGAGCACGACAGTTTAGACAGTTTTCACAGAAAATATTCGTTTTTGATTGGAGCTTTAGTTCTTCAATGTGTTTTTTTTGCGATTTAGTATTTTCAACTAAATGGTAATGAGATTACGTCTATGTTTAGGCATTTGGCTGGAGATATCTTTCTCTTTTACTGGCAAGATAAACTACCTGAGAATTTTGTATTGTGGAAAGGAAAAACCATACAAGTATGGAACCAACGTTGTTCCAGGGGATCTGGAAGCTTTTGAAAAGTTGTGGGTGTCCCTGCGTTCTCGCCAGAACCAATGCCATAAACAGGGACCACGGCCCTTCTCGCAGAATATAATAGTTATAGACTAATACCACTCTATATATACATAACATACAAGATTAACATCACAAGTTCACAAACTTCAAAACGTTGATTATTGAACAATATTACTGAACAATTTGTGAAAGAGTTTTCACATAGTTTCCAAAATGTCTAAAAACCCATTGGTGGGTGTCCTTCTTATGTTGGACAACCCACAAGTCCAGAAAGTGCGGGTTTCCGGACACCCGCTGCAACCAGAGCAGAGCCCTTTGTGTTTGTTCAACCAACTCACCATTAAATGGAAGAATTGGGTCATGACCTAACTCCTGAAAAATTAAATATTGGTATAGATAATGATGACTAAAGCTTTTGGCCGTCCTCTCATTACCATTTTGAAAACAAAAAATCCCTATTAAGCTGCAATAATCTGTTGCTAACAAACATCAAAAAATAATTTCGTTGCTTCAAACAACTATTTGCCAAAGTAGAACGGTATGTAGCATGATAAACAAAACTTTGGGGCGTTAATATGCACTTTTAACGCTTGAAACCTTCGGGTCGCCGAAGCGAACCCTATATCGGATGAACAACGTCGGAAAACGAACCCGTCAAACAAACAAACCTTCAAATTCGACTTATATCTTGTCGTGTTTTTTACATTAAACAGCTTTAAAGAAAGCAAGCAGGAATGTTCCAAACATACAAACAAATAAATTTTTATGTGTATTTTTAGTTTTCGACATATTTGAAATAAATATAATCAGTTCTATTTTTATTTGTATTCAAATAATCAACTCAGAAATGTTCCCGACACAACTTACAGGTTCAGGGCAAGAAAAAAAGCGTAACTTTGATCGTCGTCAATATGCCGATAAAATCCACGACCACTCGGTGGAACCAATCAGCATGGCTTCGTTTTTCGTACGGACCGAAAACAAATCCCCAGCCATACAGCACGGGGGTGGCGTGTGCTGTTAGCGCCCGCGGTATAGACGGGGTTAAGTACTTGTATGGGGTGAACCGCTTGGAATTGACCCCGTTGTCGAGCTTGGAACTATCATCGTGAGTAAGTTGGTATGTTGATCTTCCTGTGCTTCGAGGGGCTTTTAGCCGGGTTATTTTCTCCGTTTTCCCCCCATCCGTAAAATCAAAACACCTATAACATCTCTTATGCTGTGATCCGTGGGTCTGAAACTGTGGTCGATGGCGGGTTGCTTGGAGCGCCTTGTCGATATGCCCTCGGACGCGGCCAACGTTTGATCTGCGTCCTTCGCAATGTAGGCCACTGGCTGCAAGTAAGGATGATTATCCCCCAGTCCTTTAAATAGGATCAAATTCTTATTAAAGCTCGATTTGCTTCGGTCTGAGGAAAGTATAAATTTTTGCCTTCGGTTTTATCGTACAAACCTCGCTCTTTCGAAACTCGGTCTGTACGAAAACCTCAGGCAAATATTTTCCCGTACAGACCTCGCATTCGGTTAATAAGTGTTTAAAATTTTGTTAAATTTTGCAGTGTTTTTTTTTAATAGGTCTAATAAAGAATATCCTAGCAGCAAAATTCTGGATTCCTTTAAGTCGTATCAATTATGCCGCATTTATTTTACATCTTGACGTAATATACGTAGTTGTAGGGAATATCGAAAGTCCTCTACACTTCACAAAGTTTACAATGGCAAGTATTACAAGATGTTGTAATCCAGTAAATGGCATTATAAATGTTTGTCTACTTTGAAAATTGAAAGAACTCGTGAAATGGTAAAGGAAGATCCTTTACAAATATTCCGTATTTTTCTTTGTTTTCAAAATATTTTAATTTGTTTGATATGTATAAATGAGATGGTCTCTGACGTCATAACCAGGGTGGAGCATTTTCACACATTGCAAACTCAGTTACTGCCATTTGCAAGCTGCCGTTAGGCGTTTGGAAGTTGCAAGTTTAACCAGAAAACGTTGAACATTTAAACTTGCGGCGTCATTTTGACAGGTTTCTTTGAAATGATGCCGCAAATTGATTGATTTTTTTAAAATGTTAATTCAATGTCTTCTGGTGAAACTTGCAACTTTCAAAACAAACATGAAAAAAATCGCAAGCCTAAATGTGGCTTGGAAATGGCGGTATATCTCCAGAAGTTTGTTTCAAGAAATTCTCAGACTCGAACTGTTGCACATCTAGTGACAATGAAACATATGATAGTTGTGCAAATCATGGTGGCATTTGAACTGAGCAAAATGGGGACCCAAACTGCCTGGTTCTACACTGCGGGGTCGCGTGAAGTGAGTCCCCATGCTACGTCAAAACTGACAGATTGCGAACACTCAACATTTTTGAGGTAAGCCACTTAACTAATATACTATATTCGCTCTAACCTAAATTATGGTAATTGTGATGAAGACACAGTAGATCAGGTAGTGTCGAAACGTTTTGGTCCTATTGAACAAGTAACTTTTTATACGCTACGTTTTCAATGAAACTTTTAAGACAGAGTTAGCGTTAAACTATGTCTGATTCTTCACCTGACTGCGTTGGGAATTTATTTGATGTTTTGATTAATTTGAATTTTTTTACTAGGTAAACTACTATCTGTCAATTCTGGTCTTAACCTACGCATGCGCTTTTGTTTGGACAGTTGTGGTAGAACTTCCATTTGCCAATATGGAGTTTCTCTTGACAAAGAGAAAGGAAAAATAAACAAATGTTTGTCAGGGAATGAAAACAAAAAAACAAACAAAAGAACGCTCAGAGAGAATACCATTAGATTACCAGTGAGTTATTAGGAAATGTCATTGGAAAGCGAGTCGCCCGCTCGCCAGACTTACGTGTATATGAATATGAATAAAATGTTTGGTTGCACTTGCACATTATTAAAAAAACAACTTTTCATGTCTCTTTGTCCACGACTGCTCTAGTTTTAAGCAATAAAACTGTCAAGTCCATTATTGTTATTTGTTATTTGTAATTTTATATATTTCAAAATATTTCGGTAAATCAGTTTAAAGGCCTTAAAGGGCTGCTTAAAAGGCATTTGACTCGAGAAAAATTAAGTTTGTCTTATTGAAAAGAACACAGATTAAAATGTTTTAAAATAACATCTTTTGCGCCAAGTTTTTTGACGTTTACTTGACTTCGTTTTTGAGATTTTCCAGTTCTGTTATGATATGCAAATGAAAACAACTTTCCCCGTCCACATGTGGAATAATGAGTATTATGAGTTATCCAGAGAAAAGGTTTACACAACTTTGCTATTGTGAAACGAAATCACTTGGAATTCTACAAGTTTGGTGGTGTGGATAGAAACACGCACATGCTTCCTTTGAGTTAAGCCCATGTTTTCATAATAGCAAAGATATGTAACCTTTTCTGATAACTCATTATGCACATGTGACGTAGAAAGTTGTGTCATTTGCATATCAAACAAGCTGGAATATCTCAAAAACGAAGCAAGGAAACCAAAAACTGCAAAAGATGTTATTTTATCATTTTAAATGTTCTTTTCAATAAGACAAACTTAATTTTCGAGTCATATGCCCTTTAAAGGTTTGCAAGTGATATTGTTAAAAACATGAGTACTTTGCGGACTTAGTAACATGTCACTATAACAAACTACGGCTTTCAACCAATCGCCATGCTTGTTTTCAAAATGTTATTTTATAAAGGTAATTATTAATAGTTTTAAAAAAAAACTCACTCGTGTATGTTTCCAAATTACACGCAAAACTATGCTGTTATTTATTAATAATATACATGAAAAAATGTTCAAGTCACTCTTCGCATGTTTGGTTGTGAAAAAAACGCTTCGCTTCTCCTACAACTACTTAAAAAAGTTAACTCAAAGCACTAAGAATCTTCTAGTTTTCTTGCAGACACTTTACATAACATTATTGAACAATAATCAGCTTCAAATTTGAACAAATCGTCCTCTACCACTCGGATCTTGGCCGCCATCTTTGTTTATTTTCTGCGGAAAGAGCCTGGGTACAAGCTTGAAGAATACTAGATACAACCTCGTACCCAGGGCCATTTGTAGGGAACTGGGCCAAGATGGCGGGAACAAATGGCCCTGGTGGAGGCCAGGCTATCTCAGCCTCTGATTGGTCAAGAGCTTATGGCGTAAATCAGACGGTTTGATTTTGTATTTTTTAAAAAAAATATTGTATTTTGACCTTGTCGGTTGTTCTTGCTCACGGCACGGGAAATTATATTTCAAACCATGCAATAATTAGGTGTAATTAGGTATAATTACTGTGTAAAGGGCTGAGTTCTAGTTATCAAAATGCGCAATATACTGCGCATTTTGAGCTAGCCTCCACCAGGGCCATTTGTTCCCGCCATTTTGTTTTTGGCCGCCATCTTGGCCCAGCCCCTACAAATGGCCCTGGGGACGAGGTTGTACTAGATACCATCCGTCAAAATCCGCTGTAGAACACGATTGGCTCGTTGGCTTGAAAAAATTGCATTATATATATAAAACAAATAAAATATTACTCCTGTCCACATGTACTTTTATAAAGGTACGTTTGACGTCATTTGAACCAACACGAAAGTAGTGCTAGTACTCAGCTTCTTTCGTGTTCAAATGACGACAAACGTTTATAAGAGTACACATGCACGGAGCTTTACGTTTTATTTGTTAAATAGAAATCCTAAGAATCTCTCGCTTGAGATGAGAAAATCCCAAAAAATCGATCAATATGAATTTTTAATACCCGGGCCCATACCTCCATACCGCGCCGTCCGTGTACACGATTGAGAAGTCTGGGTCAAATATTTTGTTGGAGGCGTACTGAAGGAAAGTTGTGTTTGGCAAAGTCTGTAGTAACTGAGGCTTGTTTAAAGAACAGTTTATTGGTGAAAATAACTGCCATTTCGTGGAAACATGTCCGTGAAAGGCGGTGCCCGTTCTTCGAGCACCGAGGATACATATACGAACACGAATTTCTGGGGAATCGATGGTTACAAGAATACGGTAAAGAGGCTTGAAGATGGTGCTCAACAGTGCGACGAGTTCATGAAGATGATTAACGAAAGAGCTGAAATCGAGATGAAATACACCATGAAGCTCAGGGATTGGTCGAAGAGATGGCATGAAAAAGTCAATGGAAAAGTGTCGGAGTACGGCACAATGCTCGAAGTGTTCCGAGCGACCCTACGCGAAGCTGAAGACGTGGCCGAAATTCACGTCGAGAGGCACAATCGTTTGAAAGCAGATTTGTGCGAATCGATAAAGCAGTGGAAAAACCAGCATTACCACAAGGCTGTACTAAAATGGAAAGAAGTGAAAGAGTGCGAAGCGGGGTTTAGTAAAATTCACGAACCGTGGGCCAGAAAATATCATAAAATGGACAAGGCGAAGAAGAATTTTCATCGGGCTTCAAAAGCTTCAGAACACGCTTCAGTTCTTGTTAACAATGCCGAAAGAGAGGGAGGGATGCCAGATAAGATAAAAAAACTAAAAGATAACAGTTTAAAACTGAATGGTGATGTAGAAGACGCGAGGAAGAAATACGAAAGAAGGTTATCCGAGATGAATTCAGGGAACTCCGTTTTCGCTGACGAGTTGGAAGAGGAATTTATGAAGTGGGATAGATTTGAAAGGGTTCGGCTTACGTTTTTCAAAGACGCCCTACAACGCTATCACAATGTTCTAGATTTCTCACAGAATGAAAGGTATGTGATGAATTTGCCATCCTTTGTTTTAAAAAGCTTGGTTTATTGTGTAGTTGGCGAGATATATCTGTTTCCTCTGAACACAAGTGCAGTCTTTGATTTCCCTTTCATAAATCTCGAGTCAATAAATGAATTAATCTGTCAGTTATATTTGTTTTGGAATTAGAAAGGATCAGCACTCTTAAGGATTTATTTTGTTTATTTTTCTCCTAAAGTTCCATCTTTTGCCATCCTAACCTCAAAGCAAGATGTATTTGATGTATTTAGTATGCAAGTATGCATTGTGCTAGTTAAGAGTTTTTCTAATGTGAAATGTCTTATATTGATTGGTGTTGCACAAGCCGGACATGTCAAGTGTCAAGTGGGTTTATAATGAATGGTTTGGGGGTTATTAGTTATTGTATTTTTCAGTTTTCCAGGTTTCCCGATCATACTAGACAACCAAATGAAACTCTTCTTGACCACCGTTATAATATATTTTATATTTAGAAGATAATGAATTTCATAATATATAATAAATTTCATATTTTATTATATATTATGAAACTGAAAACTTAGTCTTATGCTAACGTTTTCATTCTATATAAAGTCTGGTTTGCATAACATTGTCTCGATTCCCCTGATTACCCAAATCTCTCCAATCAGACTAGAGATACATGTACCTTGAATCGCCTAATCTGATTGGATGGATTCAGACAATTGGGAAGATTGGAGTGATCGAGATGATCTTATGGAAGTCAGACTTAAGTTACAAATTGGAGATGAGAGGAGTGACAACCTTTATTTAGTAGGAAGTGGTATGAATTTCAGTTTCATGCCCTTTATAAGACTATGTACTGTATTTGGCAGTAAATATCATAGGGTAATCCAATGTAATTCAATCATATCACTCTATTCGACAGTTACCCAATAATGGACATCGAACACGTTCTGAACTGTAGCTCTATGGAGGTTTTCACTCCAATTCTACTATATAACTTAAAAGAAAATAATGGTTTCTGCAGAGGACCTTGTTCATCTTGTCATTATAATGAATTCATGTTCATTAGTAAAGTAACTTAACTTTCAAAACCACTTACAAACATGTGCTAATTGGTTTCATTCTGATGAAATTAAATTTTTTTCTAAGTCCTCGTTCTGGTTGAAACTTGTGAAAAATGTCTGGCTGGAACCAGAATTTTTTTCCAGTTCTCATGGCCAGTTTCAGTTTGAGCCAAAACTAAGTTCTAGTGCATTGGTAATGACTAAGGGTGCTTTTGAAGCCCCAATGCCTCAAATTTGTTATTCACTGCTCTTGTAATCCATGTACTGGTGGTACAGTGTCAGTAGCACTAGCTGTAGTTGAATATATTTTATTGATGTTTGTCCATTTTTTTGCAAGAATGTTACAATCTTAATAGTGAAATAAAAGTAGCGTGCTGCGTAGGCAGTGTTGAAACAACAATCGAAATATAGTAAATTAGGTTAGATATACTGCCGAAACAGAGAATGTAGGAATCTAACGTTTCGAGCGAAGGCCCTTCGTCAGAGAGAAACGTGGCCCCTCTCTGATGAAGGGCCCTCTCTGACGAAGGGCCCTCTCTGACGAAGGGCCCTCTCTGACGAAGGGCCCTCCCTGACGAAGGGCCCTCTCTGACGAAGGCCTTCACTTGAAACATTAGATTCCTACGTTCTCTGTTTCGGCAGTATATCTAAGTTACTATATTTCGATTGTTGTTACAATCTTAGTTTTGCTTCTTTTTATGTGATTTTTTTCTAGATTGATTAATATTTATCAAAGTCTACTAAATAAGGTGAAAGTTGCTGATTCTGCCAAAGATTTGAAATGGTGGTCGGCGCAGTATGGACCAGGAATGACCAAGAAGTGGCCGGAATTTGACGTGAGTAACCATCTTGCAAAAAGTACAGCCAATTATATACATATATATATATTATTTACCTACTGGGAGGTCCGTATAGAAAAATATTTGCCTGAAGTCTTAAAAGAGACCGAGGGCAAATATTTTTCTGTACGGACCAACCAAAACGGTAAATAACTTCTTCTTTTTTTTTGTTACATAATTAGATAAATTAACATAATTTAGTTAAGTTGCGTAATCGAGATGACGTTCAGATGACGTTCAGATGATATTCAAAAGTCCAAAGTTTATCATTCGAGAGTAAACAACTGCAGACATGCAGTCTTATAGGGAAGCTTGGAACCTTTTTTGTGATAAAAAAACATTCAAAACTTGAAGATCTAGTTATAAAGGGAAGTCAAAATGCAGTCCAAGTGTTTTTAAAGTTTAGTTGATAAAGATTCTTCGTCGTTCTTCTTCATCGCTTGCTCGTTTTTGGCTGTTGCTTGGACAGTCGCTTTCAATATTTGGCTGACTGCATGAAAATTGAAAGTGTGGTCCTCGAGTTTGAAGATGAAAATGCTTGTAGTAAGCCATTTGTAATTTCAAGTTTCAAGGACATGAGATGATGAGGTTGGCATGTGGAAAATGTTTGACTAAAAGGTAAAGACTTGTAGCGGTTTTGTTGAGTATAGCGGTTGGATAACAGAAGAAAGACAGTTTAGTGTCAAAAGGTTTCAGCTTTTCTATCTTAATCTCGTAGTATGATTTTTAATATACATGTATATATACTTCTATATAGTTTCATTTAGTGATTCAAAATACTGTGTTCACAAGTTTGTGTATGTTTTTCCTACAGTTTTAAACTGTTTTCTTTATAAATGTCACTTGTAAATTTTGCTTTGTCACAGTTTTCCCAGCGTTTCTTTTAAAATTTGCTGTTTACACATGAAGTTGTCAAAACCATTTGGATAATAAAACTCATTTGCATCCCCGTAGCTCTCTGTTGAATATATTTTTTCTGTGGCAAGCGAAATAGTTATGAAAATCGGTTAATTTTTAATGACAGAATGTAAAAAAATAACTTTTTGGACCGTGGTCAGATATCGTAAAAAACTACCCGCTCACGTAGCCAATCAAAAATAGCAAGATGGATATACAGTAGCAAGGTGAAAGGTGGCAAACTGCCTGAAATAGTTTTTATAACGGATAGAGCAAGATGGATATACTGTAGCAAGGTGAAAAATAATAAACTGCCTGAAATAGTTTTGATAACGGATAGAGCAAGATGGATTTGATAACGGATAGAGCAAGATGGAGATAGCAAGTGAAAAGATGGTAAACTGCCTGAAATAGTTTTGATAACGGATATAGCAAGATGGATATAGCAAAGTGAAAAGATGGTAAACTGCCTGAAATAGTTTTGATAACGGATAGAGCAAGATGGATATAGCAAGGTGAAAAGATGGTAAATTGCCTGAAATAGTTTTGATAACGGATATAACAAGATGGATATAGCAAAGTGAAAAGATGGTAAACTGCCTGAAATAGTTTTGATAACGGATAGAGCAAGATGGATATACTAAAAATGAAAAGGTGGTAAACTGCCTGAAATAGTTTTGAGAACGGATATAGCAAGGTGAAAAGTTGCATGGTAAACTGCCATGAATTTTAGCAACGAAATACTGACGTTTGGACGGATAAAGCCATTTTTGTCTTGCCTATATATTAAATTCTGTTTTAGACGTATTTCCTGAATGGTTTTAAAGTGGTCTTTTTATGCATTAAGAGGACATTGAGTACATTAAGGAGTGCTGGCCAAAGTTGTATATTGAACCGGTTTCATGGAGGCAAATTGGTGCAAATATGGATTCTTTCTCACGAGAAAAGCTATTTTAATGGCTGTGCTTCAATGCAAAATATTGTCTTTATTTTATCTTCCTTTTACTCTTCGGTTTACAAGAGCACTATCGAAAATACAACGTGCAGGTATTCTAGCAAGATGGTGGTAAACTGCCGAAAATAATTGTGATAACGAAATACTGACGTTTCGAGCGCAGCCCTTCATCAGAGTAAAATCATACAAAAATATGTGAAAGTTGTATGATTTAGTCTTAGTATTATTACTGAATGGGTTTTGAGTGCACAGACCTACGCGATTGTTGACTTTAAACAGTAATGAATCAGTGTCTTATAATCTCTTATTATTTAACAAAAGAAAACATATTTAGCTTTTTCTGAAGTAATTGTTCAATAAGTATATGGACCAGTGGTGTTTTCTATTAAAAGTTCGTATATTTTGGATATTGATTTTCTTGAAGAAATAATATTAGTGTTGGGCTTTAGTTGGTTGAATACTGATTTGCCTGAAGAAATACATGTAATGTTAGTGTTAGTGTTGGGCTTTAGTTGTATTGATTGAATACTGATTTGCCTGAAGAAATACATGTAATGTTAGCGTTAGTGTTGGGCTTTAGTTGTATTGATTGAATACTGATTTGCCTGAAGAAATACATGTAATGTTAGTGTTAGTGTTGGGCTTTAGTTGTATTGATTGAATACTGATTTGCCTGAAGAAATACATGTAATGTTAGCGTTAGTGTTGGGCTTTAGTTGTATTGATTGAATACTGATTTGCCTGAAGAAATACATGTCATGTTAGTGTTAGTGTTGGGCTTTAGTTGTATTGATTGAATACTGATTTGCCTGAAGAAATACATGTAATGTTAGCGTTAGTGTTGGGCTTTAGTTGTATTGATTGAATACTGATTTGCCTGAAGAAATACATGTAATGTTAGCGTTAGTATTGGGCCTTTAGTTGTATTGATTGAATACTGATTTGCCTGGAGAAATACATGTAATGTTAGCGTTAGTGTTTCACTATGGTTATATTGATTGGATCCCCCTCTCATATCCTCCTCCTATCCTTGTACCTCCTCCACAGGAACCGAAGGAATGGACGTTACCACGCAACATGCCTATCAGACGACCAAGCTTTGTGAAGCGGTTGAGTTTACGAAGACGCGCCAGTAAGAGACAACGAAAACCAGCCGTCCCTACCGAGACGCATGTAGACTTTGCTCCAAAAACTGACAACTCAAAAGGTGTGCCTGAAACTGTTGAATCCCAGTCATTTGATTCGTGTAGTCGTTCTGCCGACTTTGATTGGGGACCGGATGTAGCCTCTCCTAATAATAACGACGATGGACGGGGGACTGGTGAACACTCGCGATCGTCATACTATCAATCGCCTGGCAACACGTTACAAACTGGTGATTACGATGCTCATTATATGTCTCCTACTGTTATTGATGACTATGATGATGCTTGGACGCGTACGTCGACTTTTGGATCTCAAAACCAAGCTTCGTTTGATCTCGCTACTTACGAACAGCCGGTTGGCGTAAACTGTTATAGCTCTAGTAGTGGTCTTTATATAAACAGTGAAGTAAGTACAGTATAAAGCCTAGCCATCTCGAACCCGGTTATTTCAAACGAGAGTTAATTGGTTTCTCTTCAACATATTTTTTACTGGATAATACCATGATCGCATCGGATTATTTTGTTCTCCGAGGGAATGTAAACCTCGTATTTCCCTCATCGCTCATGCAAGAGGGAAATTTATCCTTTGTCTTCTAATTTTCCCGTGCATGTTGATGTGGGAAAATTAGAAGACAAAGAAATCTTTGTCGTCTTCTAAATTTCCCGCTTGCATATATATATTTTCCCTCATCAACATGCACGGGAAAATTAGGTGCAACTTCTCTAATCAAACGTGTAAATTTCCTGTCGGTAAGATTCTCAAAGTTTTCCTCGGCGATCACAAACTAATAACATGACTTTTCGGGAAATTAGCGGCCCGAGGACTTTTACAAATCTTCCCGAGGCAAAGGGGAAATTTAATCGCTAATTTCCCTCAAGTCATGTTATTACTTATAAATATTAATTGTGATTTTTATTCCAACGACGTAAGTTGAAGAGTTGCTGTAATCTTTCAATATTGAAGAAACTAGATTTCTGTTTGGAAATATCAAATATAAGTACCATCATTCCACGACCTGCTCCCAACTTGACCATGTAGCTCAGTCGATAGAGCATCGGACTAGTAAACCGAAGGTCGCGGGGTTGAATTCCAGCAGTGGTCAACTAGAGTTTTTCTCAACTCACCCGGTATCGTTCGTCACTCGCAGTACTTTAGCACTTCATATCATTATCTTTTCACTGTTTTACAGTAGAATTTATCCCGAACTTCCGCTATCTTTAACTATATTTCTTATCTCCCTTGGTCCTTACTGGACCTCTGGGGAGAACAGTTTAGATATGACTGATAGGGTTATCCAATGTTTACTCTGGTTTTCACGTGTAGTAATATTGGACCGATGAGGGATGACACTCACTGGACTTCTTGGGTTTTTTTTATTCATAAAATCAACACCTAACATCATAGCTGTGATCCGTGGTCTGAACTGTGTCGTTGGCGGCTGCTTGGAGCGCCTTTGATATGCCTCGACACGGCCACGTTGATCTGCGTCCTTCGCAATTCAGCCGCTGGCTGCAAGTAAGGATGATTAGCCAACCAGTCCTTTATCCTTTATTCTATAAACTACACAATAATACTAGAATAAGGAAGTTTTGAATATTACGCCAAAACATTCTAGGGTTTCTTGAGCGCTTTTCACGAAAATACATGAAATAGAAAAAAATATCTTAATGCATTAAAGTGCGTATGAAACGAAAATGAAGTCTGTCTTATTTGAAAGAACACTTAAAATTATAGAGTAACATCTTTTGAATTTTTTCGTTTCCTTGTTTCGTTCTTGAGATATTTCAGTTTGTTTGATATGCAAATTAAACATTTTGATGTCGTACGTGCATAATGAGCTATCGAAGAAGGTTAGATATCTTTTCTATTATTAAACCAAATAGCAAAGATATATAACTTTTTCAATAACTCATTATGCACGAATGACGTTAAAATGTTTAATTTTCATATCAAACAAACTGAAATATCTCAAGAACGAAGCAAGGAAATGAAAAACTGCAAAATATGTTACTCTATCATTTTAAGTGTTCTTTCAAATAAGACAAACTTAATTTTCGTTTCATAGGCACTTTATTTAAACGCAAGACTCTTTTTGAATGGGTCTCTCTGTAAGTGAAATTGATTAATCTTAGCCAGGATAACATATGACACTTGACATTTTTCTTACTATTTTTATAGGAATATGATCCAAACCGCTCGCCTAACGCCAAGGGCTACACACTTACCGATGGTGTGAATGGTGCAGATATTGACAACGAAGTTGATGGTGGCAATTCTGATGACGTAGCTAAACCGGATATTGGGTCTAGTTACAATCCTTTTGATGAAGAAGATGATGTTGAAGAAGAAAGGTAACATTTACTCTGTCCTTATCATCATCATCATCATCATCATCATCATCATCATCATCATCATCATTACTATCATTGTCATCATCATCATCATCATTACTATCATTGTCATCATCATCATCATCATCATCATTACTATCATTGTCATCACCATCATCATCATCATTATCATCATCATCATCATCATTACTATCATTGTCATCATCATCATCATCACTATCATTGTCATCATCATCATTATCATCATCATCATTACCATCATTGTTGTCGTCATTATCGTCATCATCATCGTTATTATTATCATCATCATTATCATTATCATCTTCACCATCATTATCATCATCATCATTATCATTATCATCATCTTGATCATGGTATTGATCATTATCATCATTATATCATTACCGTCATTACCATCATTGTCGTCGTCTGTATCATCATCATCGTCGTCATTATAATCATCATCATCATTATAATCATCATCATTATTATAATCATCATCATCATTATTATAATCATCATCATCATTATAATCATCATCATTATTATAATCATCATCATCATTATTATAATCATCATCATCGTCATCATTATCATTATCATCATTATTATTATTATCATAATTATAATTATCATTATTATTATTATTATCATAATTATCATCATCTTGACCAGCATCATCAGCATCATCAGCATTCCTTGATAGTCAACGCTCCTTTATTTTCCTTTCAGTCCGCATACTGACGTGAGTAAGCTAAACGGTGACGTTTCCGATAATGCGTTACCTGAAAACTCCGAAGATGTTCCTGGTGTACCTGTGCGCGCCAAATACGACTACGATGCGAGCGAAGAGGACGAGCTCTCGTTCCGAGCTGGTGACGTCATCACCCAGCTATCTGGTGAGGACGACCAAGGTTGGTGCAAGGGAAAACTCGATGGCATCGAGGGACTATTTCCTGCCAAATGGGTTGAATCTGTCTGAGAAAATGTAAATTTAATACTTCTAAATTCAAGGCAACGAAGGTATACTTCGCTTGCTGTAGATATTTGGGCGACGGGTTGCAGCATTTTATATATTTACATACAGTACATGAAGCGACGAACTGCAAATCCCAAGCTAATTTTATAAACACAATTTCAATCCGCTTTCAACACCAGCCAAGACATACGGTTGACCAACCGTAGAAAATGGGACGGGGGGGGGGATGAAACTATACAGCTAAGGGACACTGGCGAAAAATATTTGGGAACCATTGCTCTAGAGACTATTAAGAGACTATTAACCTTGCCCGAATTGAACTCAGTCTAGTTGCAGCTGGTAGACTGTTCCTAATGTATCAACTTTTTATTCACCACAAGTTTATTGCTTGTGTGCTGCCTGAATATATAGTCTGTATTCAGTGAAAACTCGCACGATAACTTGTGGAACCCCCGTGGATCTTGCAGTTAAATAGAGAATAATACATGGATGTGCGGAAATATGAAATTTATTTCGAGTGTTGACCAGGATATGTCTTCATATATTTTATGAAGATGTTTATATATATTTCTCAAACTCATTAATAATTCATGAAGAAAACACAAAGGAAATCAGTACCGTGTCGGTGGTTTGGATATCGGAGGAAGAAATTACATAAATTAAGCAAACTTTCATCTTGATGTTCTCTTAAAATACTGATTTGTTTGAGATGCTATATCATACACTCGGAGGAGTGTTTCATCAGGATATCCAAACACTTCGAAGTTTGTTCAAAAACCTCGGCTTCGCCTCGGTTTTCAACAAACGTCTCGGTGTTTGGATATCCTGATGAAACACTCCTCCTCGTGTATGATACATTACATATATATATATATATATGTCGGAAAATTGTGGTTGTGGTCGGAAAAATTGTGCTCTTGGCCACCTCTAAAATCTCAGAGCCACGACGCCCCTGTTTGATTGGTTCACTATACCGTTATGAAATCACCCGCGCGTTAGACCACCAACCAGGATCTACTTCTCAGTTCTTAGAAGCTCAACGGTGTTTCGACAAGCTATCTTGCGAGTTTTCGCACACTGAATTACAGGCTGGATATTCAGGCTGTATACGCAGGCTACGAGTTCTCGATTTGCACAAAACAGGGCGCAAAACTATGGATATACCTTTTGGTTTCCTAACCATTTCCTTTGATCCAGGGTTTGGTTTTGAGAGATGAAATGAGGCTTAACATCCGCGCTACCTTCATACTAGTCTTGCCTTTATTAGTAAACGCACATAGGCATAAGATAAGAGGAACCCACTGTCCAGGCAGTGTGTTACGTGTATAAATAAAAATAAAAACGTAAACTTGCCCAGACGTTTTCAAACCTTTTGAGTCAATGTTGTTCAATTAGGTAACCAAAGCTTATTAATATTCCTGTACTTCTTTATTATATCTTGCAAAATATTGGCTATATGCATTGCAATTCCATAACAGCATGCATATCTACTTATCTACAGTATAATTCATGGTTATCCTGAATTGTCAAATGGCGTAGAATTCACGATAATCTAGAATTTTAAAGGTTTGAAACCCAGGCCCCACTCTAACGCTAAAATGACCCTCCGGAAAACCTTGACACTTTGAGGCCTTGACGTCTCTCTGTGCTGAATAAAATCGTCTGGCGTTAGCCTAAAGACTAAAGACTCGTCGTCAGGCTTCAAAGTGTTAAAGAGATAGGTTTTAACACTTTGAGGCCTGGACCTCTCCCTGTGCTGAATAAAATCGTCTGGCGTTAGCCAGAATAAACCTTAAAGACTCGTCGTCAGGCTTCAAAGTGTTAACTTAAGGGGACTCCTGGAAATCGCTCTCGAAGAACGAAGCAGCCTGCGACCACAACACCCGCATTATTACATAAAGGTGCCCTCCAGTTCGTTCTGCGCATGTACGAAACTACTGTTTACATCTTTATTTACAAAAACATATACTGATACCTTATTCAAGATTGTAAGCTGTTCTTGCTTCCTCTTCATTACTTGGAGGAGATATCCTCGCCGAGTCGCTTAATTTTCTGCCACGTTGCTCCGAACTGTTTACACTGAGCTGGGTACTTGTATAACGTGGATAGTGCTTTTCACGCAATATGATTGGTTCCTCTAGAAGCAGGAGATTTTGTTGATAAACAAAGCTGATGTAGTAGAATAACGAGAAAAGTCAACAAAATTAAGTAGAAGAGTATCCACAGGTATGTTTCTTTACAATTTTCTAGCCTTTAATACATTCATTCAAAAGTTGTAAAAACTGTTTTGTCGACAAATGTCGAGTACGCCAAGTTACTAGAGGAGTTACTAGTACGCCAAGTTACTAGTCTTGTATGAAAATACCGAAAATATAAGAATGTTAAACTTGTTATTTCATTTATGAGGTATATGCTAAAATTACATAGTCAATCGAGATATGGGTCTGGAAACTCAGCTAAAGTCTTTGGTTTATCTTTTTGTTTGCCTTTATGCATTTTTGTGCACGGTGTACGGTCACTGAACACATTGTATTTTAGTATCATGAACGAATTGTCCAATAGCAACGTTTCAGTTCATGCAATCACTCAACCGTGCTATTTAAATATTAATAAACCTAAAACAAAGGATGTGCACGGTGTAAGGTACGGTTCAACATAAAATCCCAGCTCATAGGCGCTTTGAAGTTTGCAGTTTGCTCTAAAAACAATATTATATCCAGCATTATTCACCTCCACTTCGGTGAATAATTGTTAAACATATTACGATACGGCGCATGTGGGACAGAAATCGCGTAGGATTTAGGGATATATATTATAAGAATGCACTCCCGAATTACAAAACTATATTCTCTGTACAAATCAACAGCCTAAAACAAAAGCGTTATGTCTCTTAGTTCTTCTTTTTCTTGTTCTCGGAAGCAATGAATGACCAATATATATTACAGAATTCTTAGAAGCGAAATGCATTTATTAAAGCGATATTGCTTAACTCTCTCAACCCCGAATTCCCTTTTAGTATAGAAGGGACTTTAAGATGCTATAGGACGATGATTAGTTATATATCTTTGCTATTGTCAAACCAAAATAATTCAAAGGAAGAAAGTGCTTGTGTTTCGCCCAGCCCAGAACACTAAACATGTAGATTTTCAAGTGATTATATTATATCTGACAATAGCAAAGATATATAACCTTTTTCGATAACTCATTATGCACATGTGACGTCAAAATGTTTAATTTGTATATCAAACAAACTGAAATATCTCGAGAACGAAGCAAGGAAACGAAAAACTTCAAAAGATGTTACTCTATCATTTTAAGTGTTCTTTCAAATAAGACAGACTTAATTTTCGTTTCATAGACACTTTAAAGTTTATTTAGATTATTTAATAACTCACCCTTTTGGATATATATAAGCCGTTTCATTTCATCACATTTTATTACTCTGGTGAAGAGCTCCACTCGAAACGTCAATATCTCGTCATCAAATCTATTCTCGGCAGTTTACCACCTTTCCCCTGTTCTCCCTGCTTTTGACTTGATTTTCGTTTCACGCCAAATTTGTATCGTGTCTAATACGCTGGCTATATATTTCCCTTCAATAGAATAGAATAGGAATATATAGAGAATAATACATGGCTGTGCGGAAATATGAAATTTATTTCGGGTGTTGACCAGGATATCTCACGAGTGAGCGAAGCGAACGAGTGACATATCCTGTTCAACACGAGAAATAAATTTCATATTTCCAAGCATCCATGTATTGTTCTGTTTATTATATAAAAAAATTGTCCTATTGCCTTGCAAAAATTGCATTAAACTATAATGCTGATTCAGCGATAATCGTCACATGTGCAATTATCATAAACAATCACACATGTGAGATTATCACTTTTATTAGTGGCGGAAAAATCAATAAAACACTCTATTTTATATAATAAATTGTTTTATTCTTTTCTATTCCAGTTAGAGCTGTTCCAAGAATGTCGATTGGACTACCATCCAGTTAGAGCTCTTCCAAGAATGTCGATTGAACTATCATGTGCATCACATGTGCATTGAATGGCAACCTATGCAGATGTTGCGGCAACATCTGCAGATGTTGCATCAATGAACCACAAAGTGAAAACGTTTTATAATAATGAAAATACCTAATTTTCTCCTCCTGTTTCTCTTCAGGTGATTCAGAATGTATTTCTTGTCAAGAGAGTTATTAAATAATCTAAATAAACTTTAAATAAATTTAATATTTTACCAGGGTATATTTTACCTTGATCGCTTTCTCGCCAAATTCGTATTGTTTACAAACAAGACGGAAGCGTACCGTCATTACTCACGCACATAGAGTACAAATTCCCGGAGTTTCGTAGACTTGTGAAACTAGCTAAACCCAAGCACGTTATTCGTACTTTTAAGATTACATTATCCACACCGTAAATAGTTTCAAAAGATGGTTATATACGATAGAAAAATGATAAAATAGACTCCAGTTTTCTGTAAATATTTTCTCTGTTTTCTTTTCGTTTCAAGTTCCCGGAAATTCGTCAAGTTATATATTCATGCTAGAACAATGGAACAGCTTATATATAAGGCATATTCGTTTCTATTTCATTTCATTTCCAAAGCGATAGTGTCTTGAGTTGGTATATTTACGACGCGTTATAAGATGGCTACTGGAGGTCTTACAGATGAGCTGGGTTTTGATAAATCTGGTGGAAAGAATTCGACTACAGAAGGGTAAGCTTTATACATCAGTATCCCCGCTTATGTGAATTCGTGTATATTTTGATCAAATGTTTGATCCAATGACCCGCACTCTGGGCCTCTGGCGTTTGAACCCGTCGTATGGCGGCTGCCTATATATACGTTGATCTGCGTGCGGTCCTTCGCAATTCAGCCACTCAGTCCTTTATCCTTTTTTAAATCCTCACGATATTTCGTTATCATGCACTACATGATCAATAGATAGAATTGCCAAACTCTGGATAATTAGACCTTGTTTGAAAAATGAGTCACTATCTTTATTGTCATGCCGCCGGTCGGCCGGTGTAAAATACGGAAAAAGTCTCGCGTCACAGGATACCCGGATTCAGAGCCGTGGCGACGTGTTCACGTCTTATTATTTTTGTCGCGTAGGGCGTTAATTAGTGTTTATACGGGGCCTGGCCGGACTGACTTTAGGTCTGATGTAGTATTATTACTGTAGATCGTTTTTATGAATCCAGCTTGAGATTCAGTTCACGCCGGCCCAATTTCTGGTCGCCTGCTAGACCAAACTGAATTTTGAGGTCGGCCTTCGCCACGCCGATTAATATAAATGGGTTGGTATGTAAAAGCGAATCAAGCAACTTTTATGTACCTGAAGCGATGACGAAGACGTGAGTCTGCTGAGCTGACGAGTGTGGGTATATATACGACTAGGAGTCGATGGCATTATCGATGGCACAGATTATAAGACAGTATATGGTCTAAATATGAAAAGTGCTGTCGTCATCAATTAGCGGTTTCGTTTTCACTTTCTGTTGAGTCAAGTGTTTTTAAAAATTATCAATTCAAAATTTTTCTTTCGATTTTAGATAGCTTCTTTAATCTTTTGTAATCTCACTGCGTGAGATTCCGTTCTTCCCTGCGTACAGAACAAATTAACATATCCATGGAAAAGAATAAGTTTGATCAGTTTAATTTGGCTTCCAATTTTTAACTGCATTATAATATCTGAACAGAGTAGCCTTGTTTACATGAAGTGGAATCATAGGCGTACGAGGCGGGGTGGGGGGGGGGGGGGGGGGGGGGCAGCTGCCCACCCAGACGAATGGAAATGTTGCTAAGTCGGGCAAATTTTCAAGCTAAGTTGGGCAAAAATATAGGAAAATTTTTTTTAAATAGGATGAAAATAAGGAAAAGTAATCAAAACAATTTAATATCTGTGTATTGTAGGAGATAAAGTATATTAAACAACAGGCACTTAGTGGTTTGTTTATATCAAAAGTCGGGCAATTTCCGTTTCAGTCGGGCAAAATGTTCTCCGCCCCCCCCCCCCCCCCCCCCCCCCTATAAATTTGTGCCCGTACGCCGATGAGTGCATTGACAGTCCAATCGAATCGAAAAACGCGAGTGAGGTCAATCCGGGCACATGTTTACATGGAGAATCCAATCTGCATGTCTTTGCTTTTCGTAAGCGGTTTTTCAACACTATTTTCTGGGCTTTCCTCAATGTCCGCCATGTTTACAACACGCAGGGACGTAGCCGGGGGGGGAGCCGTTTTGATATAAAACGACAGACATGTAACTACAAAACTGATGCAATATCAATTGTGTCAGGAAATAAACTGTAAACAGTGTATTCAATCTACTGAGTGTATGCATTTTGAGTATCTATGTGACGTTTGCGTGTTTTGAGCATTTTATATGACGTTTTTTAACCTTTAGAGTCTGTAAAATCTTCCTCCAAAAGCCAGGAAATGGCATTTCAGCGACTCTCGATTTCAAAATTTCACCTCTGGGGAAGCCCTCGGACAGGAATGAGTTAATGTGAGCATCGATCTCCCCAAAATTATAATTGTAAAAAAATAGTTCACAACTTATGTGGGTATCTCCCTGAGATTAATAGTAAAATATGAAAAAATATGGGGTCCCACTTAATGTGGGTATTTCCCCGAAGTTAATGTCGTTATTTCCCTGAAGTTAATCGGGGCATTTCCCCGAAGTTAATGTGGTTATTTCCCTGACGTTAATGTGGGCATTTCCCCGAAGTTAATGTGGTTATTTCCCTCAGTTAATGTGGGTATTTCCCCGAAGTTAATGTGGTTATTTCCCTCAGTTAATGTGGGTATTTCCCCGAAGTTAATGTGGTTATTTCCCTGAAGTTAATGTGGGTATTTCCCTGAAGTTAATGTGGGTATTTCCCTGAAGTTAATGTTGGTATTTCCCTGAAGTTAATGTGGGTATTTCCCCGAAGTTAATGTGGGTATTTCCCCGAAGTTAATGTGGGTATTTCCCTGAAGTTAATGTGGGTATTTCCCCGAAGTTAATGTGGTTATTTCCCTGAAGTTAATGTGGGCATTTCCCTGAAGTTAATGTGGGCATTTCCCTGAAGTTAATGTGGGTATTTCCCCGAAGTTAATGTGGGTATTTCCCCGAAGTTAATGTGGGTATTTCCCTGAAGTTAATGTGGGTATTTCCCCGAAGTTAATGTGGGTATTTCCCTGAAGTTAATGTGGGTATTTCCCTGAAGTTAATGTGGGCATTTCCCTGAAGTTAATGTGGGTATTTCCCCAAAGTTAATGTGGGTATTTCCCTGAAGTTAATGTGGTTATTTCCCTGAAGTTAATGTGGTTATTTCCCTGAAGTTAATGTGGGTAAATCCCTGAAGTTAATGTGGGTATTTACCGAGATTAAGTAATAGATAAATCCCGAGAACGAGGAATTTATCTGACTTAATTTATTATTAAGGAGGTTTTCCAACAAAGTTTTGTCTTTTTTTTTCCACCTTGGACAAAGATTCTCCTTGTTTTTTTCTTCATTTCATTTCTAATTATTATTCAAGGGCTTTATGCGATATAAAGCCCTCGAAAGAACAAAGAAAACCGACGCAATAATAAATTAAATAATAGTAAATACAGAAATATGGGGCCAGCACTTAACGTGGGTATCTCCCCAAAGTTGAATTAACATCAAAATAGAAACTAAGGAAAACGACTTCCAAAAGAATAAAAATATCTCTGAAAGGTATCCGAAAGAATGAAACTAATGAAAGAATCCAAAGCCGCGGAATGAAAATTTCCAAAACAAGAGTAAAATTAATTTTAAGACCAGAATATCTTTGACTAGAAAACTACTCTCTTTTGACTACACGCGTATAAAAACGCACAACTTGTTCACGGTTGTCAACAGGCGTGAACAATGTTGTGCTGCTCGCCGTGAACAATGTTGTGCTGCTCGCCGTGAACAAGTTGTCAACAAGTTGTTCACGTATGGTTCGAACAACTTGTTCACGGATAAATCAACAGTCATGAACAAGTTGTTCCAACAGCACATTTTTTATAGCCAACAACGTTGTTCGCACATGATACAACATGTTGTAACAGCATGACGAAATAACAACGATGAACAACAATGTTACAACAATGGTGAACATGGTTGATGTATCAACACGTTCTTCGGTTGTTACAACATGCGTGAACAACGGTTGTTGTTTCATCAAGCTGTAACAACTTGTTGAAACAATGATGAACAATGTTGTTCATTTATCAACGTTGTTCACATATGTCAACAAGTTGTTACAGCTTTGTTCAGGCAACAATGCTGTAACAACTTGCGAGATTTTTACGCGTGTAGCTGTGAGATTCTCCATTTTTTTATTCTCCATTTTTTCCCCTTAGTAAAATCGAAGGGGATCATAGGAAACCTGATCTGGACAAGTGTGTCACGTGGATCAGCCGAGAAGAGGAAGAGGAAGAGGAGAAACTGGTCATTTCAGACGCTGGTGGTCTGTTCCAGAATTCACATATCTCAAACTCTTATTTTCTCAATTTTGCTACAATCACTGGTCCGGCCAGAGCGGGAAAATCCTCCTTGGCAAATTACCTCGTCGGAAAACGTGTATTTGCCACGGCGAGCACTATTGAAGTATGCACAAAAGGTGCGTGATTGTTACGATGGTCTTCTATAAAATACTGTTCTACTGCGCGAGGACATTACTAATAACTAGGAACCGGTTAATAGGCGAGTTTTAGCGTGTTGCGCGCGCATCATTTTTCAAAAAACTGGCAAGATCCACTTAAAAAGTAAACATACTGTTTAAAATCAACAAAGTACAGAAACAGTTTCTGGATGTTTAACACTGTTATTCTGCTATTTTTGGCACGCTAGCAAGTCTGTTTGTCATTGCTTACTTTGTGGGGAGCCCGCCAATTCGTTTGCAAAATGATGCGCCCGCGATACCCTGAAACTCGCCTATATGCCACGAGACAAACGACAACCTCGTACCGAGGCTCTTACCGAGGCGCCGAGGAAAGAGCCTGGTACGAGGTTAACAAACGACAGGATGCTTTAAGGCCCTGGTACACTGCAATTTTTCATGCAACTTGCGATTGTCTCGCAATGATGACTCGTGCAGCATTGCAGTTGCAAGACAGGGGGTGTTACACGCTGCAACGCGTTTATGCAATTTTCCAATGATTTGAATTTCGATAAAAGCGGGTAGACTGGGGAGAGGCTCGACTGAGTGCCAAATCAGAGCAAAATATTGCGAGACAAGTTGCTGAAGGGGTGTTACACGGTGCAACACTAGCTGAAACAAATTGCTGCTATCATTGCAGAAAGTAGAACCTGATTCTACTTTGTGCAACGATTGTTGCAACTTGTCTCGCAACGATTTTGACCATTGCACAGCATGTTACACGGTGCAATGGTTCATGCAACTTGTCTCGCAACGATTTTGACCATTGCACAGCATGTTACACGGTGCAATGGTTCATGCAACTTGTCTCGCAACGGCGGTGTAGCGAGACAAGTTGCATGAAAAATTGCACCGCGTAACAGGACTTTAAGGCAAAGTATGTTTCGTAACAGGTGTGAAGATCTTCCCGATGAAAGGCGAAATAGTTGGAGACAACGGTGCAGTTTGCTTTATTGACACAGAAGGTCAAGGTGACGAAGATGAGGAATCTGACGCCATGTTGCTGACAGCAGTCATCATTTTATCTAAAGTGATAATTTATAATTTGAAAGGAGGTCTACAGAAATGCGAAATACTAAAAAAAATCGGAATGTTGGTGAAAGTAGGCGAATACGTTTCTTCGAAGAGCTTTGAAGATGGTGATAAAAAGTTTGGTCATTTGTTTATCGTACTTCGGGATCAACTTGAAGGTAATAGAAACGTAGTACATTTAGAACAAGAGCACGCATGTATAAATAAATAAATGAAATAATTGATTGTACTCAAACAGGAATTTTGCAAAAATGTTTGCGTAAAATAAGGATAACGATCTCAATCAAGCAATTTTCTTCACTCGTTTCTTCTACACGGAGAATGTTGTGGTCAGATATTTGTAAAATTCTTATCCAATTCTTAACCAAATTCATGGCTAGGTTCTTGGTTTATGAGCGACAGACAAACAAACAAGCTAACAGACAGACAGACAGACAGACAAACAAACAAACAAGGAGACAAACAGACAGACAGGCAAACAAACAAACAAACAAACAAACAAACAAACAAACAAACAAACAAACAAACAAACAAACAAACAAACAAGCAGACAGACAGACAGATAGGCAGGCAGGCAGGCAGAATTACAGACAGACAGACAAACAAACAAACAAACAAACAAACAAACAAACAAACAAACAAACAAACAAACAAGCAGACAAACAGACAGGCAGACAAACAAACAAACAAGCAGACAGACAAAGACAGACAGACAGACAAGCAGACAGACAGACAGATAGGCAGACAAGTAGACAGACAGACAGACAAGCATACGTACAGATAGGCAGGCAGGCAGACAGAAAAGCAGACAGACAGACAGACAGACAGACAGACAGACAGACAGACAGACAGACAAGCAGACAGACAAGCAGACAGACAGACAAGCAGACAGGCAGACAGCCAGATAGGCAGGCAGGCAGACAGACAGACAAGCAGACAGACAGACAAGCAGACAGCCAGATAGGCAGGCAGGCAGAATGACAGACAAACAAACAAACAAACAAACAAACAAACAAACAAACAAACAAACAAACAAACAAACAAACAAACAAACAAACAAACAAACAAACGAGCAGGCAGAAAATGAAATGCAATTAACGTAGAAACAACTTTTCTTAATCTTTTGATATATAATTAACTTTTAATATACAATGAACTTTTTTTTTAATTTTACTGTTCTTTATACAGGAACTGCGGCCGATGCACACAAACTGATTTTTGCTCCTGAAAAAGGGAGAAACGCCAAAGAAAAAGCGAGAAACCAAATTCGCGAGAAGCTTTTGGCCTCGTTTGAATCGATCGAGACAGTCATGTTGCCTGCCCCATGCAACAGTTTTGAGGAGACGAAAGATATATCTTTTGATATGACCAGCGACGATTTCAAGCAAGGGGTTCAAGAACTAAAGGCAAAAATGATGGTGAAGCTGAACGAGCCGCGTAAATTCGGAAAGAATTCGAAGACTCTTACTTCAAAGAATGCCCAGCACTACGCGGATATTTTTGTAAACCAAATCCAAGTTGGTGATTTGGTGAATATCAACAACGCTGTTGCCCAAATGCAGCGAGATGGCATCGACAAGGCAGCAGAGCATTTTGATCAGCGTTTTAAAGAAACCCTGGATAACGCCAGCATACCAATGGCAGATGGTAGTGAAGAAAAGTTGGAGAATGATCGAAAAGAGTATTTGGAAGACTTCAAAAAAGAAACCGAAGATGTAGACTTGGAAAGTGCCTACAGAGAGAAGAAACTTCAAATGCTGGAAGAACAGTCGGCAAGGGAGTTGCATATTAAAAAACTGGAGGATTCTTCGGAGAAAATGTTAACGTTGAAGAAATGTGAGAAGCCTGGGTCGTTAAAGTCTCTTGCGGAATTTGGGAAGAACATCGTTCCTATCTTTGATATTGGCAAAAGAGTCTATGACGTGTATAAGGGTAAGTCTGCAGAAAACTGCGATTATAAAATACCCCTCCATTTTTGAATGTGTATTTCGAAACACAAATACAACCCAAGAGTTCCCTAAAAACGTTTTGACCGAAAGTTTAAATGACGTATTTGTAATGAATTAGTTAATCAGATGGTTATAAAGAACAAGGCAATTGTATATATAATGAACTTTTTGTAATTTCAAAACCTGGAAGGACAACTAACTTGTTATATATATTCTTTCTCATAGCTCAAGGTGCTACGGAAGCCGATTCCTCTGGCTCGTCTACTGGTCTGAGCGCTAGCTTCATTGAGAATCCGGAGACCTTACTATTTTCCCTAGCTTCACAATTGATGCTGAAGAATCCAGAAATGATTACAAAAATCGTAAAGCGAATCCTTCCTGATTCAGAAGACGATTAAACCCCCGATGGGCGGGGAGGGAGGGAGGGGGGGGGGGTGTACTCTGGCAAGTTTTGGGTAGGGGTGTGCCGCCGTGACCACAACATCCTGACCCTATCCCAGACCTAAAAAGCTGATTTTCTATACCCTATCGCAGACCTAAACTAACAAAAATCAATACCCTATCCCAGCACTGGTGTCACATCGGCATCCATATCCTATCTCAGAATAAATACGCCCCATATTCCAGACCCAAATGGACAATTTGTATACCCTATCCCAGACCCCGGAGCTCGAGAACCATATACCCCAGTTCTTGGTTTTCATCTGACGTCACGGCAGCCATGTTGGTGCACAGAAACAATGAAATGGCGGCCATGTTGGTGCACAATCTTTATCCTATGGAAATTTAACTCTATTCTTATTCAAACATTTCGTATTGTTTCACCAGCCCAACGTGGCCACCGATCACGTGAGTGAAAACGATCCATCGTATATACGTATACCCCCCCCCCCCCTCCTCCTCGTGGATTAAACGTTGTCGACAAACTATTTGTTTTCAATGCTTTATCTTTTTTATTTAGATACATTTTGTCAAGTATTTTTTATTCTTTTATTGCCTATAGCATTTACATTGATTTCTTGGTATAGTGTATCTTTTTGGCTACGGTCATGTATTTTCCGTGAAAAGTGCTCAAAACCCTGGTTAGGTTTAGGTCCAACGGGGGGTTGTGGTTAGGTTTAGGGTTTCCAGGGAGGTTGTGGTTAGGGTTAGGGTAAGGTTTAGAGGTGGGGGTATGGGGGTAGAGAATTGTTTTTTAAAAATGATGATTATTGTTAATTCTAGGACATATCTCAATTAACGATAATCATCATTTCGAGATGACAGAATATGCTGGATCAGTAGAAATCAGTTTTGAACGGATGTTTACGCAACATAAGCGGACCCATGCGCCTCGTTAATGCTTCGCCCCTTGGTCGGGATTCGTTCGGCGTGTTACGATGACGCCTGCGCCCGCTTTATTTATAAACAGCGGAAATCGTGTGATATTTTCAAAATGGCCGACAAAAACAAATTAATCCCAGTGTATGGAAATGCAATAGTATATAATAAAAGGATAAAAACAATAAGCAAGTAAGTAAAAAACTTTATTTAAATAACAAAAAAAACATCGAAAACAAATATAGTATTCTGTTGTGTTCCCTCATGCACTAAAAATAAGAAAAACATTTGCCATGCATATTATAGAAAATTGTTAGTTTCGAGTTATAAGTCGAAATTTCGAGTTATATAAGTCTAAATTTCGAGTTATACGTTGAAATGTTGAGTTATGAGTCGAAATTTCGAGTTATGTAAGTCGAAATTTCGAGTTATAAGT
This sequence comes from Paragorgia papillata, assembly GCA_035771165.1. NCBI lineage: Eukaryota > Metazoa > Cnidaria > Anthozoa > Scleralcyonacea > Coralliidae > Paragorgia > Paragorgia papillata. The sequence continues at coordinate 253,684 of JAWNZC010000121.1, read as the reverse complement.
TGAAATTTCGAGTTATAATTTTAAATTTCGAGTTATAAGTTGAAACTTTGAGTTATAAGTTGAAACTTCGAGTTGTAAGTCGGAACTTCGAGTTATAAGATTATAATTTGAAATTTCGAGTTATAAAGTTGAAATTTCGAGTTATACGTTGAAATTTCGAGTTATGAGCTGAAAGTGTGTGATTAGTTTAGAAATGTTTAGATTTTTTGGTCATGTTGCATTATTGTTGTGTGTATATATGAAACATGTTAGACGCGTTTTAGTACTAGAAATGTAATAAAAAAAAAATTCACACTTTACATACAGTACTATACCATTTAGCAACTTATTCATTTTATAGTAAAAAACCAAATTGTACATATAGTTTTCCTTAGTATTAAGAATAACCAGAGTTTTCCATGGCCCGTGAACCTGGGTCATTCTAGTAATAACTGAAAGTTCAGGTTTACTGTAATGTCTGTAATATATAACCTGTAATAAACCACCATGTAACACCCGTCAGAATATCAAGTGGAGATCTTCCAGGATATCTGGACAGTAGCAGGTTAAAATATGTCTACTATACTGACCAATATTGTCATTTAGTAATACGTAATATACATATGTTATTTTAACGCCAAACAATTTTATTTGTCATAACATTAATATTTTGTATAACTAAGTTGAATTGCTCTGTTTTACATAAGGCTTATACATTACTTCGCCTATACTTCGCTTTGCTTCGCCTATACTTCGTTTTGCTTCGCCTATACTTCGCTTTGCTTCGCCTATACTTCGTTTTGCTTCGCCTATACTTCGTTTTGCTTCGCTTATACTTCGCTTTGCTTCGCCTATACTTCGCTTTGCTTCACTTATACTTCGCTTTGCTTCGCCTATACTTCGTTTTGCTTCGCCTATACTTCGCTTTGCTTCGCTTATACTTCGTTTTGCTTCGCCTATACTTCGTTTTGCTTCGCCTACACGCGTAAAAATCTCACAAGTTGTTACAGCATTGTTGCCTGAACAATGCCGTAACAACGTTGTTATCATGTGTGAACAACATTGATGAATTAACAACATTGTTCATCATTGTTTCAACAAGTTGTTACAGCTTGATGAAACAACAACCGTTGTTCACGCATGTTGTAACAACCGAAGAATGTGTTGATACATCAGCCATGTTCACCATTGTTGTAACATTGTTGTTCATCGTTGTTACTTCGTCATGCTGTTACAACATGTTGTATCATGTGCGAACAACGTTGTTGGCTATAACTGTGCTGTTGGAACAACTTGTTCATGACTGTTGATTTATCCGTGAACAAGTTGTTCGAACTATAAGTGAACAAATTGTTGACAACTTGTTCACGGGGAGCAGCACAACATTGTTCACGCCTGTTAACAACCGTGAACAACTTGTGCGTTTTTACGTGTGTATACTTCGTTGTGCTTCGCTTGGTAACGCTCTATTCCTCTAAAGCTTTTTTTCAAAAACAAGGACGAAAGCACGACTTCTGCGCGACTTTCTATTTCAAATGTTCAAAGGTTGGATGTAATCAGTCGTCATCGAAACGAAATGTGCTAAGAGATAGAATTAAAAGCGAATATTTAATAGTTATAATTACTTACAAAAAAATCCTCCCAAAATTTTCCAAGAGTCAAAAAAATCCAAGAAAATTGAAGGATTTTAAAAATCTAAAATCTCGTACACTTTTCAGAAAGTGATTTGCCCCTCGACAGAAGCAGTCGCATTTAATTCGCTTGCCGCATTTATATCAACGTATTTTTTTTATAAATCAACAATGGTTTTGCACTTTTTGCCGCATTTCGATTGACTTCGAGACGGCAGAAGTGCGACTCTGTACATGTTATTCGTCATGTTTTTAAAGTTTGTCCCCGCAGAGAAAGGGGTATATTCTTGTCTCGCAATCTAGAGGCTGTGTACACTCACACGAAGCCTATAGCGGGCTATGCAACAATTGTCTTACACTCTTCCGTCATTGCGTCATTATGTACATAGACAACCTGAGACCCCTTTACACGGCACCAAAGAATTTGCAAGCTTACCGAAATTTGAACGCACACGTCTGTTTACATTTTATGTATCTTTTGTGAGTTGCATCGTTTTTTCCAAACCTATAGATTTGCTCGTAGCATCCCGTAAACAGGTGGAAACATATAAATTTTGACACATTTGCCCGTTATTGCGGTGTAAAACCCGAATATTCCCTGAGTAAATTATATATATGTTAAACGTTTTGCGGGAAATTTAGGGTCGTTTATGAGAAGCGATAAGGCATCGGCTTACCTATTAAAGACGCGTCTTAACTCATTCATATTCGGCACTTTTTGAACAAACCGCCGTAATTCGCCGTGGTTTGCGTTTGATGTAAGGCGCGTCCTGTGTGTAATAAGTCACGTCTTGTGTAAACGGCTTAATTATGTATTGTTGTCAATTCAGCCCCAGTGCTGTCTTTCTCGAGTGTATTAAACCGAGACCACAAAATTACTGAAGTCCCAATGACGAGTAAAATCGTCTGGCGTAAGCCAAAATAAAATACTAAAAGGATATTCGAGGGTTGAGAAGGGGCCGCATGGTACCCAATCAAAGAATTAAAGGCACTGTGTCATCATGACGCAAACTTGAAAAACTTCGTTGGACAAATTCAAGTTCACATGATTAAAGTTTTGGTGAATATCACACACGTCAAAACTTGGACTAAATAGGCCATAAGAAAATACAATAATGAGTTACTTTTTTAACGTTTTAAGAATATTTCTCCTTTTCTTTGCACACAAATATAATTTTTGTCTCGCGCAAAAGTATTAATTAAGCGGTAATTTAACGCCTGACGCTGTGCCTTTAAAGTGCGTATGAAACGAAAATTAAGTTAGTCTTATTTGAAAGAACACTTGAAATGATAGAGTAACATCTTTTTCAGTTTTTCGTTTCCTTGCTTCGTTCTTGAGATATTTCAGTTTATTTGATGTAAATGTCGCATGTTGCGATGTCACACGTGCATAATGAGTTATCGAAAAACGTTATATATCTTTGCTAGTGTCAAATATAATCACTTGAAAATCTACCTGTGTAGTGTTCTGGGCGAAACACACGCACATGCTTCCCTCGAATTATTTTGGTTTCATAATAGCAAAGATATATAACTTTTTTCAACAACTCATTATGCACATGTGACGTTAAAATGTTTAATTTGCATATCAAACAAACTGAAATATCTCAAGAACGAAGCAAGGAAACGAAAAACTTCAAAAGATGTTAATCTATCATTTTAAGTGTTCTTTCAAATAAGACGGACTTAATTTTCGTTTCATAGACACTTTGAATAGTGAAATTGTTTTGACTAAACTGAACAACAAAACAAACACAATAGTGGCTGTGCTGTGGAAATCCATAAACTTTAATAAATAAAACCATTGCATCTAGCTTCTTCGTCTGACGTCTATGACATTACTGGTCTTAATTAACTACTTTTATCTGTTTGTTATGACTCGTATATATTATCAAATCTAATTTGTTTTTGCTATGTGATTGTAGATAAGCTTTAATAATTCTGACTATCTTTTTTAGTTCGATCACTCCTCAAGGGGAGTTTTTCTTATTTTAATTTAGTTTTTTTTAGCTCTTTCTCGAAAAAGGTGTTTTATAAAACATTTGATATAATTAGAAACGATTTTAAAAAAGGTTTTAAATATACAAATGGTTTATTTTGGGGTTCGTGTGAATGTTATAACACAGCTGTGTTATTTTGCCGTCAGACAGCTAGTCTGCATGGCTCATTCAGTCTAGGGCTTGAGATTTGAGACTCAACTGATCGATGGTTGACTTTATAATAACTAGCGATAAATAAATTTATATAAATAAATTGGATCAGATTGGGCGAACGTCATAGCTTATCTGTCTATGCTAATGAGGGTGCATGTGATGAAGTGAGTGCACTTTAATATGCTTTGCAAAATTATATTAAAGCAGAATGCCAGGATTTTCACGCACAGAGCAACTGAGCTATCGTGATAAGTAACAGAGAGAGAATATAAGTCAAAATATGATAACCTTTGGGAGTAACAACCAATATTCAAAGCGTCTACTAGCATGCTTGGTTTTCTTCAATTTTATGACTGTAATTCTACCCCAGCATGTGGTGAGTTGATTTTTTTTCCCACCGACGATACATGTGTAATCAGTGTATAAACAATACCTCCAATACTATAAAGAACAAGGCTACGTCCACACGTATACGTTTTCGTAGTGTTTTCGTATTGTTCTCCGTCCTAAAGGGAATAGAAAACAATGGTCTACTTACCTGAAACAATATGAAAACGCTACGAAAACGTATACGTGTGGACGTAGCCCAAGTCTTGCTGAGCTTTACATGCTCATGTGTAATGTGTTGTTTCCACAAAATGTTTACCTTATGTATTACCATGCAATTCAACTTAAAGTCTACTCTTGTATGAGTATGACTATACATTGAATATTAACACTTTGAGGCCTTGACCTCTCCCTGTGCTGAATAAAATCGCCTGACGTTAGCCAGAATAAAATACTAAAGACTCGTCTTCAGGCTTCAAAGTGTTAAAGAGATAGGTTTTAACCCTTTGAGGCCTGGACCTCTGCCTGTGCTGAATAAAATCGTCTGGCGTTAGCCAGAATAAAATACTAAAGACCCGTATTCAGGCTTCAAAGGATTAAAGACATAGGTTGATAAAATCGTCTGGCGTTAGCCAGAATAAAATACTAAAGACTCGTCTTCAGGCTTCAAAGTGTTAAAGAGATAGGTTTTAACCCTTTGAGGCCTGGACCTCTCCCTGTGTTGAATAAAATCGTCTGGCGTTAGCCAGATAAAATACTAAAGACCCGTATCCAGGCTTCAAAGGATTAAAGACATAGGTTGATAAAATCGTCTGGCGTTAGCCAGAATAAAATACTAAAGACTCGTCTTCAGGTTTCAAAGTGTTAAAGAGATAGGTTTTAACCCTTTGAGGCCTGGATCTCTGCCTGTGCTGAATAAAATCGTCTGGCGTTAGCCAGATAAAATACTAAAGACCCGTATCCAGGCTTCAAAGGATTAAAGACATAGGTTGATAAAATCGTCTAGCGTTAGCCAGAATAAAATACTAAAGACTCATCTTCAGGCTTCAAAGGGTTAATTCAAATGTGACAGAACACATGCACGTCGATATATATATGTAGACTCGTTTTTCTGCTCACCTAATTTTTGTATATGTCACGCATTCGCCGAATAACTCATGTAGACAAATGAAGTAGGACTATTTTTCTTTTATATAACATTTTTCTCTCTATTTTTTCAAATACTTTAGGAACGTATATATACCATTGATATATTGTTCAGTTTAAATATGATAATTTTAGATCAAGCAGCTGTTGCAATTCAACTTTATATCAGTTTATCTGCATGTTAAGAACTATAGAAAATCTTAATCCTGTTCCGATCGAGATAAAGAAATATAGGACATAACGGTTGGAACATGCATGCATTAGCATTAGTGTTTCAGTCATTTTTAAGTCCATATATATATATATATATATATATACTGTATATGTACTATTTATAAACCGCGCAGGAGGGCTTTATCGAATATAAAACACGAGCTATCGCCTCGTGTTTTATATCCGATAAAGCCCGTACTGCAAGGTTTTTAAATGACTTCTAAAAAGAATCACTTCATACGTTCATTGGCGTAGTAATTTTGAAAATTAAGCTTATCTCAGCCGTTAAAAACCAGCGAGAAACTTAGAGCGAGTCTATATCACATATATAGATCCGATACGCTCATGATTTTTCTTTGTGTTTTCCTCATGAATTATTAATGCCTTTTAGAAATATATATATACATACGGATGGCGGAGGAAAGTTTAGGAAGGTTGTCATATAAAGATCTTTATGACAACTTTCCTAGACTTTCCTCCACCATCCGTCAGCGTGGCATGTGATTTGCTGGTCATTTGTGCCAGAGCGAGTGACCAGCCTGTCACAAACCTTTTCTGGACATCACATAATGGAAAGAAGGGTAGAGGGGCTGGTCAAAAAACATACATATCCATGCTTAACTCATTCCTGTCCGAGGGCGTCTCCAGAGGTGAATAAAATCGTCTGGCGTTAGCCAGAATAAAATACTAAAGACCAATTCGGACAGGAAAGTGTTAAGGAAGACACTGGACTTCAATCAGACAGAGAAATAAAAGATCTAATGATGGACAGAAACCCCTGGAGACAACGAGTTGAGAATGTTACAGTTTCGTCTATACGGTCGGTTGAGGATGATGATGATATGATGATGATGGTGATCATGACCGTAACGTGTCTCTATATGTGATAAAGACACGCTCGCTATTTTTGATGAACTTTTTCTTCGATTTTGCGGCTGGGACAACTTCAATTTTCAAAATTGATTTCTATATTTGAAGCCATTTCTATTTTTGAAGTCATTTAAAACATTCGCAGTACGTGTTTTATCAGATCTAAAACATGCACGTACTCGGCTATCGCCTCGTGTTTTAAATCTGATAAAACACTGCTGCTCATGTTTTAACTATTACTTAAAAACCGCGCAGGATGGCTTTATCGGATATAAACACGAGGCGAAAGCCGTAAACCCCGTAGGTTTCATGCTGTGATGGGCTGAACCATGTGCCTCAATACATCGATAAAAACAAACCGACGTGATTTGATTTAATTTGACTATATACAATCATGGCCGGCCAAGAGTAGACAGGACACGTCATGTTTTTGCAACCGTTTCGTCTGAGTCATCTTTCATCCTACCAGCTTTGCTTTATGACTCCCCTCCCCCCTCTCCCCTTCCCCCTGCCCTCTTTGTTTCATAACTAGAATTCTTTTATTTGGAGGACGTCGTCGTTGAAGTTGCTGTCGTAACATCTTAAGGTCCCTACTATTTCTGTGTGGACGGCAAAAACCGGTAAAAAGGTTTGCGTTGCGTTTTCAAACATTTATACCAGGCGTGTGAAAGAAAGGCGACGCCAAGAGTAGACTACAGAGCGGTATAGATAAGTAAATGAGATGGTAAACATGATAAGTCATTTGCTATTTTCATATAAACAATTAGTGTTCAGCAAACAAAATATTTGGGATAGATAGAAATCTCCCATTGAGTGTATATAGTGAGAAAAATCAATGTGGTTGTAAAAAGCGAAATTAAATTGCAGGACCCGGTGATAGAAAATAATAGCAGAACTTGGCAAACTTTAAACGAAAACAAAAGTTTTTTGGATAGAAATAGAGTTGGCATATAGTTTTAAAATGCGACGCGCGCTTTTGCCGTTTGTCAAAACTAAAATATTATTTAGCCATAATTTTATTAACCGTTCTTAGTTAAACCTAGAGTGCGGTCATTACAAGAAAATATCACAGACCGTGGTCTGGTGTCCAGTGACTACATAACAGACCGAAGTCTGATAGTTCCTTAATGACCAAGCAGTCGAGGTTTTTACTGAGTTTATTAGATGGCTATTTTAAACAATATAGTGTGACTGCCTGCTGTGACATAAACTCATCATTTTCAATGTTCAGTGTCGTTTGGTTGTTATTTAGTTTTGGGATCGCAAAACTAATTAGTTCTGATTGTTCATCGTCTGACTCATTGACAAACTCGTAATTCGGACCAGGCCATTACCGCAAAATAAGAGAATAGCACGTGCGCTTTTTAGCCAATCAGAGCACGCAATGGACGTTTTCACCAATAGCGGCGCCATCTTGAATTCGCAATGCATTGTGGTCTATCCATGGTAACAAGCTCAATTAAAAAGGTGATTGCTTAGTGTGGAGACACAATGAGGTAAATTTATCCTTATAAATACTTTCGTGGCAACAATGTCTAAATATGAACGGTGTAATATTAGTGAAAGTAATCGAATTCAAACGATGCATTGCGAATTCAAGATGGCGCCGCTATTCGGTGAAAAGGTCCATTTCACAGGAAGTACTGACTTGTGCCATATAATAAAAAGTTGTATACCTCGGCTTTCGCGTGCGAACGTTTTCGAAGAGCGCAAAGTGTAGCTTATTTCACTAAATGAAGATGTCCTTTTTCTCACTAGAATACCTCGGTTCCAGACGTCCATATTAAAACTACATCCTGTCCAAGAAACATTAGCTGTGAGCTAACAACTATTGGTTTCAAAGTCAATGTGTACATCATCACCGCAATGAGCGCTTTTGGGATAATCCTAAATGGTCTCCTTTTAGTCGTATTTGCTGTCGATCCTCTACATTGTTTACGTAACATCTCGTCTCACCTTATCATCAGTCTCAGCATCGCTGATTTATTATCAGCCGCAATGATACTTATATGGACAAGTAATATCTGGAGTTTCCGACTTTCTGACTTTCTAACCGATGTTATCTTCTCAGCTATTTGGCTTGGTTACACAGTCTCGTTTCTTACCATAGCTTTGCTGTCGTGCGAGCGATTTATTGCCATAAAGTACACGTGGTCGGTAAACACCATCGTCACCAAGCAACGAACAATGTATGCTATCGCCATCATATGGCTGCTATCGTGTTCCGCTTTTATCAATTTGGATGTTGAGTATCATAATCCTTACATAATATCCCTGTCGATTTTTTTCATATTTACCAACTCCGTCTCAGTTTGGTTTTATTACAGATTGTGGCACATTCGTTATACCCAAGCTCCAAGGCATATCGCCACTGCTTTCAAACGTGAAATGAGGCTAACTATAGTAATTTTTGTTCTTGTCGTTATTCTCCTTATCACTTCGTTGCCACTCCTGATTATTTATCAAATTATTTACGCTATATCAAAGTTCTGTGGAACAGAATGCCTTGGAGAGACACTGAACAGTCTTCCACTTCAACTTTTCCCCATCTTCATACTCAACTTCATTTTGAATCCGGTTATCTACGGCTGGAGGTTACCAAAGTACAGGCGCTCTTTCTATGTGGTCTGTTCCAGGGTATTTCTGTGTAGTTTTTCAAAACCCAGGCAAAACACAAGTATTTCTAATATTAAACCTGAACGTACGTCGAGTGTAACCCTTACTAATTTCAACAGCACCTCGTTTATTACATCTATACAAACACCGTAGCAATCTCCATATACACGCGTAAAAACGCACAACTTGTTCACGGTTGTCAACAGGCGTGAACAATGTTGTGCTGCTCGTCGTGAACAAGTTGTCAACAAGTTGTTCACTTATGGTTCGAACAACTTGTTCACGGATAAATCAACAGTCATGAACAAGTTGTTCCAACAGCACATTCTTATAGCCAACAACGTTGTTCGCACATGATACAACATGTTGTAACAGCATGACGAAATAACGACGATGAACAACAATGTTACAACAATGGTGAACATGGTTGATGTATCAACACGTTCTTCGGTTGTTACAACATGCGTGAACAACGGTTGTTGTTTCATCAAGCTGTAACAACCTGTTGAAACAATGATGAACAATGTTGTTCATTTATCAATGTTGTTCACATATGTCAACAAGTTGTTACAGCATTGTTCAGGCAACAATGCTGTAACAACTTGCGAGATTTTTACGCGTGTACATGTAGCTATTCTGACCATATCCTCTCCGACAATATGTTTTCTGACTGTGGGCTCAGTCGCGCCCGTAGACCAATATAAATCCAGTTAGATAATAAAGGTGAAGTAATTACGAGCAACAAATTGCTGCAACATTGTTGCGTTGCAAGTTGAAAAGCGTTGTTGCACGTATTACCACCACCCACCTTCAACATTGTCGAACATTGTCATGACGCAACAATGATTTTGTTGCAAGTTGAAACAGCATGTTGCAGCAAGTAGAACTGGAGTCTACTTTTTTCAACAAATCCTTTCAACTTGCAACAAAATCATCGTTGCGTGACAATGCAGCAACAAAGAGTTTGGCAATCTGCAAATGGCTATTTTTATTGAACAGACATATTTAGGGGCTGTTTACAGGAGCCGGGCTAACCTGGGCTCACGCGATTGATTAGGATCTCACTGTGGTTTTGAAACTCGCATAAACTAAATTTACAAAGAAGAATTGGTTTGGTTTAGATGTAAACGAATCCTAACGTTGATTAAAATCTCTTTTTGTGGCCGAGGAAAGAATTTCGTGACACGAGTCAGCCCGGCTAGATCCAGGCTCGTGTAAACAGACCCTTAAAGGGGCTATATATGTCACGCTATTGTTAACCTCAGTTGTCTTATCTTGAAATTCTGAGATACAAACTTCAGTTAAAATTAAAGCTGTACATTAACACACTGTGACGTTAGCCTAGTTTCTAGGCCTTTCGTTTCCGTCATGTGCTTGGCCGCGTAGTCGGTTTGGGTTCTTGGGAAGACTGGAGAGAGGCTGGAAACGAGAAGGCCTAGCAACATTCGCAAAAAGGTCCTGCCCAGAATCGTTCTGGCCCTTCGAGTGTTCCTGGGATCTAGCATACAACACTGAGCGACAGTATAAAAGCACAAGGATGTCTGTGAAGATTTTACCAAAGATCTTGGCGACCGAAAGAAGGGAATTATGGAATATATTCCAATTGGAGCTCGGAATGAAAATGTAACTGTTTAACTTTCAACTTTAGGCGGTTGCAGAAGGAAAGCTAGTGATAAGAAAGCTAGGCTAGTGAAACTTCGTCGATCCGAGGTGAGCAGGCTTGTATTATTTTATGCAGATGGAATATTAAATGTCGAAAAACACTTAGAACATCATAATATCACTGAATTCTTCCTCAATAAACAACCAAGCTGTAAAATGAAAGTGTTTACGAATTTTGCTAGGTGTTCCCCAGCGGGTCCGTTCGCGAAACGTGTCAACCGAGGAAGGCCTAGAAACTAGTCTAGTGTGACGTCTTCTTTGATCTATTACAGTACACAGACATCTTAGTACACACACACACTGAGAAATGTGTTTTATTTGTCTTATAAGTTTCAAGTTCAAGTTTTTTAATAATAATAAGAAGAAAATTAAATTACAATATTTTACCATCACGCAAGTAGCATAGCTATTCGAGGCGTGTGGTATAAGAAGTAGATTTTAGGAACAACATGGCAGAAAACCAAGCGTTTCGGCGAGGATATCTCTTCGGATTTCTTCTATCTCTTCTGAAAATGTTTTGTTTGGGGTACAAGTAATGAAGAGGAAGCAAGAAAAGCTTACAATCTTCAGTATAAGGCATCAGTATAATTTTTCTAAATAGAGATGTAAACATTAGTTTCGTGCATGCGCAGAACGAACTGGAGGGCACCTTTAACATAGTCATCCTCTGACATGAATATAGTGATTAATAACAACTTACAGTTGTCTTATACAATAAGAGGGTATAGTAAAAGGTATTTTCGTGAGCCGTGAATTGCCAATATATTTATAACTTGTGAAATGTAAAATGCTGAGATTTTTGTGCCGTGAAACGTGATTTACATTATACAGCCGTGAGCCGTGAGCCGTCAATTTGACCGTACCGAAAAAGGTGGCGACTTGTACATTTAACCGCAATCCTTTTCGTGCAGTAAATATTGTTTCTTGCAGAATTATTTTAGAAGATATGGTTTTAAAACTATCAACTTTGGTAGGAATAAAGTTCGTGCTTACTCAATCCATCTTAGCGTGATAAAGGTCACATCTTAGGTCGCAAAGCATTCTGCTTAAATGTACCGCCGCCATCTTTTTCGGCATTGATTATATTAACATTGAGGATTCCGTGACCAAACTTCCAAGCTCCCACCCACGCACGATTGATAAACAAACTTAAGTATGATTCTGTGTTTCTATGGAGAACTACGGTTAACTTGGCTGCACGCGATTGAGTTAGGACCTTACTGTGGTTTTAAAACTCGCATAAACTAAATTTACAAAGAAGAATTGGTTTAGTTTAGATGTAAACGGATCCTAACGTTAATTCAAATCTCCTTTTGCGGCCGTGGAAAGAATTTCGTGACACGAGATTTCGTGACACGAGTCTGTCCTATCGGTAAACAGCCCCTAAAAATACCTTTTGCTTAACAGTAGGAGTAAATAATTTTACTACTCTGGTTTGAAAGTTTTTTGAACGTAGCTTGAACTGTTACTGTTTATTACCCAACATTTCGACACTCCGATCTAGTGTTTTCATCAGGGGTGATCGTTGTGAAGACAGGTCCCATTTTTATACTGTCTTCACAACGACCACCCTTGTGATGAAGACACTAGATCGGAGTGTCGAAACGTTGGGTCATGAACAGTAACTTTTTAAGCTACGTTCAAAAAACTTTTAAGCCAAAGTAGCAGTAAACTATATGTCTGATTCTTCACCTGACTGCGTTGGGAATTTATTTATTTATTCCTGAAAACAAGATTTACAATTTCAAAAGCAAATTAAGATTTTTAAAACGATACAACTCCATTAAATATTTTTGAAAGAATGGAAAAACCCCAAACATTTTGCATCAAGGAAATAAACTGATTTTAAAACTATACTACGTACGCCGTATTATTTTTGGATTCAAAAATATTAAGGCAAGAAATATTTAAAATTTTGAAACAAGAAAAGAACGCTTTAGATATCATCGATAAATATAACCCAGACAAAACAAAAAGCGGTTTATTTGTTTTCAAAATTAAAATTTCAAGAAAAAATAATCTAGAAAAAAATCTTAACGAGAAAAAAACAACTTCATTATACGAAAATATATTTGTATGTTAAGTTACTAGTGTTTTCAGCTTGAGTTGGTAAAGTTTTTGAGTTCCAACTGAGTTCCAACTGAGTTCCAGTGGCTCAATGGTGAGAACGTCCGGCTGGCATTCGGAAGGTTGTGGGTTTGAGTCCCGTCTGGAGCCCAGAGTTTTTCTCTGAGTTTAACTCTTTCCTGTCCGAATTGGTCTTTAGTATTTTATTCTGACTAATGCCAGACGATTTTATTCACCTCTGGGGAAGCCCTCGAACAGGAATGAGTTATAAACTATCTCTCTAACTCTTTCCTGTCCGAATTGGTCTTTAGTATTTTATTCTGGCTAACGCCAGACGATTTTATTCACCTCTGGAGAAGCCTTCGGACAGGAATGTTAACTTACGACAGCTTGTATAGCAAAAACATACGAAAGTATATTTTTTTGTTTAGTTTTTCATCAGTTTTGTTATATATATATATACAGCTGGATACATTTTTGACATTCTTAATAAAACCAAAATCAAATCAAATTATAATTTGAGACAAATTATGCAAGACTTATAAATTATCATGTATAGGTACACATATGCGATAATTTATGCATGGGACGTATTGAACAGCTGCTTTTCACCCAGTTATCTTTCAAGCAACCAATAGGGGAAAGAAAGAACAACGATAAAAGGTTCTCATTGGATGACTTATTACAGCCAACCAATCAATGACGATTGATTGTTCATTTAAAAGATCCTGTACGTCAAGGATTGCGATAAGCAAACCCGGTTTGATTTTTTGCCATTAAATTGCATTAAAACAAACCACTACGAGGATAATTGCAGACATACAAAAACATCTGTGACGTGCGGAGAAGACGCCAAAAACGAGCGCAGAGCAACTTAAGAATTTGGAAAAATATGAATTTCAGTCTACGGTTTCTGTATCTCTTACTCGTTTTTCTCAACATTGGATGTGTTGTCTTTCCTCAAAATCTTGTGAGTACGTTTTTTGGTATATTGTACTTTTTAAAGGTTAAAAAATTCACTGTAAAGTTTAACCATTGCTTTTACACAAATTTTTCGTTAATATATTTCTCTGCATGGCTACGAGAAACATGGAAGGGCTAAGGGTTTAAAAAACGCAATTGGCGGATTAAATTCTCACGGGAAAAAATACATACATATACTTCACTTGAATAAGGTTGTTGTCAGTTGGACATAATATACTAGTTTTTATTAACAATTCGCGACGAAAAAGCAAAATAGATTGGACTTGATATACGTTTTTTTTATATACGTTTCCGTTGTTGAGTAATGGGGATCTTAACGCAGCATTACCGCAATAAATGAGTCTTCAAAAATCAACCAGGAGTGGTGTAAGTAATTCAACATATATGTGAACGCGTTGAGATCAAATAATGCCAATTCACATGCAGCTGCGTATAGAAAAGTTTCATTAGGGAACTTAAGGAAGCTAGGACGACGACGGCAATTAAGTTACTGCATTTAAAAGAAATCATGTATCAGCACATCGTATATTGTATGCTTTATGTATTTTGTAAGATCTTTAAAAGGCAGCAGGCTCGACAACGTGACGTATGGTATAGATTAACGCCTACGTAAACTAAAAACTTTTTCTGTCCTTGCCACAACGTCGTCTCGAAAACATGAAAACGCTTTAGTTGACGTTGTGTGTGCAACGAGGACGGTGTTTGGATTATTCTTGGGATTGTAAATTATTCAGCGCTTTGTTTTGGTTGAAAAATATTATTGTACTTGGGTTGTCATCGTGACGTTCGCGTTGTGCTTGCTTATAATTAGGTCCCTATATTTGCATGACTATAAATAACTCTAATCGATTATCCAAGGCAGTAAGATATATTTTAAACACAGCTGGTTTAAGTTGCCTCGATTGAATCCAATCTTCTTTACAAACAGTGACATGTTTCAAGAGTCAATTTAATATACTCTTTGCTCAAACACGCGTTTCTTTAAAACATTGTCAATATAATTTGTCTCATCTAACATAACTTTAGTCTATAGAACGTATATATTAACTACTTTATTAAAAATAATTATAATAATAGTCATCCAATACTGGCATTATGCGGAGGTAAACTATTAAATATATTTTGCAAACAACATTTTTATCTCATGTTTGTCGAGCTATTGTACTTTATATCTGATGTATTTTTTTGCTTTTTGACTGATGCTTTGATTCTTCCAGGCTTCAAAATTTCAATAATAAACTGATTATCTTATAGAATTAGCAAGAACAAAACACTATACAGTGTGTATCAAAAAAATTCGAACCCTTAGAAAATGAATTAGCATTCTTTTCAAACAACCTATTGTAGTAGTTTGAAAGCCCTAAAAGCGCTGCGTTATAAATTAATCAGCACATAAGTTAAACGAAGCGAAAAAGCTTTTAAATACTTTCACCATGCATATAAGACCGTGCGTTTTACGCATCTGTGTGTTCAGCGAAGTGCTTAGGGCTTTCAAACTACTACAATAGGTTGTTTGAAAAGAATGCTAATTCATTTTCTAAGCGTTCGAATTTTTTTGATACACACTGTATATACCAAAAAGAAAAAAGCATTATATTCTTAATTATTTTTTTCTTGCTTGTTCACTTAACACTTTGAAGCCTGGACCTCTCCCTGTGCTGAATAAGCACCTTGCATTAGCCAGATAAAATACTAAAGACTCGTCTTCAGGCTTCAAAGGGTTAAGCAGCGCTTAAATTCTTTGAAGGTCTCCGCGATTGTAGGATGTTTTTTTCTTGCAGACTTTGTATCTTGTATCAAACTCAAATATTGGGAACTCATACTAGTCATATTTTTTTCTGAGTAAAATAGCTAGCTGGAAGAACACTTACGCCTGTATTCTGAAAGCTCACTCACACTCACACTCACACTCAATGAGTGGTCCCTCACACTCACACTCACACTCACACTCACACTCACACTCAATGAGTGGTCCCTCACACTCACACTCACACTCACACTCAATGAGTGGTCCCTCACACTCACACTCACACTCACACTCAATGAGTGGTCCCTCACACTCACACTCACACTCACACTCAATGAGTGGTCCCTCACACTCACACTCACACTCACACTCACACTCAATGAGTGGTCCCTCACACTCACACTCACACTCACACTCAATGAGTGGTCCCTCACACTCACACTCACACTCAATGAGTGGTCCCTCACACTCACACTCACACTCACACTCAATGAGTGGTCCCTCACACTCACACTCACACTCACACTCACACTCACACTCACACTCACACTCACACTCACACTCAATGAGTGGTCCCTCACACTCACACTCACACTCAATGAGTGGTCCCTCACACTCACACTCACACTCACACTCACACTCACACTCACACTCACACTCACACTCACACTCACACTCACACTCACACTCACACTCACACTCACACTCACACTCACACTCACACTCACACTCACACTCAATGAGTGGTCCCTCACACTCACACTCACACTCACACTCACACTCACACTCACACTCACACTCAATGAGTGGTCCCTCACACTCAATAAGTACAACTCAACACTCACCCTCACTGAGTATGAGACTACACACACTCTCCGAACACTATTCAATTGAATGGTGGTAGAGTGAGTGTAGTCTCATACTCAGTGAGGGTGAGTGGAGACTCACTGAGTGTTGAGTTGGCACTTATTGAGGTGTGAGGGGTCACTCATTGATTGTGAGTGAGCTTTTAGAATACAGGCGATACACACCATTCTCGTATCCGAGCTAGCATATCTGATCTCTTCTCTTATATATTATAACTTGCAAACTCAAATATTGGGAACTCAGAATTTTTTCTAAGTAAAATAGCTAGCTGGAAGTTCATATCCGAGCTAGCAAATCTGATCTCTTCTCTTATATATTATAACTTGACAACACATGTACGTTACGACATTAACATATCTCATCATACTTGCACGTAAAGTAGTATATAATGTCATATACCGAACTCAACCTACGAAATCATGTCTGAGTCCCAGTAGCTCAATGGTTAGAGCGTCTCACTGGCCATCAGAAGGTTGTAGGTTGTACACATATTCAACCTACGTTCAAATCATCTGAGTACCAGTAGCTCAATGGTTAGAGCATCTCACTGGTGATCAGAAGGTTGTGGGTTGTACACATATTCAATCTACGTTCAAATAATCTGAGTCTCAGTAGCTCAATGGTTATAGAGCGTCTCACTGGCGATCAGAAGGTTGTGGGTTGTACACATATTCAACCTACGTTAACGTTCAAATCATCTGAGTCCTAGTAGCTCAATGGTTAGAGTGTTTCACTGGTGATCAGAAGGTTGTGGGTTGTACACATATTCAACCTACGTTCAAATCATCTGAGTCCCAGTAGCTCAATGATTAGAGCGTCTCACTGGAGATCAGAAGGTTGTGGGTTCCCGCTTAGGAACTCAGAAATTTTTCTGAGTAAAATAGCTTGAAGAATTACATTTACACTTAATTCTCATATCCATCTCTTCTCTTAACAACAAGCATTACGACATTAACATATATCATCATATACTTGTACATAGCAGTATAATGTAGATCATAGATCAAACTCAACCTAGGGTATTAAATATTTAAATGCATGAGCTTTATTCTGCGTAGTTTTTGTCCTAGTAAAAGTCTTGGTTACAAAAATAAGTCTCGTCAGGTGTAATACATGTGCGAATTTGGTGTAATGCAACAGATGTTTGGTATACCACGTTCACCAAGTTCAAATGGCTGATTCTCACCGTACCCTTAATTAAAGCTGCGAGTTTCTGATTGGAGCGTCTGCATGTCCGGCCATCAGGTTTCATCTTTGACTTCATCTGAAGAACAAAAGCATGCTGTTACGACAATAGATGGATATGGTAGCTCGGATGTGAAAATTAAGTGTTAATTAAACTCAGAAAAACTTTTCAGTTCAAACCCACAACACGTCGCCAG
Source organism: Paragorgia papillata (assembly GCA_035771165.1). Lineage (NCBI taxonomy): Eukaryota > Metazoa > Cnidaria > Anthozoa > Scleralcyonacea > Coralliidae > Paragorgia > Paragorgia papillata. Next base: position 236,040 of record JAWNZC010000121.1, on the reverse strand, counting down.
TGGGATGCTCTAACGTGGGTTTTCCTTATACTAGCTTTTGTTGCCTTGGTTTTTTTTTCTTTCTAAGCATTGCCTTATTTAAACAAATGCTTTTCGTTTTGAAATTTTGTTCTAGTATCAACCAAATTTTAAAGAGGGATAGATTAAATAATGTTTATCACCTGTTTTTTTGCTTGTTTGGGAAATTTAGAAAAAAATCAAGCAGCTAGCTTATCAGTTGGCTTTTTGTTGATGAAAATGTTTTATTTTCACGTCAGAAATTCTTTATCTGTAGATGACTACTTTTCTATCATCTGCTTTCTTCTGTTTTAATATACCTATCTCCGTTGAGCACGTCATATAGCTATATTCCATGCACTACTAGACTACAAGACACAAGGTCTTGTCTGTTGCTCTGTTTAGTAAGATCGAGTTATCAAGCTTTAAAAAGTTTTAAACAAATATTGTGTCCATAGCTACAAATAATGTGTACAAGAAAAGAAAATGCGCCACAATCAAAGAATAAGAGTGCCACAAATAGCATAATTATATCTCTAAAGTGAATAATGATTTTCGCGCAATCTGATCGGTGTCTTCAAATCTCGGAATATCCTCCACTATTCACCTGCGGCCAAAACAAAATGGCGGCCAGTTTTGCTTTGTTTATACTGATGCAAACGATTTTGTTGATAAACAAGGCTGATGTGATAGCAGAATAACAAGAAAAATCGAGTAAAATGTGTCTATAGACTTTTTAAAACTTTTCTAGTAATTAATATATTGAAAAGTAGTAAAAACTGTTTTGTCGATAAATATCGAGTACGCCAACGAGAAAAAAAAGAATTATTTCGTTTATGTGGTATATTTAAAACAATTATTCACTTCAATGTCGGTGAATAGCATATTTATTGAGCTCGGTAAATATCAAGTGCTATTATTCATCTCCAGTTCCGTTAAAAGTGGTTCTCTTATATGAAAATATTGTTGGCAATGTTTTTGCATAATCCTAAAGATGTTATGGTAGATGGTCATCGTGCAAAGTTTCATTTAAAAATTCGTTGAAGAAAAGGTGACACTTTACGTGTGATACGAGCTTGAGAAGATTGAGTCGAGGAAGCTTATGACGTCCTAGGGGGCTTTCCATTTACATTGTTAGACCGGTCAGTCCGGTTAAATGGAACACGATTCGTTTGAGACTTAGGACGGTCAGACTGGAAAATTTGGTCCTAATCAAAAGCAAGTCCATTCTGGCCGGACTGACCGGTCTAACCTTGTCAATTGGAAAGCGCCCATAGACTCAATAACAACAATGACAACAGCAGTTGAGTCTATGACGTCATAAGTTTTCCACAACTGATTCTTGTCAAACACGGCCAATTTAATGGCGGCGCTCGAAAATACAAATTTCGCACGTAAAATACAACCTTGTTTTTGAGAATTTCGAAATGAAACTTCGCACAATATCGTACTACCATAATATCTTTAAAGTGTTTATGAAACGAAAATTAAGTTTGTCTTATTTGAAAGTACTTTTGAAATGACAAAGTAACATCTTTTGCTGTTTTTCGTTTCCTTGCTTCGTTTATGAGATATTTCAGTTTGTTTTATATGTGAAACTAACCAGTGACATCACAACGTGCATAATGACTTACTGGGAAAGGTTATATATCTTTGCTATTACTAAACGGAATCAGTTGAAAATGTATATTTCTGTTGTTGTAAGGGAAAAACGCACACATAATTGCTTTGAAGTGATTCCGTTTGATAACAGAAAAGATATATAACCTTTCCCAGTAAGTCATTATGCACCTTGTGATGTCACTGGTTAGTTTCACATATAAAACAAACTGAAATATCTCATAAACGAAGCAAGGAAACAAAAAACAGCAAAAGATGTTACTTTGTCATTTCAAAAGTACTTTCAAATAAGACAAACTTAATTTTCGTTTCATAAACACTTTAAGATTATGCAGAAGCACTACCAACAATATTTTCATCACAGAACCACTTTAATAATTGTTATTTTTGTTTGTACGTAGGCTATAGATAGCTATAACTACTCTCAAACAACAGACGCTTGAGTCAATATAGGCAGGAAATTAATATCGCAGCTACCGCCAACTGTTTGTGTCGGAATACTCGAATACTGTATATATAATGATCAAAACAAAGCTAGGGGGAATTTTTACATATAGGTTAAAAGCTTAGCCGGAAAGATTCAGTATTCAACTGTAAAGACCAGTGAGTCTTTTCGTTGAATAATAAGCGAACCCGTGACTTTTAATTTATATAAATACTTATCGGACCAAATTCTTATTTTTAGGAAGATTTTATAAGTTGTATTTGAAATAAATTTAGTATTGAAGAATAATCCGAAAAAAGTGTCTATTTTTGTAATGAGGTCTTAACCTTGAGATAATAATTGACTAGAAACGACAAATATGGTCTGTGACAAGTTTTAACAACTTTTAACGGCACTCGTTATTATTATATACTTGATAACATGATTGTTTTCTGCCAAATTTAACCTTCTATAAATAACTAGAATATTAATTTTAGATTTCACAATGCAGATTAAAGAAAATTTCGAGATATATACTACTTAACACTTTGAGGCCTGGACCTCTCCCTGTGCTGAATTAAAATCGTCTGGCATTAGCCAGATAAAATACTAAAGACTCGTCGTCAGGCTTCAAATTAAAGGTTTAAAGAGATAGGTTTTAACCCTTTGAGGCCTAGACCCCTCCCTGTGCTGAATAAAATCGTCTGGCGTTAGTGAGCCAGATAAAATACTAAAGACTCGCCATCAGGCTTCAAAGGGTTAAAGAGATAGGTTTTAACACTTTGAGGCATGGACCTCTCCCTGTGCTGAATAAAATCGTCTGGCGTTATAGCCAGATAAAATACTAAAGACTCGTCTTCAGGCTTCAAATGGTTAAATGGTTTACGTGATGTTATATTTTAATTCCATGTTTGAAAGTTGATTTTTCACATACTCACAAATTGAATTTGAATCAGTTTTCTGTATTTGTATATAGTTTTGTATGCATTTAAATGCTTTTGTCTTATCTAGCAATATGATCTTATGTACTTAGCGCAGCTGTTGTCAGTTCTGTTATTGCAAACTTTTACGGCGCGTTTGCATGTACATGCATGATTACCTACTGCAAACTCATTACTAATTCATGAAGAAAATTAAACCTTTTCGCTTTCAATTGACAAGTAAAATCGTCTGGCATTAGCGATGAGAACCAAATACTAAAGACGACGTGTATACGGGTGGCGTGTGCTGTTAGCGCGCTGCCTCTCACCAAAAAGTTAAGCCCGGTTAGACGGGGTTAGTACTTGGGTGGGTGACCGCGTGGGAATGACCCCGTTGTCGAGCTTGGAACTTATGTGAGTAGAGTTGTAGTTGATCTCTCCTGTGCTTCGAGGGGTTTTCGCCGGGTTCTCCGGTTTTCCTCCCTCCATAAAATCAACACCTAACATCTTAGCTGTGATCCGTGGTCTGAACTGTGTCGTAAGGCGGCAGCCTGGAGCACCTTTGATATACCGCGACACGGCCACGTCGATCTGCGTCCTTCGCAATTCAGCGGCACTGGCTGCAAGTAAGGATGATTAGCCCCCCAGTCCTTTATCCTTTATACACTAATACACGTCCTTCGAGGTGAAAGGGTTAAGGTGAGGAACTCCTTGTTCTTATGTAATTCGAGAAGACTGCCACACGTTCCTTGTAAATTGCGAGAACTACTGAATTAATTTTACGATTCGTACTTGCTGTACAGCTGCATTAATATCGTCGAAACGGCAGTCACTACCACGACAAACAGTCTTTCCCAAGACTACTCTAACCTAGACGAGCAACTTTCTCAAACATCTTATAACACTCCTAAGGTTCAAACCATTTACTTTATAACGTCAGTCACTACCTCCACAAACAGTCTTTCTCAAGACTACTCTAACCTAGACGAGCAACTTTCTCAAACATGTTCTAATACTCCTAAGGTTCAAACCATTTACTTTATAACGTCAGTCACTACCTCCACAAACAGTCTTTCCCAAGACTACTCTAACCTAGACGAGCAACTTTCTCAAACATGTTATAATACTCCTAAGGTTCAAACCATTTACTTTATAACGTCAGTCACTACCTCCACAAACAGTCTTTCTCAAGACTACTCTAACCTAGACGAGCAACTTTCTCAAACATGTTCTAATACTCCTAAGGTTCAAACCATTTACTTTATAACGGCAGTCACTACCACGACAAACAGTCTTTCTCAAAACTACTCTAACCTAGACGAGCAACTTTCTCAAACATGTTCTAATACTCCTGGGTTCAAACCATTTACTTTATGGCATTAATATCGTTAAATATTCTAGATCTGGGATGGCTACTTCGTAATTTTCTTTACCTTTTTTTTAAAACATAAATGAATATAGTCCAATCATACTTAGTCTTCACTGTCTTGTTGTTGTTGTTGTTGTTGTTGTTGTTGTTGTTGTTGTTGTTGTTGTTGTTGTTGTTGTTGTTGTTGTCGTTGTCGTTGTCGTTGTCGTTGCCGTTGCCGTTGTCGTCGTCGTTGTCGTCGTCGTCGTTGTTGTGGTTATTGTTGTTGTTGTTGCTAATATGACTATATTTCCCACATTTCTTGCGGCGTTTACACTTGCAAACACGCGCATGCGCAAATGTTTGGTAGCGGTGTATGTATACAGTCTTTTCTATATGTTAAATTGGGTAGTGATTGCTAACAGTTACTGACCTTTTTTCACAGAGTGCCACAACTCCAAACACCCATAATAATACCACAACTGCACAAGCCAACAACGAAGAACTAACAATTGATATACTGGCTAATATTTCCGCCATCATCATCACTAGTTTCCTTGGAATAATTTCAAATGGACTTCTCTTGGTAGTACTAATTGTAGATCCTTTGCGATGCTTACGTAACCTCGTTTCCAGTCTCATTATGAACCTCTGCGTGGCTGACTTCTTAACAGCAACAATGATATTTATTTGGGCCACCGCAGCCTGGGATTGGATACCAGAAAATATTTTAACTATAATTTATTCCTCAATATGGCTTGGCTACACAGTGTCATTTCTAACTATTACGTTGCTATCCTGCGAGAGATACGTTGCAATAAGGTACCTTTGGTCTTCAGATAGGATCGTCACCAAGAAAAAAACCTTGTATGCCATTGCAACAATATGGATAATCTCGTCTACCGCTTTCGTTAATATCATGGATGACAATAGGATGCTGTACATTATTTCTTTGTCGACCGTGTTTGAAATTTGTATTTTCTGCGTGGTTGTGTTTTATGTCAAATTATGGAATTACCGTCGCAGACATGCTCAACAGGAAAATACCGCTGCCACCAAACGGACGATAAAATTAACCAAAGTAGTATTTCTACTGCTTGTTGTTGTCGTGGTGACAACACTGCCACTACTGTTCACTTATCAACTGTTTTATCTTAACAGAATTATCTGCGACTTCAAATGCTCAGAAGAAACTATTCTCGGTCACCTACCTCTTCAATTTTTCCCAATTTTTACCCTCAACTTTGCTTTAAATCCTTTCATCTATGGTTGGAGATTGTCAAAGTACAGGCGTTCTTTCTTCAGCATCTTCTCCATGTTATTTCAGAGACGTTCAATATTTAAACGTCGTCCTAGATCTATCAGAATGCATATTCGTAATGATCAACAGTTAAACGTAATACTCACTCAGTTTACTTCTGCGTCCTGTGCATCTATCTAACTTCGTATAGAAGACCTATAGCCCCCATTCAACTCTACTTATAGAAACATTAAGGACTTCTTTAGTATAATACTGGAATTAAGAAATAGAAAACATTTTCCGTGTTTCCATAGAGTTATAGAAACACGAGTGGAAGTTTGGGAGAACGAGAAATTGTAGTGGGAACACGAGCCCGCAGGGCGAGTGTTTCCACGCTATTTCGAGTTCTCCCAAACTTCTACAAGTGTTTCTATAACTCTATGGAAACACGGAAAAAATGTTTTCTATTTCCTTTATAGAATAACCTGTCGAAAATAGGTATAGAACGTAAAAATAATCACTGCATCAAAGTGTAAATTCTCCTTACTCTTCGTGATGGCGTATCCTACACCGTAATGATGGCGTGTTGAATGGCGTGGACCTTGCCGTGTTTCCATAAAGTTATAGAAACACGGCTTTCAACCAATCGCCGCGCTTGTTTTCAAAATGTTATTTTATAAATGTTAATGATGTACTACTACTACTCACTAGCTTTGGTTTTGTATTATATGCTTCAGAATTATTATCATCGTCATTATTATTATTGTCATCTTCTGCAAATATTTCAGTGTTTTCCCGCTCTTTTTTTGAGGACGAGCTCGGACGTCGCACATGCGCCAAACGTTTGGCAGCGGTGTTGTCCTGGGCATGAAGTTCGTCGGCGATTGCAAAGCGCAAATTACCATTTTTAATAGCTACAGTAAAAATTCTGAAATTCACACTTGCTATTACAATTTCACATCATGCAAAACACATCATAAACACGTCTGTTTGTCATTTAATTTTAAGCCCCTTCAGGTATTTTCTCTTATTAAGTTGAAGCTAAAACGGATGTTATTCACCTCTGGGGCCGACCCCTCGAATAGGATTAATTAACAAGATATCATGTAACCCAATCTGGGACAACAAAGCCCGTTTCGACATCTTTAGGCTAAAGAAGTTGTTGCCTTTGATTTAGTCGTTCGTTCGTTCGTTCGTTCGTTCGTTCGTTCGTTCGTTTGTTTGTTCGTTCGTTTGTTCGTTCGTTTGTTCGTTTGTTCGTTCGTCAAGCGCCACCCAGCAGGCAAGAATTAATACGCTTTTCAGTCAAATTTGTAGTAACACCACGTTTATTTATTAACTCCTTAACCCCTTAGCAATAAATAATCAACAGTGGTGTTACCACAAATGAGAAATTTGCGCTTCTACAATTTGTCACCATGTAAACATTAAAACAATTGATTACTTCACATTTATTTTTATATCACCCAAAAATCAAGCAGGCGATTAAACAGATTTTACATTTATAAGAGTAAACAGGTTTTTCACAGAATATGTTAAGTTCTTATTCTAGACGAGAATTTCTTAAAATTAATTCAAAAGTTTCTTTAAAGTACTATATAAGTTCAAAAGATTAGATATTACTACACGATAAATCACTTGCATTGCAGGTTAATTTGATGTTCTGGGAGCTTCATGGTCGGCCATTAAACGGCGAAGTTATATATGTTAACGTTCATTCTTATTGTGAAGAACTTGATTGTCTTCAAATTGGGCTGCTCTTTTCTTCTTTCCTCCATTTCCACCTGGAGCACCGGGACCACCGGGACCTCCAGGTCCTCCGGGACCACCATCAGGACCTCCGGGACCTCCAGGACCTCCAGGACCTCCAGAACCTCCGTTACCACCACGACGACGACGGCCGCCACACGCCAAAATGCCTCCAACAAGGAGCAAGAGAAGAAAAATGGATCTTTTATCCATGTTGGTTGCAGAGATGTTGTTCTCTCAAAGTGTCTGAAGGGGACTGAATGCTGATCACAACACAGGTGCTTTTAATTTATAATTTTCTGAAGTTGTTTACCAGAGTAGCTTCAGCAACTTCCTTCAGATGATAATCAGATCAGCTGTTTTTCTAATTAACATAATTATGTTATTGTTTTAGCGATTTCCAACTAACAAATAAGTATCAGTTTTTTATCCCCATGATATGTCGCTGAAACGCTGAAACGGTAAAATATGGATTGCTTAATTAAGTTTAGTAATTGCTACATCTTGGAGGACCTTAGTCTGAATTTCCAAAATCCGTTCTATTGCAATCTTAATCGCAACTTGCTTTTCAGTTTCTCTTAGGAACATAATGGCGTTTTTGAGAAATCATCGCTAGTTTTCCAGAAAGCGCTCTACATTCTAAAAGGTAACCGTATCCGATGAGGACATTTCAAAGTTTTCCGCAACCGAACGTTTTCAGACTCTCAGTCAAACGAAAACCGCCCCGACTTCCGTCCTAAAATAATGGCTAAAAGCCTAAAAGCCTGTTTATATGGAGGCGAGTTACCTGGCCAGCCGAGTTATTTGGCACATGACGAAGTCCCCACAGACGAGTAACTCGCCCTGGCGAGAACTCTGCACTGGCAGCTGGGATCTCGGCAAGGTGGCCCCGGGTAACTCGGCATAGCGAGATGAATTTTCTATATTCGTTGCTTTATGTCACTTTTGTTGATGCTAAAGGAATCTCTGGTTTCCTGCTAGCCTACTCATCAGAGCTTGACGAAGAGGTTTATTTGTAACTGACGATTTGACCACTGGCCGCGTAAAATCATGAGAACCAACGATACACGAATTCTTGTTTAGTCAGGCTTTCATGAAGTATCTTGGACATGAACTTACAACCAGAACGATTATATCGAATTTCCGGTGGACGGCCCAACTGAACAAAATCAAAGAACATGCGCAAGACGAATTGTAGTCCCCCTTTAATTAGGACTTATAGTGGCTCTGCCATTCTTTCTATAATTTGTTAAAACTATATACTTCTTGTTGTGCATGCCAGTGGGCGAGGGCGGGGGGAGCGGAGATAAGATCCTGGGTACGAGGTTGCTGCATGAATTGTCTGTTTAGCCGTGCTTTATATGAAAATTTGGTTTCTCCCTGCTGCAATCGCCAAGATCCATTTATTTTTGTTATGTTGTTTGTAATGTTATATTTATATGTAAATGTTTTCGTTATTTTTGTTATTGTGACCTTAATCAGTATATTAGGTTGCCATTTGGCAACTTATTACTTTTACTCTGGCTAATGCCAGACGATTTTACTCGTCAAGTGGAGACCTGCTGGTAATCTGCCCGGTAAAGGGCTAAGGATTGGCAAAGTGGTGTTAAACATTTATACATAAGGGCACACAGAAGTGCTTCAGGATTTAATATAATACTATAATAACTAGGGGCGCTACGCCTTGCGAGTTTAAATTTGCAATAATTAGATCGAGTGAGTAAATATACAGCAATATACAGTGTCATGGGAGTTAAAATAGAATATAAACTCATAATAGATATTATTGCACCAACTACTAACAAACATGACCGCTGTGTCTTTGTCCTCTAAATCTCAGGGAATTGATTGCAACCGGGAATTGAATGCAACTGAAGGGCTCCGAATCAACTTAACAATTGTCGCTCTGACAAGTGACAACGATTTCAAACCTAAATCACAAGACTTCTACACAGCAAAGATCTGTCGTGCAATTGAAAATAAAAAAACAAAACAAGTTTACATGCAGTCTGAATACTTAGAAATGAGCATGTTTACCAGGAATTAGACATACGACTTCCGCTGACCTCTAATTGACTTTGTTTCAGCACCGCTTTGAGTTAAATCCAGCTGTACACAACAAGCTACATTATAAAGAGGATGTGCTAGTTGGAGAGTATTCATTTCCCACTGAAGAATGCTGTTTGAGAGGAGCACAAAATAAAAATGAGACTGAAATGTATGTTTCTCTTATTGTTCCTTGTTGTTGGTGCAATGGCGTGCAAAAGAAGCAGACGAAGACGAAGAAAGGATGACAAGGATACTGATTGTAGTGGTGGTGCAGGTGGTGCAGGTGATGCAGGTGATGCAGGTGATGCAGGTGGTGCAGGTGGTGCAGGTGGTGCAGGTGGTGCAGGTGGTGCAGGTGGTGCAGGTGGTGCAGGTGGTGCAGGTGGTGATGGCGGGGCGGGCGGTGCTGGAGGTGCAGGTGGTGCGGGCGGTGCAGGTGGTTCAGGTGGCTCTGGTTGTAAAGGGGGAAAAGGAGGCAAAAGTGGTAAGGGAGGGAAGGGAGGAAATGCCCTCGGTAAAGATGGTAAATATGTTGTAATCAATGGTTGGAATGGTGCAGATGGCAAAGATGGCGAAGATGGACGACGAAAAAGAAATATTGACCTGCCCAATGAAAAAAGTAATGAAGGGAAAAAACAAGCACTGCCCGAAGACTTGGAGCAATACGACCAGCCGAATTATGGCAAATTGACAGTGAACAATGATAGAGAAGAGTGAGATTCTTGGAGACGATCAAGATGGCAAAGAAAAACGATAACCGGATTGTCAATAAACTTTAAGAACTATAACTTTTTATTTGCGCAACTTGCGCTATCATTTACGAGAAATTACCTTATTAGTAAACAATAACATAATATGAAAGAGTTCTAAAGGCATACCAGGGATTAATAGACACGTGTAGAAAAAAAGACAAACTTAATTAAAATAGCTGTTTTTGTATTATTTGCATGATTTACGATATCTTAGTATAAAATGAAATACATTTCTTTATTTCCAATTGGCTTCATGGTTCATGCATGGTTTTCTTGAAAGAACTACCGATTAAAATTGTCTCAGACTGTTTCTGTACACAAGCAAACAGAAATGTCCAAGAGTGACAATATTTTGCATGTACACATTTTATTACTAAAATTATAGCGGGCTATTATAGTTTATTTTAATATAATAATTATAGTGAATAACTTGGTGAAAAGTAAATCCTTATAGTGGGTCCACAATAGGTTTATCTGAACGGGAGATAACGATTATTTTGATAATTAGAAACGGAATACAAGAGAAAAACTGGACGAGATTCGGGATTTCAAAAAATGACGGGAAACGAGATCTAGAAATTTTTGCTGTCATGATTCGGGACAATAAGGAGTTTGAACAATGGGATTCGGGTATAGGTATGGGATAGGTTTTAACACTTTGAGGCCTGGACCTCTCCCTGTGCTGAATAAAATCGTCTGGCCAGAATTAAATTGTTATTCCAGCGACATGTTAATGGCGGACGTAACGCATGCGCACTAAAAAACGAGGACATGTTGCACCCCCGAGTGGGCCTTCTGTTAAAAGGGACATTAAGATTGGCGTTTTCTTCATTTCCGGCTAACCGCAAACCTTCAAAGTGTTAAAGAGATAGGTTTTAACACTTTGAGGCCTGGACCGGCTAAAAATAGGTGTTAAGTAAACAGGATGTGTGCATGCTTGTGATTGGTGTATTTGTTATATAAACTTGGAAAATGTTGCCGTATTTTAACTTATAGTTCTGTAAATCATTAAAATAAACTTACTTTTGACAGTTCATCTCTCATGTTGTTTACCTTCAATCAGATGAGAACTTGTAACGGCATGCAATAGTTTCGAACAAACAACTGTAAACCTGGGATTATAACATCATATAACCAGAATGAATAACATCCGTTTCAGATGGCGGCTCTAGCTTCAACTTAGAAAATATCTGAAATGGACACTTAAAAACAGATATCCATTCCACCTTTTTTCAGCTAGGACCTTAGGGGGTCCACGTGACACTTTTCGGACAAACTGAATCTCAGATGAACATTCGGACACTGAGAAAACCGCACAATAAGAGTGGTTAAAAGATGGTCTTAGAGTGCTGTAAAAGTGATTCTCGAGACCCAGAACGATTAAACATAAAATAAATAGCAGCTACAGCAGAGAAAATGTAAGTCAAAATTTGTAGACTTTTAAACGCGACAAATAGTGTCTTGCCAAAAAATAAACGCCGCGGGATACAATGTTGTTGTGATGATAGCATATTAAATGGTCAGTGTCATGTTTCAGTGCAAGAAGAACTGGTCGCAGTTGTTCGTGAAAAGAATACTTCACCTCAATCCCTGCTTGATAAGCAGGCAATGGAAGCTTGGCTGGTATATCGTTAGATGTGCTGTGGTGCCGCTGTGCGGACAAGTTCGATGACGTTGACGCTTTTTAAACCGAGCATATTTCTAATAAAACAATCTGCGTAAAGGCGGCAAACAAACTACCCTGCTAGCAGAGCCTTCTTTTCCTTATTTCGTCGCTGAGAGAGAGGAAGAAAAGTAGGCTCTACTGTATTCGTGACTGGTTTCCATTGCGCAATCAGAGCAGAAACAAAACGCGTACGAAAACCGGTTAAACGGGTCTTAAACGGGTTATTCGTCCTAAATCTTGGACGAAGCCAAACACGAATACAGCAGAGCCTACTTTTCTTCCTCTCTCTCAGCGAAGAAATAAGGAAAAGAAGGCTCTGCTCGCAGGGTACAAACAAACTTAACGATAATAACCATATATCATGATCGCGTCTCAGTCATGTACAAATTGTGACTTACGTGTACCGCCATAGGGTTGGATTTTTTATCGTTAGACCATGTAGATATCTGTACAGTAGATGACTTTCACGCAAACGAATTTACATGTAATACGCTTTTAATATATTTTAACGCTTTTAATATATAAAGCATTATCAAACTGTTTTTCCGTTCTCCACATTTTCGCTGCTGGAGAAACGATGAAACATAGCAGCCTAGTCACGTCTTTTCTCTTTAGCTTTTACCGATAATCACTTTTACAGCACTCTTTTAACCACTCTTAAACACTGTAATTTGTCGTGGATATCTGTTTTTAAGTGTCCATTTCAGATATTTTCTAAGTTGAAGCTAGAGCCGCCATCTGAAACGGATGTTATTCATTCTGGCTAACGCCAGACGATTTCATTACTATTTTGACATGGAGGTGGGGGGCAGCTACCGCCCAACCGTTCACCACAATTTCCGCAACTGAGGCACTGATGAAAGAATTAAACCTGTCTGTTTGTCATTTTAGGTGCGTTTCAGATGAGATATTTTCTAAGTTGATGATAGAGCCGCCTGAAACGGATTCAATTCTGGCAAACGCCAGACGATTAATTTCATTCCGTTCTGGGAAACCCTCGGATTTATCTGATTCATTCTCTGATGAAACGCGTTTCGATGTTTTTGATTGCTTACATCTTTAGGCTAAAGAAGCCCTTTTCTTTGTTCGCTACCTTTGATTTAGGACTTTAAAGTCTCATGACCAAAAACATTTATAAAAATTTGAATCATTTTGGTCCCCCGTACTGAAATTTTGAGAGGACTTTCGAAACCATTGGGACCATTAGGGCTATATTTAGTATAGTCTGTGTAGGATTTGTTAAAACATGGCGTTCAAAATCAAAATAAAACAGTTTTAGACCACTAGGAATGGCAGATAAGAGTTTTATAGTTGGTAAAAATGTATTTCTATAATCCTAAGGTAATTAAGTTAGAGCAATTTCTATGTGAATTAGATGTTAAATTTTAACTATTTTGGTCCACATCAGTGATCCACATTGGCCAGTGATCCACGTCGGGCCCATATTGGATCAAGGAAATCAAACAGTTAATTTGATCCTGAAGGCCGAACGACATAAAATCTGAATAACTGAGTTTGGGGGGAACGTCTGTCGTGATCATGTATGTTACTGTTAAGTATGATGGGGAAATGACTCGTTAAGGCTGTAAATCCTTTATAATAACACTGATAGTTCTCCAAGGCTTCTGCTGTGTTTCAAAGCCCAAAGGGTTTTTAAAACAGTATAAATAAAGACAGCCCTGTCTTTGTATTTGCCTATTTACGACATACGTGTTGAAATTTTTGTAGTTATATCTATCAAATAGCGCCATAAGACATGATTTGCTGGCAATGGTCCTTTTCAAATAAATTTGACATTTCGGGTCATATTGCGATGACCAATTATTCAAGAATAATTAACAGACGTATAAATTAAAATATTTGGGCAACCAACTCGGGGCCGAAATGACCAAACAAGTGCAAATCTGGATTGCTCAATCAAAGACAATCTTTAAGACGTAACATTACCTGACATGACAATATGAGTAGGACAAGAAAGGACAAGAAAGGACAAGAAAGTTTAAACTATGTACTCTGTATTTTTGCTGGACTCTGATTTTTATTTGGAGATACAACCAAAAACCAAGCCAAGCTGTGACAACTTGGAAAAGTTATAATATAAAATTTCAAAAAATAATGCTATCCTGAAAATTTAAGATATGAGTCAATGGCAATGTAAGATGAGACTACAGTTTAACTCCTTCCTGACTGAATCAATCTTCTGGCCTCTGGGACTAATGCAAACTTTAGTATTTTATTCTATTTTACTTGTCAAGGGGGGAGCTCCCAGTCACCAAGGGGTTAATATATAACTGCACATGATATTTATCAACTTTATTTCAAAGTCATCGATTTCATTTCAATTTTTTTTTCTATAATTATCCGGTGTCTGCAAATCTGTTGTTAAACAGAGTAAAATAGTCTGGTGTTAGACAGAGTAAAATAGTCTGGTGTTAGACAGAGTAAAATAGTCTGGTGTTAGACAGAGTAAAATAGTCTGGTGTTGGACACAGTAAAATAGTCTGCTGTTAGACAGAGTAAAATAGTCTGGTGTTAGACACAGTAAAATAGTCTGGTGTTAGACAAAGTAAAATAGTCTGGTGTTAGAGTAAAATAGTCTGGTGTTAGACAGAGTAAAATAGTCTGGTGTTAGACAGAGTAAAATAGTCTGGTGTTAGACAGAGTAAAATAGTCTGGTGTTAGACAGAGTAAAATAGTCTGCTGTTAGACAGAGTAAAATAGTCTGCTGTTAGACACAGTAAAATAGTCTGGTGTTAGACAAAGTAAAATAGTCTGGTGTTAGAGTAAAATAGTCTGGTGTTAGAGTAAAATAGTTTGGCGTTAGACACAGTATGATAGTCTGGTGTTAGACAGAGTAAAATAATCTGGTGTTAGACAGAGTAAAATAATCTGGTGTTAGACAGAAAAATAATCTGGTGTTTATAGACAGAATAAAATAGTCTGGCGTTAGACACAGTAAAATAATCTGGTGTTAGACAGAGTAAAATAGTTTGGCGTTAGACACAGTAAAATCGTCTGGTGTTAGACAGAGTAAAATAGTCTGGCGTTAGACACAGTAAAATCGTCTGGTGTTATAAAATCGTCTGGTGTTAGACAGAGTAAAATAGTCTGGTGTTAGACAGAGTAAAATAGTCTGGCGTTAGACAGAGTAAAATAGTCTGGCGTTAGACACAGTAAAATCGTCTGGTGTTATAAAATCGTCTGGTGTTAGACACAGTAAAATAGTCTGGTGTTAGACAGAGTAAAATAGTCTGGTGTTAGACAGAGTAAAATAGTCTGGTGTTAGAGACAGTAAAATAATCTGGTGTTAGACAGAGTAAAATCACTAAAGCACGTTTTTTTTGGATAAAACTGAGTTTAAAACAGAAGAATTAGCTCAGATGCGGTAGCGCAGTTATTAACGTACAATTTAGATAAACATTATTAGCATCCTGTTTACATTTCATAAATAACATATCGCTTCAGCTTGATTTAGCCTTGCATCTCATTAATCGTATCCTGCCGATGGCAGTTTCCGAGTCGTATTTCCTAAAGCGTCTGGCGTTAAACAGAGTAAAAAGATAAATTTGTTCCACAACACAATGGATATTTTTTGGATATTTTAAATAATTATACTATTAGGTATTGCTTTTGGTTGAAACCCTGGTTATTTATCTGTTACAACTGCTATTTCCCGTCTATAGCCTGTGAAAGCAGGCGGGGAGGCTATATTTTCCGGCTCAGTAGGGAAAATTAACGCATTTGCTGAAGGAAGTCATTTGACCTTCGCATTTGATTTGAAAAACAACCTAGATACAAAAGCTATAAAAAAGGATGTTAATTGACAGGGTCGATAGGCATTTGTCGATTATATCGCAAAAGAACCATATCACGTTCAAATGTATGTAAAGTGCCTGTTTCTTCTGTTGCTGTTTGTTGTCAGCGCAATGGCCTGTGGGCGTCGTAGACGTGCTGGTCGTGCTGGTCGTGGCGGTGATGGCGGTCCCGGAGGGCACGGTGGGCATGGTGGAAGTCCGGGGATTGACGGTGGTCATGGTGGTGGAGGGGGTCATGCTGGTGGCCCTGGGGGTAATGGTGGCAATGGTGGTAATGGGGGTGATGGCGGTCATGGTGCTGATGGTGGTGATGGAGGACATGGAGGTCACGGTGGTGTGGGTGGACAGGGTGGTGATGGAGGGAAGGGAGGTAAGGCTGGCTGGCTTGGTAAAGACGGTAAGGACGGAAGAGATGGCAGAGATGGACGTAAAAGAAAGCGAGAAGCTGAAGAAATTTGGGCTCGGAGTGAAAGGAGAAACACAGAAACCGATGGAGAGAACACGCTTTGGCGTTTAAAATTCCAAGTACTGGATCAAAACAATGATGGCAAGATCAGCTTTAAAGAATTCACCAACGTTCTTAATATTTCGAAAGCAAAAGCAAGAATACTGTTCAAGAATAAAGATAAGAATGCTGACGGAGGGATATCTTGTCGTGAATTTAGGGCTGCAGATTTCTTATTTCGTGGAGTACCGTATACGCGTGGTAAAACCTCAAATGTGAAGAAGTAAATGAGTGTTGAAAGAGTAATTGTGTTCGAGAATTTGTGTTCGAAGGTAGCAGACAAACTACCTTTATGAATTGCTTAAAAAACAGTAAAAATCGGACATGTGCACGGTATGAATAACACTTCATGTAAATTGAAATTTCTTGTTTTCTTAACTATACACTAGAATTACGGCCAAAAACAACCTTTTTATTGTTTTACTCTGTCTAACACCAGATGATTTTACTCAACAAAGGGAGAACCCTCAGACATCCTAGACAGCAATGGGTTAACAAGTTATTAAGCCAATACCGCTGCCAAACGGTTTGCGCCTGCGCGACGTCCGAACTCGTACCTCAAAAAAAAGAGCGGCAAAACACTGAAATATTTGGACTGGTCCGAGAGTCCACATAAAAGTTAAAATTACAAGCATACTACCAAAACGTTAAGGTAGGTAATTTGTGCATGGCTTCTTTGTCGATATTGTAACATATTCTGAAATAATTTTCATGCCCCCTTTTTTAAAACACAAATGAATAGTCGAGTCTTACTTAGTCTTCACTGTCTGGTTGTTGTTGCCACGGCTAGTTCCCAATCTCTTGCAATGTTTACTCCAGCAAATTCACGCATGCGCAAACGTTTGGCAGCCGTGTTGATTAAGCCATACCTTCCTGAGCCTGCCAAAAACGGCCCCTTTATTGTTTACGATTTTACTCACCAAAGGGAGAACCCTCATACATCCCAGGCAGCAATGGGTTAACAAGTAATTACTCATTCCTGCCTGAGCTGGTCAAAGACAATCCCTTAAGACATCAGACGATTTTACTCATCAAAGGAACCCTCAGACATGCTAAGCAACAGTGGGTTAACACAACAGCTTCTCGATGGCGTTCGCTGTTTACATTTTAATAAAAAAAACCATTACATTTCGTTCTGAAATCGCAGCTGACTGCCGAGGCGATGTTCTTTTTCCAGCCTTGCATTATCCGAGTATCCGATATGGTAAAATATTTAACTCATTCCTGTCCGAGGGCTTCCCCAGAGGTGAATAAAATCGTCTGGCGTTAGCCAGAATAAAATACTAAAGACCAATTCGGACAGGAAAGAGTTAAGTCGAAAATTCAATATTGGGCGAGACTGAAGGTCGAGCAAAATTTTCTAAATCTGGCGAAGATGAATGCAATAAGTGTTTTATTATATCGAACAAATAATCGTACGATTGGCAAGTAAATAAACCTTGTGCACCTGTCCAATATGCAGTTGTCGTACATCGTAAAATATTGGACTGGCACGTGATGCTGATGTAGACATTTGATTGGACGATTATTTGTGAGGGTATATAAATTATACCAAATTGTACCATAATTTAAGGCAATTTTTGCTACAAAGAATCAAATTAGTGAATAATGACTTCCAGGGGTACTCTTTGGAATTCAGGGTAGGGATGTACCGCCGAACGTTTTAAACCCTGACCCTGTTCCAGACTAAGGAGTTGAATTTTGTTTTGCCACTCAGTTTGAGACAAAATGGTAAAAAATCGTACCCTCCAGCCAAACTTGCAGAAAGAAAAAACATAAAAAAAAGTGTTCAATGTTCCTCGGATTCTGAATTTGCCGTAACGAATGTTCCTCAAAAGTGCGCAAATAGCAGCCTTGTACAACACCGCTGCCAAACACTTGCGCATGCGTGAATTCGCTGAGTAAACATTGCAAGAGAAGTGGGAACTAGCCGTGGCGACAACAACCAGACAGTGAAGACTAAGTAAGACTCGACTATTCATTTGTGTTTTAAAAAAAGGGTAAAGAAAATTACGAAGGGGTAAATTCAGAATATGTTACAATATTGACAAAGAAGCCATGCACAAATTACCTAGCTTATCTTTTTGGTAGTATGCTTATAATTTTAACTTTTGTGTCGGACTCTCGGACCAGTCCAAATATTTCAGTGTTTTCCCGCTCTTTTTTCGAGGACGAGCTCGGACGTCGCACATGCGCAAAACGTTTGGCAGCGGTGTTGCCTTGTACGCACCCACTCCCGTACCTAACTTCTTTAGTGCAGTAATTGGAATTTGTTAACCTGTATATTTCCCGATTAAGTCTATATTGAGATGCTATGGCTATTTTTCATAATTGCATACCACATCCAATTGCATATTAACTACTTATTGACCGAGCGTGAGGTCTGTACTAGTGAAATATCGGACCGATGTTTTTTTAGTACGGACCGAGACGAGCGCAGCGAGTTGAGGTCTGTGCAAAAAACAGAGGTCCGATATTTCACTAGTACAGACCGAACAAGCGAGGTCAATAAGTAGTTTATTATATGGCCATAAATCTTGTGAACGTTCTGTGAAAACTCGACCCATCTTTCTTGCGAACTAAACGAAAATGGCAGACATTTTCACATTTTTAAAGTACTTTCCGTTGAGCTAGAATCCTGAACTTTCTACCCCAAATAGTAATTTTCAATTGCTTTTGTTTGACATATTGCTCAAGATCGTACGTTAAGTAGTTTGAATAAAAAATCATATGGAATTCTAATACTTGTGAGAAGTAAATGTTATTACGAACAATGTTACGAACGTTTTGGACATTTTAAAAACTTTCACAAAACGTGGAAACTCGAACTATACATCAAATGAAAGCTTATAAAATTTCTAACAACATACCTGCACGATATATTTCAACAATGAGTTAATTCTGAAATTATAATCCATCTTGTTGCCGATACATGACTGCCATTTTGTTTATAAAATTAACTTACGGTCCCGAACGGCAGATTCCGCTCTGAGCGGGCGGATACGGGAAATATCCGACCGCTTATGAACCAATCAAATTACAGGATTTCCGTATTCGGACCTCTCAGCGCTGCTGCCATATAATAACAATGGTTTACCTAACGTCTATTATCATTACCCCAAGAGCTCGCAAACGTCCTACATGCACTACATGTATATACGACTTATCAGCAGAGCTGTAAAAGTTACATAATTTTTGTAACTAGTTACAGTTACAGTCGTTACAAAAGTAACTAGTTACCGATAAAAGTTACAATGAAAAGAAAGTAACTAGTTACAGTTACAAAGTTACTTCAAAAATTTTGTAACTAATTACAAAGTTACATTCCTTTGTCCGTGTTACTATAGAATCAACAAAGAAATTACTGGTTTTTAGATGCCAGTACCATAATTATGTTTTTACAGCTAAATGCCTAAATATAGTTGTCACTAAGCAGAAATAGTCAAATGTGTACATAATGTACCTTTATTATTATATCAAAACCATTTTTATCAAGAAAGAGTGATATCCTCAACTGAATATCAGTAACTATACTAGTCACGTTTTTGAACCAAATATTGTAACTAGTTACAGTTCTTTAAAAAAGTAACTAGTTATAGTTACTTCTTCAAAAAGTAACTAGTTATAGTTACTTCTTCAAAAAGTAACTAGTTATAGTTACAGTTACTTCTTCAGAAAAAGTAACTAGTTTCAGTTACAGTTACTTAAAAATGTAACTAGTTACTGTAACTAGTTACTTGTAATGGAGTTACTCACAGCACTGCTTATCAGCTTTCTGCCAAATGAGGAGAGTTAGAACCTCTGTAATTACTTTTCCCTCTTGTTATAATGAAGTGTTTATAGAGAAGTACTCGAGGCAGTAGTCACTTGTGAAAGAACTATAGTTCTGCGACGTTCGTACCTACGGTTGAAAACATTAGCAAAAACATTCCCACATTGGTTTGAACATAGCAGATAGAAGGAACGTCTGTATTTTGGTAATCTCCAACCATACACGATTGGGTTCAAACAAAAATTGAGTGAAAAGATTGGAAAAAATTGAACAGGAAGGGCTTGTAATGTTTTGTCAATGCATTCCATTCCGCAAGTGAGTGATCTGAAGAATATTGCTTGATAAAAAATCATTAATGGCAGTGTTGTAACGACGAGGATTATCATCAGAAGAAAAACGACTATGGTTAGCTGCATCTCTCGATTTACGGCAGCGGAACTATCTTGCTGGCGTTGTTGGCGACGGAGGTTCCATAACTTAAAATAAAATACGACAACAAGAATGATGCAAAGCTCAAACACAGTCGACAACGATGTAATGTAAATTTCGTAGTTATCCCAACTGATACAGGTAATATAAGCGGATGAAGACAATAACCATATTATTGCAATGGCATATAATGTTCTTTTCTTTGTTACTATTCTGTTGGCTGTCCATATGAATCTTATGGCGATGTATCTTTCCCAGGAAAGCAATGCCACGGTAAGAAAGGAGACGGTGTAGCCAAGCCATATGGTTGAAAAGATTATAGTTGCTATTAAGATGTCACGTTGAGGTTCCCAAACGTTTGTAACCCAGACAAGTATCATAATCTCTGTCAGTAAATCAGCCACGCAGAGATTGATAATGAGGCCTGATGAAAGACTGCGCAAACAGCGAAGTGGGTCGACGATAAACACGATCAAAAGAATACCATTTAAAATAATACCCGAGGCACTTGTAATGATGATAGCGTACATGTTGGCCAAAAACCCACTGGTGTACGTCGATGACATTGTTCCATTAGGATGCCCAACAAGCGGAGGAGTAGCGGTAGTATTCTTGAAAATAAAGAAAGAATAGAAAAGGAGAGTACGATTTAGTGTATATTATATTTATTTATTTGTTTAATTGTTTGTTTGCTTGCATGTTTATTTTTTATTTGTTTATTTATTTGTTTGTTTGTTTGTTTGTTTGTTTGCTTGCATGCTTGTTTGCTTGCTTGTTTGCTTGTTTGCTTGTTTGTTTATTTGTTTATTTGTTTGTTTGTTTGTTTGTTTGTTTGCTTGCTTGCTTGTTTGTTTGTTTGTTTGTTTGTTTGTTTGTTTGTTTGTTTGTTTGTTTGTTTGTTTGTTTGTTTGTTTGTTTGTTTGTTTGTTTGTTTGTTTGTTTGCTTGCTTGCTTACTTGCTTACTTGCTTACTCATTGCTTACTTGCTTGCTTACTTGCTTGCTTGCTTACTTACTTACTTACTTACTTGCTTGCTTACTTACTTGCTTGCTTACTTACTTACTTGCTTGCTTGCTTGCTTGCTTGCTTGCTTGCTTGCTTGCTTACTTGCTTGCTTGCTTACTTACTTTACTTACTTACTTGCTTGCTTGCTTACTTGCTTGCTTGCTTGCTTGCTTGCTTGCTTGCTTGCTTGCTTACTTGCTTACTTGCTTGGTTGCTTGGTTGCTTGTTTGCTTGTTTGCTTGCTTGCTTACTTGCTTACTTGCTTGCTTGCTTGCTTGCTTTCACCATGCATACACTTCAAGTTATCTTAATTTCCCAGGTGTATAAGACCGTGTGTTTTACGCATCTGTGGGTTCAGCGAAGTGCTTAGGGCTTTCAAACTACTACAATAGGTTGTTTTCTAAGGGTTCAGGGTTTTTTGATACACACTGTATAGCAGCCTGATCCCGCGTGTTTACGCGACGGCGCCCTTCTTAGCGCTTCAACCGCGCCAGCACTTTGCACGTCGCACCCTTTGAGGATTGAGAGATATTCAAGTCGCTCTCGGCTACATCTCATGTTTGATGGACCATGAAGGGTCGGTCGCATGCATCGTCATCATTCGACTCCACAGTGCGTGAATTCAGATCGGAACCCTCTAGAAAACTACTATTCAGGCAGTTATATCCTTGGGTGCGCCTCAACTGCCTTCGTAACTACTGAGAAGACTCGCCGTAGTACTTGTATCGAAGTGGCCGGTGGCCCTCATGTCCACCGTGAACACCGCAGCTGTGGTCAGACCCAAAGCGTCCAGTGTGATTATCAAGAAGTGCCCCCGCTATACCGATAGCCACATGGCCCAGATGCACGGCATGCACATTATGGGAATTAAGAGCATTGACAAAGTATACTATTGCATGTATATGTGTCTTTTGAAATTAATAGATGATTTAATAACACAATAATATAATATGAAAAATCTAACTGTCCCAACCGAACCCAAGGCCTTCGATCAACGCATTGGCGCTCTGACTAGTGAGCTATTGATCAGATACGGTCAGGACAATCAGGTAATGTTTAAATTCGAAATAACTCAGTAGTCAGAGCCCCGATGCGGTCGGTTCAGAGACCTTGTGTTTGATTCTCGAAATGTTTTTAGTTCCTAGAGTCAAAAAGGAGTTTTTCTACATTTACGAACGAATTGGCAATATGGCCTGAATAGGCAATTTCATTATTAAAACAATTATATATGCATCAAGATGTCAATCCCAAAGCAAAAATTGTACCCAGCATGAATTAGGTAGATAAACCAACCCATCACTTAACTCTTCACAAACAAGAAATCGTGATCAACTATTATAAAATATGATGTATAATAAAAGTGAGAATGTTGCATATAGGCAGCATGTATACAGGGCCTCTTTCAAGGTTACATGCGTAGACCTTCGGGTTGCATTCAGTAGGGAAAACATTATAGCGCTCCGTCCGTTTATTGCATATAC
Organism: Paragorgia papillata; assembly: GCA_035771165.1. Taxonomy (NCBI): domain Eukaryota; kingdom Metazoa; phylum Cnidaria; class Anthozoa; order Scleralcyonacea; family Coralliidae; genus Paragorgia; species Paragorgia papillata. The sequence goes on along the minus strand of JAWNZC010000121.1, from coordinate 213,268 downwards.
CAAAACCTACACATTATTCGAAAGCTGATATGACTGGCTACACAAGACTGCAGCAAAACATTTGGTCATTTTATGAACGCAAACAAAAAATAGCGCTTCTGTAAAACGAATACCAAAAAAATAAAGCAATATTTACATTTATACAGCCATTATTACTTTTAATTTCCTATTAATATTTATATTTTTCAAACAAAGTTTAAGGGGATTAAAAATTGTATTGTTATATAAAATTGAGACCGGTAGTTTCCATCAGAAGTAAAATCAATATTTCCGTTTCAGTGAGCCGGATATTTTAATTTGTCCTGATAATTCAAAATCAACAGACAGTATTTGCGCGAAAGACGAAAGAGTATAACAATAGCTCGTCTGACCGAACAGCTGCCATGCATGAAGATATATAGAAGGTCTGGAAATAATAGATAGCAAAATCGAGAAATTTTAAAATAAAATATGGTATATTTCACGTTAATAGAAATAATATTTCCTAGGTTAATTTAGAACAATTTCATAGCCATATATTGGGGTTGGGAAGGAAAATTTCAAAAAGCTGCAAATTCAAAAAAATTTAAATAATAAGATGCATATCTATTGTTCGCGATTTTAAATTCAAAGAGTTGCACCTTGCGTGCAAAAATAATTTTTTTTTTAAATTTGCGAAATATTCCCTATAATATATAAATATAATGGATAAACTAAGTTAATATACGACTATTACTAATATATATGATGTATAATTAATAGAGGAAACGAGGCTATAAGCTATATATATTTATGCATATATGTCTGTCTTGAGTCCATTTGGCAGCTGCGGAAATTTAATTTAACTTCATTCCCAATCTATTTTACTTAATTTGTTGACTATCTATGTACATTGAAATTCGCTAAGCGTTAAAATATAAAGGTTTTATTATATTCGAAATAAAAAGCCTACTTTTTTATAAAACAGGACAGGTTACCCTGCGAGCAGAGCCTTCTTTTCCTTATTTCTTCGCTGAGAGAGAGGAAAAAAAGTAGGCTCTGCTGTATTCGTGACTGCATGGTTTCCATTGCGCATGCATGTCAGTTGCTTGGTTACAATCCCGAACCCAGTCCCAATCAGAGCAGAAAACAAAACGAGAACCGGTTAAACGGGTCTTAAACGGGTTACTTCGTCCTAAATCTTGGACGAAGCCAAACACGAATACAGCAGAGCCTACTTTTCTTCCTCTCTCCCAGCGAAGAAATAAGGAAAAGAAGGCTCCGCTCGCAGGGTAAGGACAGGTTGGACACGTCTCAGGAGAAATATATATATATTCAAACAAACAAAGTGTTGTTCGCGAAATGTCGAAAAGTGCTCAATACCGTAAAGATAGAGCGAATATACTATAAGTGGGCTTATACCTCAAATGTTGATGGTCGCTACTGTCAGTTTCACGCTGAAGATCGCCCAGCGTGAAACTGACAGTAGCGACCATCAACATTTGAGGTAAGCCCATGCACTTATAGTATATATATACAAAGTATGAAGTATAGTTTTACCTTAAAGTCTTCGCTACCAGAGGTTTCACCCTAAACGGGATCATCAGTCGCCTGATGATCCCGTTTAGGGTGAAACCTCTGCAGGTAGCGAAGACTTTAAGGTAAAACTTAGGTAAAACTATACTTCATACTTTGTATTTTGCTCTATCTATATATGGTATTGAGCACTCTCTAACATTTCGTGAACCAAAACTCACTTATATATATATATATATCTGACTCGGGAATATTAATTTTTGAAGTGAAACTTGCGCACCTTTTTTTGAGTAGCCAGTATATGACGAGATAAGTGAACGATGGATGTTGTCCCACCCGACATTATTATTTGAACATGCGCACGCCATCAGAATACATGTATGAGGGAATACCGATAAAATCTATGTGAATATATTGGAGGCAGGTTTTCAGCTTAATCTAAGCTAAGTGCACGAGACAGTTCTCACGACAGCTTTAAATTTGTTAAAACGCTTATCCGCAGTGGCGGCGTGGCTCTGAAATAGGGACCGGGAAATCACATTCCTGAAGGCCCACTTTCAGGGGTCATGATAGGAACTGCCGGCATCCTCCCCCAGAAAATTTTTGAAATTTGAGTGACTGAGTTGAAATTTCCTGCGTTCCGACAACACCTTTTAACAAAATTTTAAAAGTTTAAAAACAGAAAAACAACGATACAATATTTATAGTCTAACGTGTACAGTAGTTGCATGCAGTCTTGTTATTTTCAATGCACGGATTAATATCATAAAATACTATAAACTGATAAATGTGCTGCATAGGCAACGTCGAATTGGAAAACAATTTCGAAATACTTAAGGTTTTATGAAATGAATTGAACTGTACGTTTCTCTCATAAAAGGCCTTAGCTTGAAACGCTATAGAACTGCAGTATTCCATAATCTAAACTGTACTTCAAGTTTTATGCTGCAGTGGTTAAAAATTAGCATCTACAAAATATTTGGGCCCACCAGTCACAAATTGTTGAGGCCCACAAGGTATACAGATCATCGGGGCCCACCGGGAAATCTCCCGGTGTCCCGGTGGGCCACGCCGCCCCTGCTTATCCGTATAAAGGACGTGACTATTCTATTTCATTATGTTCCTCAGAGAAACATGGACATAAAATTATAAATAGAACTTCTTACACTATGCCTATGGAAGTCCACCGAGAAATATTGATCCGAGTGTGATATTGAACTGGCATGCACCTTCGAAATTCAAGTTTTCTCATTGAGGGCGATTTTCTTTATCCAGTTTAAGTAAACGACAAAGATGTTTATCCATGAGGATATGCATGCATGTATCTGAACGTATTTTGTCAAGTGCACAATCTTAACCTGCAGCGTTAATCGCATATTGGCGCGTTCAGTTGCTGTTCGGTAGTTTTGTCAATGCAAGATCCAAAACATAAAATATACCGAGTAAAATTAAGTTACATTAGATAATTCGCAAAAAGAAATGAAACCATACATATGGTATTTAACCGTTTTTCAGTGAAATACATGCTATATAGCGCATAGATGAACGTCGCAATATACGAATATTATATATATATATATATATATATATATATATTTCAATCTACAGACACGGCGTTTCGCTGTACAACAGCTCATCAGTGTAGCTTGGAACAATCTGAATGAATTTCATCAATTACTTATACACATGCGATTGTCGGTGACAACCGCATGTGCATGGGATATATATATATATATATATATATATATATATATATATATATATATATATATATATATATATATATATATTTAAGTACTATTTAAAACACGTTCTGCGAGTGTTTTGAATGGCTTAAAAAATGATCACCATTTGGTAAGTTCGTTGGCGTAGTAATTTTGAAAAATAACGTTGTCTAAGGCGAGAAAATCAAAGCTAAAGTTTATGTAAATCAGGAGAAACTTTTATCAGATATAAAACCACGATACGGTTATGATTTTTCTTTGTGTTTTCCTCATGAATTATTAATGAGTTTTTTAAATATATATATACTTCATCCATAAATATCACAACGTATATATCACGAATATTTGAAGTAAAAATCTTTATAATATATTTTGCACATCATGCAAAATATATATAATTCAATTAAACTTATTTCAGAGAGAATCATATATATCAGCTATTTTGGGCTTTTCAATCAACGATTCCTCAAAAGAGGCAGAATATGGGGTAATCTTTTCACAATGGGTCGTCGTGTTTATAATATATGCCAAGGCCAAAATCAATTGTTCACGAAAACTACACCGACCAGGGGTGTCGCATTTCTTCTATATGGCTGTTTCAAAAATCGCAGTTTTGCCGCGTCAAAGACGAAGTCAATTAAATAAATAAATAAATAAACGCCAGCAAGAATGCGAAAATTTAAGCAAGAATGCGGCATTTGAAAGTAATATTTTGGCACGCCGAATAAATTAAGCTCGGCAGCTGGAGTGGGCAGCTTTTATCGTATTGCGCCACAGAAGTTCAATTCCATTCCAAACTTCTGCTGTGTTGAATTCAATTCTTAAATAACCGGTTAGCGTTAAAGACTTCTCTTCTTTCCAAGATCTCAGTGTTCCTTAGCCTATAAGGTCTATAGACATATTGTAGTTTAACATTCGACGTTTGGAACAGCAGTCGTACTCGATTGAATTCATTTAAACAGGTTTATTAACTATATATCAGTGTAGACTCGAATAAAATGAATCTTAATGTACATTCGGCATTGGAGTGTAATAAAAAATTTAGCAAAGATCCATTGCTTGTAATCGTTTTTAGTATGTGTGTATATTTTAGGCATAGTCTTGATAAACCCAACTTGATTTATAATGTATCTATAGCCGAATATAAGCGGTTATTTTATATGCATTGTTTAACAAAGAAAAATCGGTTGATACGAACTAATGTTAAAAGTCCCTAGATGTTTGATGTTTAAATCTACTGAATTAAACGTCACATCAATAAATAATGCAGATTATCAAGAGTACTGCATGGACATATCACATTTATAGCCTTCGTGACACTTCCTAGCTAAAATTCATTGCTTTGTTATAATAAGAACAGTAAAATTAATACAACCGCCTAGAGAATAGCAATATATCAATTAAACCTTCGACATTTAGTCAGAAACGCATACATTTACTGAGATTACTTCAGTAAATATGAGGAGCACCTAATACTGCACATGCATATCACATTTATAGCCCTTATATAGTATACTTTACAGTTCGGGACACTTCCCTGCTAAAATTCATTGCTTCGTTATAATAAGAATAAAATTAATATAACTGCCTAGAAAATAGCAATATATCAATATTTTTATACTTATACATTGTGAGGAAGTGCGCAGCCAATGGTGTGGAAAATAACCAGCAAGAAGAATAGGCCTTTGGGCTTTAGTCGAAACATTTCAAACATTTCTTGATCCGTCCGCGGGGCTTGTTCCACTTTCAGCCCAGGCTACTGTGCGAATGATTAGTTTTTTTTGCGACGATCTGTTTTAATATAATTTCTCGAGGTCAAATTAAATCGTACTTCTATATGTTATCACTCTCATGGTGGGAATTAAACACCGTATTTGATTTGTTTGAATTCATAATTCAGCGTCTATAATTGGTTTGTTTTAAATGTGTCATTCATCTGAATAAAGCTTTGTAAATATGTTACTATGCTCGCCTTTCATTGGTCGCTGGGTTGATTTGAATAGGAAGCAGGTGTTTGGGGCTTTTAAAATTTTCAAAAGAAGACCGTCATGCATGTATCTCGCCTATATAAATACTACATATACTTTAAAAAACTCATTAATAATTCATGAGGAAAACACAAAGAAAAATCATAACCGTATCGTGGTTTTATATCTGATCAAATTTTCTCCTGATTTACATAAACTTTAGCTTTGATTTTCTCGCCTTAGACAACGTTATTTTTCAAAATTACTACGCCAACGAACTTACCAAATGGTGATCGTTTTTTAAGCCATTCAAAACACTCGCAGAACGTGTTTTAAATAGTACATAAGACCGATTTTAAAATTTGTTGTTTTTTTTAATATACGTATACACAATGCATTTATTAAAGTAGTATACGTATTGCTTACGTAATAGTTATCAGATTTCAAGTTTTTCGTGCGTAGAAAAACGTAAGCATTTGAAATCCGGTAATTAGCCACACGTTTTCGGCTACTGGTCAGCCAGACAAGTGACAGAAAGGTGTTTTTATCTTTATAGATATGTAAACTGATGTAGGAAGAAATTTTCAGTTATTTTTGTAGTAAATTCTGGTATTTATACAGACCCCTCGCGTTGTATTATGAAAGTAAGGAAAACAATATAAAAATACATCAAGTGTCGTCAGATGTGTGACCACAGTGGTGGAAGTTAATTATTAAAACTTTCCGTGCGTGCTTTAATGTTCATAATTTGTTCAAGACAGCTGGTCGGTTTATCAGATTTTCCGTCCCGGGAGTTGACACAGACGACGGGCAACGCCGACAAATGAGACCTCGAAAACTGCTTTTTATTTGCTCAAATCGTTCCAGGAGAAACTCCCGAACTGCTTTTAAAATGGATAATTTTTTGTCATATATATTTGTGGCATTTTTGGGCTGATCTCGCTTTGCGCGCGTCCACACGCGAGATTGTGTATCAGTCAAACGCATCTGTTTCTATGTATATGGCCACGGGCCAACTGCCTCTAGCCGCATTTGATAAATTGCCCAAGGTCGAAATATTGCTAATGCCCCACGGTTATCTACTATTTTAACATGTCAATGTAGTCAAGAAATATACTAGTATAAGGAAAAAGTTTTCAAATGATTTGCCGCCTTCGTACTTGGGATTGGTCGACAACGGCTTCGTCCAATCCTGCAAAGTATTGTGGTCTGATGCTCTTGATTGGTCAATTCCTACATGATTTATCGGCTAGGCAGGTGAAAATGCGGCCCACGATCGGGGGCAAAAAATCTAGCTTTGCGGTTCAATTTCCCACGCCGATGCCCCCTCTAATATTTATAAGGTCTCTGCGTAATATAACAAGGTCAAAATAACCACCAAAATTGGTCCCTAATAACCACGGTAAAATAACCACCAAAATTGGTCCCTAATAACCATCGCAAAATAACAAGGTCAAAATAACCACCAAAATTGGTCCCTAATAACCACGGCAAAATAAAAAGGTCAAAATAACCACCAAAATTGGTCCTTCATAACCACCGCAAAATAACAAGATCAAAATAACCACCAAAATTGGTCCCTAATAACCACGGCAAAATAACCACGAAAATTGGTCCCTAATAACCACCGCAAAATAACAAGGTCAAAATAACCACCAAAATTGGTCCCTAATAACCATCGCAAAATAACAAGTTCAAAATAACCACCAAAATTGGTCCCTAATAACCACCGCAAAATAACAAGGTCAAAATAACCACCAAAATTGGTCCCTAATAACCACGGCAAAATAACAAGTTCAAAATAACCACCAAAATTGGTCCCTAATAACCATCGCGAAATAACAAGGTCAAAATAACCACCAAAATTGGTCCCTAGTAACCATCGCAAAATAACAAGGTTAAAATAACCACCAAAATTGGTCCCTAATATCCATCGCAAAATAACCACCAAAATTGGTACCAAAAACGTGGCGTGCGTACGCAGTCCGTGGGGTCAGTGGTTGCTCTATTCTCGTGACAAAACGTTAAAGAATCGTTGAGTTGTCGGATGTAGTCGACCATGACTCGGTAAACGCTTTGAGAGCGCTTAATTCGAAATTTTGAAGTTGTCGTTGATCAAATATTAACGTTCTTTTCTCTCTGAATAAATCTTTAAAAACAATCAATGGCTCGAAGAGAAGAGAAAAAGATCTTGAACGAAGCTAATACAGAACTCAGTCCTGTACACGAAACAAACCCTGCTTTGGTACAACAGCAACTGAAAAGGTACGTTATTTCTAGCAGAAAATATACTGCATTATGAAATATTTAAATTTGAATAGGTAAGGGTATGTATTTGTTTGAAATCGCTACGAATTGCGAACTTAAAAGAGCTTTATCTTCGATATACTAGAAAGGTATTAAGGTCTACTAATCTTATTTCTTCCGTAAACTGGCTATAAAAGTGTTGGTGAACGTTATTTGGGTTTATTCTTGTTATTAAATAATAAACTAGGGTTCTCTGATAGACCTTTTTGTTCAAAGTAAATTGAAGGTATCTGTGTTTTAGGATTTATTTTATTCTGGCGAAAAGCACTTCATTAACTTGATGATATTTTGAGAGTATTAAGGCGTTATAAAGCTTTATCACCAGGCTTTTATATAATGATCTATTAATCTATATACATAGTGTTTTGGGGGATACAGTAAATATTAAATGGGTGTTGTCTCATGAAGATTACGTACCGTATAATTTATGTAAATATATATAGTATATATATATATAATATATATATATATATATATATACAGTATACACTATATATAGTCTATATAATAGATAATAGTCTGTATATATATATATATATATATATATATGTATGTAATAGTTCAAATATGAGATGGAGGACTTTACCGGGATTTCAAAGTCCGAGTGCTTTTTGAAAAGGTGAGTCAAAGGCGAGCCTTGTTAAATGCACGAGGGCCAGGGTGCATTCCATGTCAACCCCACGCCGAAGATAAGCCACTGGTGTTCAAGTGCTGTGCCAAGGGAGGTCAAGACGAATGCTGGCAACGGCACCACCCACTGACTTGTATAGTTGTACGGCTGTATATGTGCGCTGACCACAGTGTGATTGTGCACCAGCACGCCAAGCACTTTTGAAACTCACACCGAAGATCTTCGGTGTGACCGACATGGAATGCACCCTAGCACAAGGGCTTTGTAATCCTGGTAAAGTCTGACATCAAGTATTTCAACTGACTTCTCAAACTCAAAACTCTGAAGATACCTCTGAAACGTAATATAATTTGCCTTATTTCAAAGTCCCTGGAAGACCTTGAAAACGTATTTTGCATTATTTCAAAGTACTAGTACTTTTACTCCAATATCAAAGCACTGATTAAACATTAATTTCTTTTGTTTTTGGGTCATGAATTATTAATGAATTATATATGTATGTATGTATGTATATATGTATATATGTATATGTAATGTAGAATAAAAAGATTGAAACTGATCTATGTAAAACTTTATTAAAAGCTAAATTTTCAATCACTAACTGTGATCTTCATCAGAACTAAAAAACTAAGAATACAGGACACCTGCGTGCAAACATTAAATATCGTTACATGTGGTCGGTAGACCATGTTAAATTAAAAAAGTCCCAGGTTGATTATATTGGTTGTTGCTGGTTTACTTGATTGCTTATCACTTCCCAACGACGAACTTCAAAGCAGCTAAAAACAGTCTATAAATATGCAATAAACAAAAATGTGAGCAGCCATCCATTAGTCAACCCTTACAATCATTCAGCTACTACACACGTAAAAACATGCAAGCTGTTACAGACCTGCAAGCAAGTTGTTACAAGGCTGTTCAACAGGCTGTCACCATCATGTGTGTGCATTGGCTGTCCCAGTCTGTTAACATGTCTGTAACAGGTTGTTGACAACTTGTAACAAGGCTGATGACTCCAACAGACTGATGACAAGTTGTTCCAACAACCTGTATTACCTGTTACTGCTCTGCACTCAACAAGTTGTTAACAGATTGATGGTAACAAGGTTGTGGCAGCTTCTTGAATGAACAGCATTGTTACAACTTGTTCCCAGCCTTGCTACAAGCCTGTTGCGAACACATCCTGTTGACAAGCTGTGAGATTTTTACGTGTGTAGAACTCAGATGGCAGAACAAGGTTTTTGTGATGGTAACTACATACAGAGATGAGTGAATGAACTGTACTGTATCCTGTTTCAACCTAGGCATCGTAAATTATACGAGTACTGTACAAATACTGACATAAAGCCACTAATCAGAACAAGGCTCTTTGAACATTACAGTCAAAATGGAAATTCCTTCCCACTTCCGCTTCTGTAGTTGGTTGTGTATTACTGTATTTCTGTAGCTGCTACTGAAGCACGAGTGTGTATTACTGTATTTCTGTAGCTGCTACTGAAGTGCGAGTGTGTATTACTGTATTTCTGTAGCCACTACTGAAGCGTGAGGAAAGTCTAGCGATAAAAGTCACCAATTCTTGATGTATATTTGTCTGTTGGTATTGATTTGGGAGAAACATCTATTGTATTATGATTAAATGCCATTTAATTAAAGCTAAATTATACTATTAACACGGACAAAGGAATGTAACTTTGTAACTAGTTACAAAATGTTTGAAGTAACTTTGTAACTGTAACTAGTTAGTTTCTTTTCATTGTAACTTTTATCGGTAACTAGTTACCTGTTACTTCTCTAATGATGTAACTGTAACTAGTTACAAAAATTTTGTAACTTTTACAGCACTGTATAAAGTACAAAAGATGACATATTTTTTTTCGAACTGATTTTCTTAAATATTACATGTAATTAACATTATATAACTAGGGGTCTTAAAAAAAAAGCCTTCTAGGTTAGATCTAGTAGGCCCCTAGCCCTAATGTAACTTAGAATTAGTAGAATTGATAAAATAACTTTATATGGGCTGCCAAACCAATAAAAAAAATGTACAGTTTTCAACAAAAACATTTCTCAGGCTTCAGTTGCAGCTACAGAAATAGAGTAATACACACACACATGCGGTTACCATGGTAGCATAAACAGTCAACCAATCCGTAGTTTTGTCATGTGTTCAATTAATTTATTTAATTGAACACTTTGAGGCCTGGACCACTCCCTGTGCTGAATATTATAAAATCGTCTGTTGTTAGCCACTAGAATAAACCTTTTAAAGACTCGTCGTCAGGCTTCAAAGTGTTAACTTGTTGTTGTTATTATAACTTACGCAATGCAAAGCCATCTTGAAGGTAGAACTGTTAACCCAGCGCAAGTAAATGCCTTTTGTGTGCAATCTAACAATATAGAAATATGTAAGTTATGTTACTGAATGTTATTCAGTCGTGTAATTAGGGATTGACAAATCTAAAGCATGTATACATTTAATAGCTTGTTAATAAACGTAACCAAAAACACTAAAGTTTAATTCAGTCTTAGTAAAACTCTGTTTACATGGAGGTAAGTAAGAGGGTTACCCTAGTTCATTGTCTTTCCGTGTTTCGTTTACATGAATGCTAAGGTGACCCTGGGGGGAGGGTTACCCTATCACAATAATGGAGGTAGGGTAACCCTTCTAGAAGGGGTTACTAGAAGGGTTACCCTTTGAAACGAGTCAAAAGACAGTCCTTGTTTACATGGAGTGAGGTTGTCCCTTGTAGAAGGGCTAACTCTTCTGATAGGGTCACCTTCGTTCTGCGTGACCTTTACTATATTTTCGGTTTACATGTTATTGGTGACTGGTTTCCATTGCGCATGCATGTGACGTCAGTTGCTTGGTTACAATCCCGAACCCAGTCCCAATCAGAGCAGAAAACAAAACGAGAACCGGTTAAACGGGTCTTAAACGGGTTACTTCGTCCTAAATCTTGGACGAAGCCAAACACGAATACAGCAGAGCTACTTTTCTTCCTCTCTCTCAACGAAGAAATAAGGAAAAGAATTAAGGCTCTGCTCGCAGGGTAGCGTCATTTGCTTGATATCTTCAAAAGATTTCACAAGGCCTGGTGTATACGAATAGGAAGGGCAGCCACATTGCTAAAAATAAATCATTAAGATATTTTGTTCGGTACGCGTTTTTTTTCTCATTGAAACATAACCTGGCTGCCTCCTCCTCCTAGGGTAACCCTCCCTCTCATGTAAAACAAACGTTAAAATAAACAAGGATATACAATAGAGGAGGGATAGGGTAACCCTGGTCCCTGGCGACAGGGCTTATCTTTTTGTTTACATAAACCATGTAAACGCGTTTGCTATGAGAAAAAAAAAACGCGTACCGATGAGGCCAACCTGTTTAAATAAAGTTATCCTATCCTATCCTACAGGACAAAATGTCTTAACGAGTTTGTGGCTGCCTTCCTGTTCTTATGTCGATCGTTCATTACGCAGCCGCAAAACAAAGATTCTCCGAATTCCTACGAGTTATTGATTAAAATTTTGGTTTCAGCCCGGGTTAAAATCGCTCATGTCATCGCAATAAAAACTCAGCCATCCCAACCGGGCCGGGTTGAAATTCTCCATGTAATCACCCCCTTAGACAAGCACAACTTCTAATCTCTTTCCTCCGCAGAAGCTTCTTGAGCTTTTTTGAGCTCTTCAATATATAGGGGTTTAATATTGCAGGGGTTTATCGACTATAGACCAATTAAGAGAGTCACTAGAGTGTAGTGGGCAATAATTTTCAGCGATTTTCCTTATTGCCCATTACACTCTACCGCATTACTGTATGGTCTATATATAGTCTACTCTATAAACCCCTGCAATATTAAACCCCTATATATTGAAGAGCTCAAAAAAGCTCAAGAAGCCTCTGCGGAGTGATGACAACTCAAAGAATTGAAGAAGCCAATGCATATTATACCTGTTGTATGCGGGCAACAAAGACCTTCGGATATCTCGTTAAAGACTTCTGTTGAATTTTCTACGACGGAAAACTCGTTGAAACCAGCTCTGTATGGATCAACTTTGAGGAAAACAATGTATTGTTTACCAGCTGTTACATCGGAGAGACACAACGAACCTGACCCAAAATTACTTGGGGTGATTTGACTGGAGCTGAATGATCCTTTGTAGATGTGTGTCACATTGAATGTTGCATTGTACTTGCCTCTGTCGTCTGGACTAACTCTGTTTATAGTGACCACATCGCCTTGAATAACCAACGGAGCTTGTCTGGTACGTTCAGCGATACTCAGCGGCTTGAAGTCTGAAGGTCTGGAGCAAGATTCACTTCTCCTAACTAATGTCAGCAAAAACAGCGCTACAAAGCATGTCACCATTTTGGAAGCCATTTAGTTGTTCTCGGTATCCTTTTCCAAATGACGTTTAAACCACAGTATGAATCAGTTAAATATATATATATTTATATACAGGTAATTTGCAAATATCTGCATATTTAAATAATGTGTGCATTTTTCACAACAACTGGACGGCCTGCCCGCAGGCTAGTGCGTCATCATGACGTTTATTGACGTTTATTGACCGTTTGAGGTAAAAATGAATTAGACTGAAAGCCCTAATCAAACAAGAACGCAAGTTGGCAGTCACGCTATCTCAGCCAGCCGCTCTGAATAATTTCCCGAAAATATTATGTACCATGACAAAGTTAAAACCTGTTTAAAACACTCATGAAACCTTTATTTTGTTAATTTGGGTGTTCGAACGACCGCCACAGAAATTCTGACTGCCAACTTGCGATGACTTGCGTTCTCGTTTGATTAGGGCTTTAAGATTGACGTTTACGTTCATTCCCCGCCGACCGCGTGTGGCTATACGTCACTAAAACTTGACCATCCTTCCACGTTTTTATATTATAGTTTAAATCAGATGAAGCCAATTTTTAATGGATTACTCAAAGTATACAATTTTCTAATATTTTACTTCTGAGAAAATGACACTAATTATCTTCAGCCCTTCCAAACAAAGGCCATGATGATTGATCTATTAACAAATACTTTTCGATCAAACCACTATAACAATCAATAAACTGACGAAGCCAAGACCTCGGTCAGAATATTGACTTGTAGTGAAATTGAAAAGACAAGTTTAAAACGTAATTGTCGTAATTTGTCGATCGATTTCGACACTTAAAAACTCGGAAGATGACATTTCCCGCATGCTCAAAATATTAACAAACACAAATTTGAAAACCTATGCAAGTCAAAACCAGGCAGAAATACCATAACTGCAAATAAGATGAGATCTTTGTTTTCACTTCTGAAATTGGCCGCCATGTTTACTTTTACCAGTCAACCATGCTTCACATTAATATACTCAAAACAGGTAGATTTTATCATTTCAGCAAACAAAAAACCTACCAAATCAAAGATAAGATAGTGTGTGTCCAGCCTGGTTCCCGGGCCTCTCTTTTTAACGTCGAGCGGCAGACCAAAATTGTGAGAGGCCTGGAATAAAATGTTTTGCTTGGCCCCAAAAATGGCCCCAAATTATACAGGCACCAAACGGCCGTTTGGCGGAAAACCAAGGCAGATAACACTCACGTCGGTCTGCACGATTCTTTATTCATATAGCAAGGTTGGTCTACTGCCGAAACGTTAAAATAGTTTATAAAGACTACTTTATAAAGCCTCGTATGTAACAACCTTTTAAAGTAATGTAAAACAAAGAAACCCACTCGTTTGCTGTCTGCTCTCAAGAAGAAGTTTGTTTAAGTGCCCTCGTTCATAAAGATTAAAGAATCCGAGCTCCAGCAGGATTCATGATAGATAAAGATGAACATTTTCCGCTAGTCCTCTTTGCTCGATGCCTACTCTGTGACGTCACCAAAATACGTTCGAGAGAAAAGAGGACTAGGAACTAGTCTGGTGTGTGTCATAGATATAGTTATGAAACGTGTAGTCATTGAACAGTTCTTGAGGTAAATGACTTACGTGGAGAAGGGGGTCTTGCGGTTGAAAACGTCAAGAAATTACGCCAAACGCGACGTCAGGCTCTTGGTCACGCGTGGTTTCTAGCGGTTTGCGGTTTGAGCGTTCGCGAAAAAAACGTCAATCTTAAGGTCTCTATTAAGGTGGCTCCCTATAGTTTCAATAAATACGCGCTATTTCATACGCGCTCATTATCTAATGTTATTCACAAGTTTAAAAATTTGTTAGATAAATACTAAGTAGACCTTACTATAGCAGAACTATCGCAGATATAAAATATCTATCAAAAAGTAAAATTATTTGCTGTTACCATGGTAATAATGACGTTGGAACTTTGGTATATTTTCAAATATTGCATAATTGAAGCGGCATGTCTTCAGTTTGCTTCGGTGAAATTTTTTAAAAATTGCTGAGATGATAGATACTGTTGTGGAGAATATCCGTGCACAAAATCAGAGAGAGTTGTATGGGCAGATTTTTCGCTATAAAAATTATCGATTTAAAAACGTTCTGTCTTATGAAAATTTTTTAAAATTATGTATACTTTAGAACTTTTTATAAACTACTTATTTACAAAATTTTAGCAAAATTCACTGAAGAAAACGTCTACAAGTCTAACATCTATGTCGACGCGGTCATAGAATTTCGAATCGACAAGATCGCTATTTACGCATGCGTAGCGATACTATTTCTAGTCACCAGTCCCCAATTGAAATTACCGTAGGGAGCCACCTTAAACAAAAAGTTAAGCAAGCTAGCACTCACATAAACGAAACACGGAAAGACAATGAACTAGGGTAACCCTTCTAGAAGGGTCACCCTATACCTCCATGTAAACAGGGCCTATCGTGCAGAACTAATTACTACTCAAATCAGTAGAGCGAGACATAGACGATGTTTTCATCGCTTCCGAAGCGACAGTTTCGTTAACCGCAGATCAATTTCAAAGCAATCACGAGGTGTATTCTTATGTACCACGTGATAGCTTGTTTACGAGTTAACAATTGGATGTTTATCACGTGGTACATGAGAGAATACACCTCGCGATCGTGATTGCTTTAATATTGATCCGCGGTTAATAAAACTGACACTTCGGAAGCGATAAAAAAATCACCTTAATTGTGAAGTCTTTTGAAGATATCAAGCAAATGACGCGAACAATAACATGTAAACCGAAAATATAGGAAATAGTAGACCTACCATTAGAAGGAAGACCCTACTAGAAGAGTTAGCCCTGTTACAAAGTCACCCTACTCCATGTAAACAAGGGCTATCTTAAAGTGCCTATGTCATCCTCAGGGACTTTACATATTGATACTAATTGGAACATTCTGAGAAGATTTGTAATATATCTTCTCAGGCGAAAATGTCATCTTCATGGATTTTTTTTGCCGTTAAAGTTGACGGAAGTGACGTCGAAAGAGGAATTTGTCTATATGAAAACCAATTTACAGATTCCTCTTTTGACGTCACTTCCGTCAAATTTAACGGCCAAAAAATCCATGAAGATGAAATTTTAGGAAAAGAAGATATATTACAAATCTTCTCAGAAGGTTCCAAATATCCTAAATATGTAAAATCCCCAACCATGATATAGGCACTTTAACTTTTCACTCGCTTCAAAGAGTAATGTATATATTCTACACTCGAAATTTTCCTTCACCAAAATTACCTAGTCTATCCAGTTTAATCGAGTGAAATACCAAATATTACTTGTAATATACCCAGTCCTACTCCCAGCAATGGCTTCCGTAGCTCAGTGGTCAGAGCACTGCACTAGCATCGCAGGGTCGCGGGTTCAATTCCTACACGCGTAAAAACGCACAACTTGTTCACGGTTGTCAACAGGCGTGAACAATGTTGTGCTGCTCGCCGTGAACAAGTTGTTCACGTATGGTTCGAACAACTTGTTCATGGATAAATCAACAGTCATGAACAAGTTGTTCCAACAGCACATTTTTATAGCCAACAACGTTCTTCGCACATGATACAGCATGACGAAATAACAACGATGAACAACAATGTTACAACAATGGTGAACATGGTTGATATATCAACATGTTCTTCGGTTGTTACAACATGCGTGAACAACGGTTGTTGTTTCATCAAGCTGTAATAACTTGTTGAAACAATGATGAACAATGTTGTTCTTTTATCAATGTTGTTCACATATGTCAACAAGTTGTTACAGCATTGTTCAGGCAACAATGCTGTCACAACTTGCGAGATTTTTACGCGTGTAGCCGGAAGACCTTGATGTTGCATTTTTCGCAACTGGTCCCAGTTTGGTCTTATAATGTATATATTCTACACTCGAAATTTTCCTTCACCAAAATTACACAAAGGAAAACTCCGCCCGCCTGCTATTTTTAATCTGTCGCTTTTTCTTTAGAAATACTTTCACAAGTCCGACTGATAATATTTTTTCTCCATGTACTCAGCGACTGGTGTCGAAAAGAGGAGTTGCTGCCTTAGTGCTGTAAGTTACTGCTTTAGTTTTCCAAGTTACTGCATAAAGGTTTACTAAGGGATTGTTTATATGGAGGAGAGGGCCAACCTCCTTGCCGAGATCCCGCATCTCAGCGTAATTCCTTGTAAAAATGCGTTTGCGTTAACATGACTGACAAAAGGGCGAGATCTCCGCGCTATTGACAAATACAAAATTTAAATCGTGTTTGCGAAAACAAGTTTCGGGCTTCGTGTAGCCTGTGAGCAGACGTTCTGGGAGTTTAGATAGCATTGGCAGTGGGGGGGGCGGGGCGGGGGGGGGGGGGGGGGGTGGCAAGAACCTCGATGTCCTAGGGGGTCCGGGGGCATGCTTCCCCTGAAAATTTTGGATTTCTAGGGTCTCTGAAACACTGTTTCCTGCATTTTGAGGCAAGTATTTAAGAGTAATCTGAAAGCCATAAATTACATAATTTTGTTGAAATCAAACCAGAACGTAGAATACGACGTCAGAATATCTTTAGATTTATTTATAAACAAGTCGTATAATATCGTAATTTAAGTGTAGCATATGCATGCCTGCAATATATATAACACATTACTAGTCTACTCACTTGGCCTAAAACAATGTAACCCCCCCTACAAGTTTTTGCGCGTGTAGGTTTCAACCATTTTGCAAACTGAGTGAATTTGATTTAACCAATCAAAAGGCTCAAAACACCCCACATGACTATTAGTTTCCTATCCAGTCCTTTTACAATCCATGGTAAAACCCCATTCGATTGATACACCAACGATATTGTTTTTCTCGAAGATACAGTAATTTTGTTGTTCATGGTAAAACCCCATTCGATTGATACACCAACAATATTGTTTTTCTCGAAGATACAGTAATTTTGTTGTTCATGGTAAAACCCCATTCGATTGATACACCAACGATATTGTTTTTCTCGAAGATACAGTAATTTTGTTGTTTTTTCCTTTTAGGAACAGAAAATTTGTCAACAAAGCTGCAGAAGGTGAAAATTTTAAGGAGAATGTCGATCAGTGATGTAATAAATGGCACGAAGCTTCTTTTTTTTTACTCCAGACAGGGATAGCCCCACTGCAGTCAATTCCATTTTTAACTTGGGCATATGTCAACGAATATTTATAGCTTGTAAAATACATGTAGTTTTATCGACGCAAATGAAATAGCTGGCTCCGTACTGGATTCTATATGAACTATATACTAGATTAATACTATTAAAGAACTATCCTCAGAATATGAGAACATTTTTCATGATTTCTTTATTTCTCGTTGCCCGTATGCTCAATAAAAATTAAGTTCGTCTAATTTGAAAGAACTCGTCAAATGGTATAAGAAGACCTTTTACAATTTTTCCGTATCTGTTTTGGTTTTGGAAATATTTCGACCAAAGACAGCGTGCTGTCCGCCATCTTGTTGTAATATTGTGTCTAATTAACTAGGAAATTGGTGACGTCACAAGCATGGAAATAGCGTAACAAAATCGAGTTTCTAGCTCATTATGTCATAAGGTTGGCAAGATAAAAATGGTTATGTCACATGCATATCGAAAATAATTCCAAGATGGCGGACGGCAGGCTGTCTTTGGTCCAAATATTTCCAAAACCAAAACAGATACGGAAAAATTGTAAAAGGTCTTCTTATACCATTTGACGAGTTCTTTCAAAGAGACAAACTTAATTTTTATTGCCAATACTCTTTAAAGCTCCATAAAGCAGGCATCGTATATCCCTCATCCCTGGATGGAACTAGTTTGTAGAATTAACTGGGGAAACTATGGTGTTGATTTTACGGGAGGAAAACTGGAGAACTCAGCGAAAAACCCTCGAGGCACAGGAGAGAACCAACAACTCTACTCACATGAAGCTAATGTGGTCACCCAAATATTAACCCTATTATACCACTTCAGTGGTAAGAGCATAGTCAATCGAGATATGGTCTGGAAACTCGGCAAACTTCAAAGCGCCTATAATTGTCTGAGCTGTGATTTTATGTTGAACCGTACCTTACACCGTGCACATCTTTTGTTTTAGGTTTATTTAAATAGCACGGTTGAGTGATTGAACTGAAACGTTGCTATTGGATAATTCGTTCATTATACTAAAATACAATGTGTTCAGTGACCGTGCACCATGTACAAAAATGCATAAAGGCGAACAAAAAGATAGACCAAAGACTTTAGCTGAGTTTCCAGACCATATCTCGATTGACTATGGTAAGAGGCAGCGCGTTAATAGCTTGTGTCAGCCATGCCTCCCCGGGCACTTCATTAAGGAGATATGGCTTGGTAGTCAGTTTTAGACATTTTGTTTACAAGGGGGGTCGCATTCAGATCCTTACAGGCCATTCCATTTTGTACACGATGAACAATTCATTAATTTAATATTTTTTATTCATTACAACGTAGCTAGTGGATTAATTGTCGGAGTCAACGCCGTGGAGTCCACAGAAACATTCAGAATTTGCGACAGGCAAATGATTATCAAAAGCCATAATTTAACGTTGATTCCTCATTACTCATGAGCATAAATTAAATTAGTTCCCAGGGAACACACGCACACTGTCAACACACCTGCAGGGCGTCATGGGGCGCCCGCGGAATGACTGTCTCAGATTGATACGAACTAAACGACATCTCAAAAGAGTCAGCGGAGTTCGCCATTAATCTCTCTTGGTCAACTCCCTTGCGACTCTTCCACATGTCCGTAACGTCAATCACGTGATACGCCTCGTTCTCAGACGCGCACGCGTTCCCAGTCCCTTGCTCCGCCTCCTGTCCTACGCCCGAGGTCGCGTCGAGCAACCGCTGATCAGAAGACTCGAGGGATAAATTCAATGCCAAGCCATGAAGAGCGCCAAAATTTTCACATATGCTAGCGTCAGGTTCATATGTTTGACACGTGCTTCGCATCCGGGACTTCTTTCGTCGGGTCAACAAGTGGCGTCGTTTCTTCTTGCGTGGTAACCTCGCGCGTTTCTCGTTTGAGTTCGTGCTTTCTACAGCAATGGTTTCTGCGTTGCGCACCACGTTGCCATAGAAACTTGAAACCGACATTCCATTAGTATTGTTCATAGTACTAGTTTCTTTGCCTTCCATTTCCTCTTCTATCTCAAATCCTTCTAGTTCGGAGTCAAAGCCAGAAGCCAGGTTGTCGTCAAGGATATCTGAAACACACAAGACGGTCATGAGACAACAACGAAACAGTCTCGTCCCCAGAGCCTCTCCTATACTGGTGCGCAAAAAAGACTGGGATTGGAACGAGGTTGACTTGATCGTTTCTTAAACATATAAATTCTACCTGAAAGTAAACTAGCTCACCTGTTATGCTCCGAGTATCTCTTTTCAATCTCTTACTCGTATCTCGAAAACTGTATTTCTTCTCCTTGGAATCTTTATTATCTTCGGAACTAAACGCACCCTGGCCACGCCTTTCACACGTGACGCATTCACATTTGGAATTTTTATCCCCGAAGAAACTGTCACCATAGTAACATGTTATCTCGTCACCTTCGTCGATGTCACAAAGCACTTTGACGCAGGCGGTAGACACACCAGTCGAGACAAACTAGACGAAGAAGGAATGGTCAAGCTGTAAGTACTAATGAAAATCACTAAACTGTGGAATGGAATGAAAATTCAGACCTGTCCTCAGCGCCGGATTTAGGACTGTGGAGGCCTCGGGGCGGTCACTGACCAGCACAATATATCAATTTTATTTCTGAATGTATGCTAAGTTACATAGTCATATCTTTTTGAATAAGATGTAGGTAATTGGACTGACATGACTGGGGTTATATAATGTACCGGTAGATGAATAAAATTTGCAAAGAATGCGGTATATGGCCTTAGGCCAAAAAGCGCATCTTGCTGTATTTTTTGTTAACTTGCGAAGGCAACGACGGGCGAAGGCAACGACGGTTGAAGGCGCAGTGTAAATTTGATACGGGAGTAAGTTAAACAATTATAAGAAAGGATTAAAGATACGTAAGTAATATTCAGTATATATAGTACATGGGACACAACCCTCTATATATCATCTATATCATCCATATATCTTTTGTCTTGTTTTTGACTCATATTTTGGGCTCTCAAGATTTTTTTCATTTCAACACCTATTTTTTCAACTTTCAAGACATTTTTGTGGAGGCCCCCCCCTTAAACATTATTTTGTGGGGGCTCCTGGGTGACCGCCCAGTCCATCCTGTCCTAAATCTGGCACTGCCTGTCCTACTGTGGACTAAGGGAAAATGTTTTCATGCAAGTCTGACTTCTGGTGTGTCTAGTACTCTGTTTGCATAACTCTATTTTAAAAACAACAACATATTTAACTAACCTTGCAATTTGGTCGGCAATCTAATACAAAGAAGAAAAAAAATCAATAACATAAAATAGATAGCACAAGATTTTCAGTAAGATTTAACTACAGTACTGCAAAACGAAAATCAAAATATTTTTTTTATTTGAGTTTTTTTTGGGGGGTGGTGATAAATTTCTTAGATTTTTTAAGATTGGGGGGATTTCTGAATTTTTAAAGGTGCATGAGATTTTTGGGAATGATGCACCCACCTACTTGAACATGGGCTAATTTATCCATTGCTGACAACTTAATGTTCTTACCATGATTGATGTAGGCTGCAGGTCCTAACCACAACTGCGAACAATTTTTTCTCGTGGAGAACATTATACTGAAATCATTTTCACCTGGACGTAACATCTTCTCTTCTTCCTCGTACGTCATCTCGGCAATACAACCACACAGAAATGGAATTTTGTCACCTTTACACCTATATAAACATAGATTTAAAATAGTGTACATGTATTATAAAAACAGATTTTACTCAATAATGCTTAAAAAATCTGGAAACCCAAACTTCTAAAAATTTCTAAAAAACCCCTTCAAAAATCCTAAAAACTGTGTAGAAATCCCCATATAAAATCTATATACAAAAATTTAAATTAATAAAATTTCTGGAAAATGCCTCGTGGAAACATGGCAAGGCAGGGCCGGTACCGCTAGTAAGTAACTTACCAGGCTCTTTTTGAAATTATTTTTGCACCCATTTGTTCAGTAGAATAGCGTGTACATGGAACAACATTCACTCCAGACTCAGGGGAAAATAAGCCAAGATATTTCATAATCTAAACAAACAAGAAGACTGCTTTGTCTTGCAAAGTTCTTGCACATCCATGTGTTATTATTCTCGAAATATAGTAATTTTTAAGTACTAACTGCTGAAATTATTGAACATAGTTTTTGAAACTTTAGAAAAATACCTTCAATAATTTCAGCAGTACTCAAACCTTGCTATATTTTGATTATTACACTGTTTGTATGGCCATCATTGAAAGTATGATTAATGTGCATTGTATAACTTTTATTAGAGTACAGAAAAATATGTTATATATTTTTAGAATGCATGTGTCAAGATCTGCTCAAATATGATATCAAATTCTAATTTTACCCAATGATTTAAAAAATATATTAATTTTTCATCATTTTCAATCTTGTAACAAATGAAGTGAATCTTAGTTCAACTTATTATACAACTGCATTAAAAACAGTCCAAATAATGCTAAAAATGAGTGCAAATATACAGCGATATTTGGATACTATGAAAGTGTTATAACAGCAAAATAGTTAGATATTTTGTTGCCATTTCACTTCATGATTTCACTACACAGGCTTTCTGGCACTAGGTGTTGGTAAAAAAGTAGGACAAAAGTAGGACTAAACTTTTCGAAAAAGTAGGAAGAAAGTAGGAAAATGTACAAAAAAGTAGGAATTTTTCGTGATTAATTTCGAATGACAATACCACAAAAATACAATTTAACCCCATTTTTACTAAAATGAAATATACAAAAGTGGCCTCCTCTTCCCCTACAGCCAACCGAGTTTTACTTCTGAGTTTTACTTCCTCTTGGCAGTATCAAGTCAAAACATAATGATTCCACAAACAGTTTTCAAATAAAAACTAGGATTTTAAATGAAAAAGTAGGAAAAAGTAGGAAAACCGAGCAATTTTCCATAAAAAGTAGGAAAAGTAACAGAGTGCAGAAAAAGTAGGAAAAGTAGGATCGCCAGAAAGCCTGCTACAGCTTCACAGTGTGGCATGCTTTCACAGTTAATGTATTTTTTAAACCAATAACAAAATTAGAATTGGATATCATATTTGATCCACATTAACCATATATTTTAAATGATGGCCACTTTTTTTTGTCCACCCCCTGTATATATATATTGATTATATATATATATACTGATTGACTGAAGGTAGTAATTAGATATGGGAAAACACCCTCCCCTCAGGGGATTTTCTGTCACATGATCAATTTCGAAATAGTATCCGTTGCAAAATTTCCAAAAATCCAGAAGCCATAAAAATGATGAAACAGCATAACTTACATGATCCTTAAATGCTTGGATCTGTAATCGAGACTTGTTCAAGAAATAATGTCGACTCCACTGACCCGAGTTGTTCACAATCTCGCTATAAGCTTCCTCCAAATCCCCATCTTCCCCGAGTTGTTTCAACACACTTCTGATAAAACCTTGATCTGACTTTATAGGTCTGTAACGTGGATTCATTTTGTGTGTAAGAAAGCCGAGGAGAATGTCCACAGTTAGATTAATACACATATCGTCATGTTCAGCCAACTGTCTGGCCGGCGAAATTCCTGGTTTCGGACACTCGGTTTTTATGACAACCATTTCTGGTTTAGCTTTGCTTGAAGCTGGAATAAGTATTGGTTTATCTTTTAAGTATATAAATGACGTTTTTGTTGTATTTCTTGTAGTGGTTTGCTGCCTAATTTACGGCTGATCATCCTTCTTCGTTTCGGAAAATTATGAACGAACTTCCTCTTTGTCTTTTCAAACTGAAAAACATCACGTGATCACACACCACAGTCCCAGACTTCTCTCCACCATCAAAATAACGCGTTCTGCGCACTGACAGTGTTCTGCGTTGATATAAAATTTATTTTAATCCATAACATCACACTAAGGCCGCAAGAATCGTTTACAGTTTCATTTACACATATATCTGAATTCGTAATACTGTATTCGTTAGCCTGATGTTATGAATTGAAATAAGTTTTATCCCGATGGATAACGCGTGATTTTCATGTGCAGTCGATATTCTTATTAATTATTCATGCCAAGATGGCTCCAATAATTTATGCGCATTTAAATTAGCCTTTCGAACTTCGTTCTTTTGTTTGTAATTGAAAAGAACTTTTACGCAAGATCGAGGCTGGAAAATTTAATTTAATGAAAATTTCAATGTTGTGGAAAATTGTCCTCTACAGAAAAAGGAGGTATGATTTCGAGCGATGTGAACTAGTCGCTTTCTGGTTGGTCATGTGACGTCATCTTCTCGCACATGTGCTTTACTGAATCTTGATAATGCCAGACGTCGCCATTGAGAAAAGAAGAAAGTTTTGCTGATCACGATGCCAGTTGCTTCATTGAAATCTTCCTCGCAAGTTGCTCATCAGGACAGCCTGGATACGACCAAGGCCCTTATTGGCATGATCGATAAGAAAGTGCGAAATCTAGAGAAGAGAAAGGTGTGTTTAGCCGACCAACACCCGTTGCATTCGGCGAGTCAGAATTTCCTCATTATCTTTCGTATTAAAGTCTTAATAACGCCACCGATCTTGTCTGATTTCGACTATCTGTTTCTATTTAGGGTAAATTGGACTCCTATAAGCAACTTGCTGCCGATGGGAAAGAGCTAAACGAGGACCAACAGGTTTGTATTTCAGTTTTAATATAAAAACCCTTTTCTCACCAATTCCGAAGGTCGTCCATTATGTACCTGTTCTTCTGTAGTATGTGATGAAGTATGTTAGCAGATATTATGGCCCTTGTTTGCTATACAGTTAGGTTTCTTCATTGTTTCTTGTTATACTTAAAGAGGCCTTGATATAGCTGTGCTAATAAATAAACGTTTTAGAGTCTACGTTTGCGAGGTGAATGAGGAAGTACTTTATATTTATAGTACTGTAATATTTCTATTAAATACTATTTTCTTGCGTTAGTTTTTTGCAACTTTTCACTATTGATGCTTTTTAAATAACCACGATTTTCAAATGTTGAAGACCAATTGTACTCCAGTTTGTAATACGTTATAAGTGAGTTAGTTGTTTAAAATCGTTTAATATTCGCTTTCGTTTTCGTTTAAAAGGCTGCCGTTGAGAATCTGACATCAGTTGAGTTGAACCTGGAGTTTGCAAAAGACTTACAGAAGCAGTTTAATCAGTTTTTTGCCGAGGTAAGGGTTAGTGTACGGATTGGGACATAATAATTACGTGAAATGGTTGAAATAGTTCAGAATATGAGAGAATATCAGATAACTGTGAAGAGAGCCTGCTGTTATTACATAAATAAAGATCTTGTTTCATTGTTCAGAACAGCCAACTAATGTAACTGGTTGATTTTGAAATAATTATTTAAATAATGTT
The DNA here is from genome assembly GCA_035771165.1 of Paragorgia papillata. Classification (NCBI taxonomy): domain Eukaryota; kingdom Metazoa; phylum Cnidaria; class Anthozoa; order Scleralcyonacea; family Coralliidae; genus Paragorgia; species Paragorgia papillata. The sequence goes on along the minus strand of JAWNZC010000121.1, from coordinate 188,230 downwards.
TCAGATAGGTGTGTAATACTTTTGTGTTAAATGGCTTACGAGTCATAAAATAAGTAGGTGCATATTATCCTTTAATTAGATTGTCCAGAATTTGCATTGTATATAATATTTACATACATGTATTTATTATAATACATGCGAGTGTTTTATTAGAAAATATGCAGTGTTGTATTTTCCATATCCTCACTAGTGAAGATATCGATGATGTCATTAAGAATTTTACCTTTTTTGCATTGAATCTATGTACTTGGCTTGAAGATATGAATTTTACCTTCTTGTGGTAAAAACAATATTTTACTCATTCGCTACACTCATTTGTAAAATATTGTTTTCACCACTTGAAGATAAAATCCACACACAACCGTGCACATATCCTCTAATATCCTCTATGTATAAAATTACCAGATTTGCTTAATGGGTCATCCAGGAAAGATCCATACCCCCCCAGAGGAAATGTCAAATGGGTCCCCCCCTCTTAGGACATCTAGAGTCAAGTGAACACCCCCCTCTCCCCAGACAGTGAAAGCTAATTACACCCTCCCCCCTCGGACATAATTTTTGTCAGTGGTTTTTAATTAGTTTGCACAGTTTTATCCTGCGAATACAGCCGCCTCACATCAGGCGATCATGGCAAAATGGACCTCCGTGAGTCGAGAGTAAACAATCATTCCATACAGATGACGTAGAGTTTGTCCTGAATCAGGATGAAGCCACTGATTGGCTTAGAAACTTAGAAAGGCTTAGACTACACTCACACCAAAATCAACGTCAATGCTCAGTTTCTGTCTCAAATTCCAACATGAAAGCTTAGTTATTGCCAAACAAAGGAAAACGGATAGCTATTCTTCTCACTACGAGTTCGATTTGCGATAAATTGCAAGATTTCCTATCAAAATCGAATGATTTCCCAGTCATCAAGCGGGACTTCCTGTCCAGACAGTTGAATAGTTATTCTCACGGTTGAGTGAAGTTTGAAACGTAGGTTGCTATTAAAAGGTTACGACTATTTAAAGATTCAACAGGAAGTCCCGCTTGATGACTGGAAAATGGCTTGTTGATATTTCTATTTTCTGTTGATATTTTAGACAACTTATATAGTTTTGTATTTGTTATTTATCTATGACTTGTTGAATCTTATTATTAAAAGTTATGTTTCGGTCTGTCGGTGTTGAAAGGTTTGGACAAACTTTATTTCCAACTACTCCCTCTCCCCTCGGACATCTAAACAAAAGCTATTTTGCGACATGGCAAGTTTGTAGCAAATTAGGGATGGTTGGGATACCAAAATACTTTACATGTAAGATACCAGTATTGGTATACAAACAAAAAGGACTGGAGCTAGGATGTCTGAGGGTTCTCTTTTTGATAGTAAAATGTCTGGTGTTAGACAGAGTAAAACAATAAAGGGGACATTTTTGGTTGGCTGAGGCAGGAGTGGGTTAATATAAGTAAATATACAGTATAAGGTTTGACTGTATTTTGTTGTCATGCTGTTTCTTAGTGACATTTTATCTATTGGTAATGCTTCTTGTCACTACTTCTTATATAGTCATTTGCAACTAACATTTCACCCAAATCTTCAGAAGTTCATTTGGAAGTTTGTTCAGAAGTTCAAAGTTCATTTTGAATTACACATTTGATTGGCTGCTAGGAACCAAGTAACCAATCAAATGCATAGTTCAAAATGAACTTGCCAACTTCTGAATGAACTTCCAAAGATTTGGGTGAAAAGTGAGTTGCAAATGACTGTAAAGGTATTGTTGTACATAAATGTTTTGTGCTATATTTAGCATGCAAAGCTGCAGAAAAAGCAAGCTAAAAAGGATGAAGCTCTTCGTTTGGCAACCCAGCGAGATGTCGAGTTATCGATGATCCGGAATGTTTTGGAATTGCAAAATTTGTTGAATCAGTTGTCTGATGAGACTCGGGATGACTTTCTCAATGGTACCAATGGAGCAGTGGTAAGTTCTGTACAAGGTGACAATGTCATGGAGATACTGGTTCTGTATCTTAGTTAGGGGGTTAGTACAGTGGAGCCTCGCTATAACGCAGTAGTTGGGGTCCTTAGTGGTGACCGCGTTATAAATGAAGAGTGTTATTGCGAGGTACGCCCAAATATCTCATTCCCAGTTAACTCTACCCACACAGTTCTGCCACAATATTGTGGGCCGAGTACTGGGAGTGAGATTGAGTACTGCCAGAAGCACTTTCTGTTTGATTCTAACAATCCAAATCGTGACTGAAGAAGCTTGAAGTCCACTCAAGACTTTTTTGACTCAAGACAAAATGGAATTGAAATTTAAGATTTTTGAACATGGTTTTCATTTCTCACAATGATTGTACTGCCATGTTGTCGTTTTATCTTGTAATGATCGTGATTATTCAGGATGATCGGTGATCGTCAGCCGACAAGATCAAACTGTCTCCATTGAACATAATAGAAACTTCAGTGTCATATTATTACACATCAATTCTGTCACTATTTTGTGGAATTTAGTTGTCTGTGGTGAACTTTTGTACTGTAGGTAAACATCAGTATAAGTCGTAAAATGACAAACCAAGAAAAGTAAAATTTTGGGGTCCAAGGTTATACCGAGTTGTGCCTTATAACGATGTGCGCTATAGCAAGGCTCCACTGTTTACTGCTAACAAAACCTAAAGTACTGTATTACCGTATTTTCTGGGCGATAACCCGCACGGCGTATAACCCGCACAGCAACAAAAATGTCACTTTTGGAAAAATAAATCAGCGTATTACCCGCACCATCGTATAACCCGCAGCTGCTAATAATAGGTTTGGGCAAGGGAGCACGCCAGACTGACTTGTATTTCTTCTTTGTTCGGCGTTCCTTCATTTATATTCAGCCATTTTGAATAATGCGGTATATATCATTAGCGTATCGCAGGCGCGGGCTACGGGGCCCCGTGCCTGCGATACGCTTATGAATATACCGCATTATTCAAAATGGCTGAATATAAATGAAGGAACGCCGAACAAAGAAGAAGAAATACAGGTCAGTCTGACTTGCTCCCTTGGTTTAGGACCACAAAATTATAAAAAAGTACAGTACCAGTAGTTGAAGGATGAAAGTAGAATCCTTGGTCTCAGTCTTCATCTTAAGAATTCAACAGATTACCCGCACCACCCTATTACCCGCACTAATTATGTTTCCTAGCAAAATTAACAGATAACCCGCGGGTTATCGCCCAGAAAATACGGTAATAGCCAACATTTATTTCATGATTTTAGGCATTAGGTGACGATGTCTTAAAACAGATTGATGAACTGTATAAACTGATAACACCAGATGAAGAGAATGATGAACCAGTGGCACAGCAGATTGTGACAGCCAGTCAACATTTAGCAGACTTCTTCAATGCTTCATCCAAAGAGGTTCTGGGAACAACTTGTATCCTTTGACATACTACAGTACTGCACTATATTATGGCCAGAAATGGAGAATTTAGCTATTACAATGTATTATGTGTTTTTCAGGCCTTGCCCGGAGACGTGCTCGATCGAGCGCACGTGTAGCATGCACATCAAAATGTATGTTGCACCATTCATTGTGCACATACTGTATTTTAATTTGGCATTTCTTCAAATATTGAGTTCTTAAATACTATATATATATCTATATATATATATATATATATATATATATATATATATAGTAAGGTTTGATACGCTGCTGAAACAGAGAATGTCTAATGTTTCAAGCGAAGGCCCTTAAAGCTTTTGTTCGAAACGTTAGACTCGTACGTTCTCTGTTTTGGCAGTATATCAAACCTTACTTTATTTCGATTGTTGTTTCAACACTGCCTACGCAGCACACTACTTTTAATTCACTGTTTGTATTATATATTCATTTCTTTAGACGTTCAAATGAATGCTTGCTTGCATTTCAATCATGTACACTGTATCTAAAATAGGGAATTTTCTAGGTCAATCCTAGAAATTGCACAGTGTATATCTTTAGTTTCTGGAAATCCACATGCCCTGTGGCTTTTTCGTGTTTGTTTGTTTTTTTCTTGACTTCTTCGTAGACAAGAATCTTTCTGAGGCCATTAACAGCATCAATGCTTCGGGGTATTTTGATAAAAAGGATGCCTCGAAAGATTCTGATGAGCCGGCTGAGCAAGAAGAGGAAGCTGAGGAAGGAGGAGGAGAAGAAGAAGATGAAGTTGCTGAAGCTGAACCAGCTGACAGTCCTGTGGAGGATGTGGTTGAGGCAACTGCTGCTGAAGTTGAAAATACCGAGGTATCCATGACTTTCTGCTTCTGTATGATTGTAGGAAAAGCTTGTAAAGTCCAAAGCACCATGTACATTGTTGCAAAAATATCTCGTGCACTGCCACTTAAGTTGGATAAAACTCTCCTCCTATCCCTGTGCGGCTCGATAGCTCAACAAGAGCGGCAGACCGGTATCCTGAAGGTGCGAGTTCAAATCCCACTCGAGTCAGCCGAAATTTTTCGGTTGACTTTAGCAGTGTAAGAAACCATGAAAAATTTTACGATGCACATGTCTTGAGCAGTGTTCCGTTGACAAGATTTTCCATAGGCAGCACTTCAAATTAGGACTGAGGAATACGGTTCTAAAATGCACTACCCTGTTTGTCGTCAAAAACCGTCGCGTTAAAAATGTTGCGTCAAAAAACGACGCTTTCTATCAACTCTGCTCAAACTAACAAATAAACAAACATTAAGATATATAGTAAACAGGGTTCTGCCCACGGTGGGCGGTGCTGGGCGGCGGTGCCCGGCACTCAGCATTGCCGCCCGGCACTCACGCCAAAACGGACCCTTCCGCCCAGCACTTAAAATATTAGAGATGTGCCGATTAATCGGAAAATAAAGCTTTTCGCATACCATAAGTCCGTAGCTGTATCAGCCCAAACACAATAGTCCTTATTTCACAATGATTACAGAGCGTTTCACATAACTCTTGACGGAAGAGTTCCGCAGTCAGACGTTTGCCACAAAGTTTACGAACTCTGCAAATTCGTTACGTATAGCAGCCGATCAAACAGCGAGCATCAAAACAAAGTTGCAATGTTTAGTCTCTAGTCTGTCAAAAGATTTGTGAAACGCTTTTCAAAGTTTAAATTTTAAAACCAACACGAGAAAATGGCAAAGGATCTTTACCAGTTGAGGTAGTCACGACCGAGAACATCTCAACCCAGGGAAAGAGCTGCAGCACTGAACCTCATCAAGACCTATGGTCTTGTTTCGACGAGATTCTTGGGTCAAGCGACAGCACCAACGCCAGCCACAACCTTGAAAAATAGATCGACGCCTTTCTCGCCCTTCCGCTACAGCCATTGCAAGCATGCCCTTATGTTTGGTGGCAAGCAAAGAAACTTGTTTATCCCAACTTGTTTAAAGTTGTGTTGAAGTATCTGAGCCTCCCAATTCAAGTGTTCATTCAGAGCGTGTGTTTAGCGAGGCAGGAAACATTTCCACGGACAAACGAAACAGGCTAGCACCATATAAAGCGGATAATATTTTGTTTTTACATCACAGTTTGCCAAATACTAATAGCGTAGCGCATACCGATTTATAAAACTGAAAGTCGGACAAACAAAACGAAATTGATTCTCAAAACACGCAAAACTAATCATCACGAAACATTTCTGTTATATTTCACAAATCTTGTTGCAATTTAGCAATCCCTACAACATTGCGAAACTGCGCAGGGACTGGTAACCAACAATGTAGCACTAATCGGCATATGCCGATTAATCGGCCGATTATTTGTACTAATCGGCCACCAAATAATCGGCTTCAGTAATCGGCAATTTTCGTAGTCGGCTCATCTCTAGTATACAAAAAGAAAACCCCATGTGTTGTATTTTTTATATATCTTTTAATTAATATACATCATTTTGTATTTATTTGTCCTTGGTGAATATTTTTTATATTGAAACAATATTATTTGGTGAAATTCAGCACCACAACGCACACAATATTAGCTACCAGACTTGTGATTCGGTGAAATACGATATTCCTTCAAAGCCAGATTGGATTGTCTGATACTTGGGTAAGGAGCTAATCACTTTGCACTTTGTTTATTAATGCCTGTGAGATGATACACCGGCATTGGTAGTCGTAGAACATATGCAGGAAACCTTGACCTAGATTTACGTAGAGAGTTCGTCATGCTGCATATTCTAGCATGCCCTAGCATGTATATAAATATATAATAAATAAGTACTTAATACTTAATAGGAATATTTAGTCTGACAAAGTTGTGAGACACATGATGTAAAGGATTATGAATTTCACTTGCTCACATTTAGAAAATATCATTTTCAGATTACTAATTTTCACATATTCTCGGGGGGGGGGGGGGGGGGTGAGCCCCCGGGCCTGTAGGTACCCGGCACTCACATGCTCCTGGGCAGAACCCTGAGTAAACTTAAAAAACTCATTAATAATTCATGAGGAAAACACAAAAGAAATCAATACCGTAGCAGAGGTTGTAAATCGGATACAGAATCGTCCTGATTTACATAAACTTTAGCTTCGATTTTCTCGGCTAAAATAGAGTATATCGCTAAAATAGTTGGTGAACTTGATTACTTAGATGCATTTGTATTTTAAGAAAGATACAGCATTCGCAGCCGATCTGTATCTGATTTACTACGGCTCGCCTTGTAAATCAGATACAGATCGGCTGCTCATGCTGTATCTATTACATAAACTGCGCCTGCTTGAGACTTGACAGGCCACCACAATGCATGATTAGATTTTCTATTTTAAAACTTTTGTTTATACTGAGTACCGTACTGTATATTAATCATGTGACTGCGTGTATCTATGGCACTGATCTGCCAACAAGACTTTGTTTGTCTGCACCAATGTAATCAGCTGTAACGTTGTGACTCTTATTTGAAAGGTTATTTTTTGCTTTATTCATAGTCAAGTTAACCAAGATATGGTTTGGAAACTCGGCAAACTTCAAAGCGTCCTTAATGAACTGTGATTTTATGTTGAAACGTTCTTCGCAGTACACAAACCATTGTTTTTCGCTTATTAATATTTAAATAACACAGTTGAGTGATTGGGAATAAACGCTGCAATTTGATGATTTCAACCGCTGACACAAATCCACGTGTTTTCAGTACAAAATAGCATGGGTGACTAATTGTTAAATATAGACAAAGAAAACGGTAGATTTTGCTGCTGTTTGCTCGCCAATTTAGAGTACTTTCGTTTTCCAGAATGCTCAGAATCACGTTTTCAGAAGACGTGATTTCAAACATTTTCTGGATGGGGGCATGCCCCAAGACCCCCCTAGTAGTGCGGGCACTTTTGGACGGGTAGATTTACATTGTTTTCACAAGTTTCCGTAAATGTGAACAAAAAAGATAGAACAAAGATTTCTGCCGAGTTTCTAGCCCATATATGTTGATTGACTATGTTTTATTAAAGTCTGTGGTTACAGCCAGTGATTAGAACAACTGTTATCAACCTGAATATTTACTGCATGTTGATACCAGGACGGTATATGAGGCTGTCACGATGTGCGCATGACTAAATAAAATGGCGTCAACTTGAGAGCGACACTGGTGCATAGTGGGTATACTCGTATCTTTGACTGGGGTCTCTATTTATCATCTTTCAGCCTGACGTCGAAAATGGCGAGACTACAACCACCGAAGATCCACCCAAGACTGAAACAACCCAAGATGAACTGACCGCTAATGAACATGGACTCAATTTTTTGGGTGAATCGGAAGTGAGCAGTCGATCTCAGATCCACGCTGATGCTCCGCCATTTTATCCCTCGTCTACTCACTCTACTCAGCCTCAAGCATCATTTGATAAGGACTTTTCTCCAACTGAGGAAAGCGGAGGATGGGATGATCCAAGTACGTTGTGTACACACTTAATATTAAAACTAAAGAGTGCTGTGTAGGCAGTGTTTTGGATAGAGCAAAATGAAAAGATGATAAACTGCTGAGAATAGTTTTGATAACGAAATACTGACGTTTCAAGCAGAGTTCTTCATCAGAGTAAAAACTAGAGTGCTGTGTAGGCAGTGTTTTGGATAGAGCAAAATGAAAAGATGGTAAACTGCTGAGAATAGTTTTGATAACGAAATACTGACGTTTCAAGCAGAGTTCTTTGTCAGAGTAAAAACTAGAGTGCTGTGTAGGCAGTGTTTTGGATAGAGCAAAATGAAAAGATGGTAAACTGCTGAGAATAGTTTTGATAACGAAATACTGACGTTTCAAGCAGAGTTCTTCATCAGAGTAAAAACTAGAGTGCTGTGTAGGCAGTGTTTTGGATAGAGCAAAATGAAAAGATGGTAAACTGCTGAGAATAGTTTTGATAACGAAATACTGACGTTTCAAGCAGAGTTCTTCATCAGAGTAAAAACTAGAGTGCTGTGTTAGGCTTCAAAGTGTTAAAGAGATAGGTTTTAACACTTTGAAGCCTGGACCTCTCCCTGTGCTGAATAAAATCGTCTGGCGTTAGCCAGAATAAAATACTAAAGACTCGTTGTCAGGCCTCAAAGTGTTAAAGAGATAGGTTTTAACACTTTGAGGCCTGGACCTCTCCCTGTGCTGAATAAAATCGTCTGGCGTTAGCCAGTCGTTGTCAGGCTTCAAAGTTTTAAGGGTGGTGTCCATCGCTGTAAAACTGTAGCGCTGCTTAATTTGTTGTGTTTAGGCTACGACTCCACTGAACCATACCGTGCACCAGAAGACACCAATCAACGAGGAGACCGTGATGGATATCGTGGTGGAAGGGGTCGTGGGGGATACCGAGGACGCGGTGGTGGTGGTGGAGGTGGAGGAGGTGGGCGCGGGAACGGCCGGGGTAACTTTGGAGGAGGTTTTGGACGTGGTGGACAAAATCAAGTAACTATATCAATTTATGATTACCTTTCGTATACAAGCTCATTGTTTGTTTACACTCTTTACGTTTCTCTCTGACGAAGGGGGATTGGCAACACACATTAAGTTTGTCTAATTTGAAAGAACTCATAAAATTGTAATAGAAGATCCTTTACAACTTTTTCGTATCTTTCTGCGTTTTCAAGATATTTCAATTTGTTTGATATGTAAATGAGATGGTCTCTGATGTCAGGAATGGGGTAAAATATTTTCATACAGAGCAAAATCACTTATATATCTAACATGAAATGTTCAGGCGTCGCAAGGAGTTTTTTTGTGCACAGTTTCAAATGATTTCGCTGAACAAACTTGGAGATATAACTGGTTTTGCTACATGTGAAAATATTTTACCCCACACTCAGAGACCATCTCATTTACATATCAAACAAATTGAAATATCTTGAAAACGAAGAGAGATACGAAAAAGTTGTAAAGGATGTTCTATTACAATTTTATGAGCTCTTTCAAATTAGACAAACTTAATTTTTAGTGCTATTGCCCTTTAATATAGTCGGTGAGGCTTTATACTTATGTTAAAATTGTATGCCTACTGACTTTTTGTGTTTCAATGTGTAGCGTGGCGGCGGTGGTGGTGGATTCCGTGGTAATCGAGGTGGTCGAGGGAACTTCCGTGGTAACAACAGGGGACAGCGTGGTGGTCGTGGTGGTTACCAGCCTCGTGACTAAACTCTGAGCGATGACGTGTAAAGATTGACGAAGTAGTTTTATTCCTAAAACACTAGGAAGATTTTAATGAAGCCTCTGGACATTGTGTATCAATAGTGGGACGTTTGAATTTTGACTGACCAAGCATAACCTTGTAAGAAACAAGTGAATATACCGTTTCTCAATTCTGATTGGCTCTTCTCCACCGTTCTGAATCCTGATTGGCTCTTGTCCATAATCCTGAATGCTGATTGGCTCTTGTGCTCGTCGACTGTAGTCGCTACCGGATCGTTGGTGGATTTGTCAGGTGTTTTTTTTACGACGGTCCGATTTGCCGTGCCCCGGCGAGTAATGAAAGGGCGTTTTAAGTTGTGTACGTAATTTTAAGCAAATTTAGTTTGCTGTTTTTCTTTTCTGATTCTCCCGACATTGTTTTTGTGTACGTATAAGGGGGAGTCGCTATAATCGTGTAATTAAATATATATTGTAAGTTTACCCCCTTTTCAAATTCGTTTAATGTGTAAATTATCTATAAAATCGTGGAAGTTTGTCCCGAGATTGTGATTATAGCACTGGTCTTTCCCTGCTTTGTGTATCGTCACTGATGAACAAATAAATGATTTGCGATGTATGAAAAATAGTTTTGTACATTGTACCGGCTTTTGTTTGTGTGAAATAAGTTAAATAACGATAATGAAGGTATTAAACTCGTCTCGGGAGCCGTTAGGTCCTGAGTGATGTATGTAATATATCATACACGAGGAGGAGTGTTTCATCAGGATATCCAAACACCGAGACGTTTGTTGAAAACCGAGGCGAAGCCGAGGTTTTTGAACAAACTTCGAGGTGTTTGGATATCCTGATGAAACACTCCTCCGAGTGTGTGATATAGCATCTCAAACAAATCAGTATTTTAAGAGAAAATCAAGATGAAAGTTTGCTTAATTTATGTAATTTCTTCCTCCGATATCCAAACCACCGACACGGTACTGATTTCCTTTGTGTTTTCTTCATGAATTATTAATGAGTTTGAGATTTATAAGTAATAACCTGACTTGAGGGAAATTAGCGATTGAATTTCCCGCAGCCAAGGGAAGGTTTGTGAAAGCGGCCCGAGGACTTTTACAAATCTTCCCGAGGCATGGTATTAGTTTGTAATATTATGATCGCCGAGGAAAACTTTGAGAATCTTACCGACAGGAAATTTGCACGGTTGATCAGAGAAGTTGCATCTAATTTTCCCGTGCATGTTGATGAGGGAAAATATACGCAAGCGGGAAATTTAGAAGGGGACGAATAATTTCTGTCTTCTAATTTTCCCTCGTCAACATGCACGGGAAAATTAGAAGGCAAAGGAAAATTTTCCCTCCTGCATGAGCGATGAGGGAAATACGCGAGGCGATCATGGTGGTATTATAATTATCCAGTCATTAATAATTCAGTCATGAAAGACAAAAGAAATGGTTATAATGCTGTAAATTATTACAGTATTATTATTAATAATTAATATTAATAATAATTAGTATTATTATGTATAATTATTAGTATTATTATTAATGTTATAATGCTGTAAATTATTATCCAGTCATTAATAATTCAGTCATGAAAGACAAAAGAAATGGTTATAATGCTGTAAATCGGATGCCACATCGTCCTAGTTTGCATAAACTTTTCAAATTTACTCCGTAGTTAATGTCTGTTCTTATATCGCTAAAAAATCTAGTTTTCAAGTGTATTGTTCAACGGTCATCGCCTCAAAGTAAAAACAGGCATGCAATGCATGCATGTACGTATCTCTGGCATTACATGTATTTGGATTGTTTATATAATGTGTTTCAGTATGGCCAGTGTAGTTTCTGAACATGTGACAACGGAAACTATACTTTGATATTAGTATTTTTCCTTACTATATGTTCATGTTGACATCTTTAGCTGCTAGCATATTTAACCGTGTTATTAATATAGAAATATTAACAACTACGATGGAAACTGCTAACGGATTAGCTTACGAAGTTACACAAACTTCCTGTCCACAGTTTACAGTATTGCTACAGTGTCTACTGTGCGCATGTGCGATGTTAGAAGCTGTTGTCTTATCACCGTGGCAACAGTTATAAATAAGGTCTCGTTCACACTATACTGGTGTAGTGTGAACAGACTCGGTACGATATTGTGCCGAAGTAAATGCGATCTGTTGCAATTGTTATTGTTATTTTATAATTATGCCGTACGATACAACCAATCACCACGCTTTATTCTGTTAATTTACTTCCGAAACGATTTCGAACTTCGTTCACATTGGAGCTGGAACGGCACAAAAAGCTATCCGATACAAGATGTACCTCTTTCGAGATCGCAGCGGCGCTTCCGACACAGAAATTGTGCCAGAACATGCGTTTTGTGTGTGTACAGAAGGCCTATAAAATCAACACCTAGGTCTGTGATTCGTGGTCTGACATGTGTCATAAATGTGTCGTAGGGCGGCCGCTTCGAGCGCCTTTAATATGCCTTCGACTCTGCCACTTGAAATTTAGTAATGTAAATTGCTCTTGAAAAGCCCCTTGTGGGAAGAAGTAATTAAATTCTGTATCTGTATTCCTATCCGATATGTTTTCGTGCCGGCACAAACGCTATCCGGTGATTAAAAGCGTGCCAAAGTTCACAACTTAAATAAGAGCACGTTTCATGAACAATTGTAAAAAGCTGTAGGGAGCCACTTAATAAAATACAAAAAGGGTCTTTTCCACCTCGTATGGACATAGCTCTTTATATTCTTCATAATAATTTGGAATTAAAATGTAAGGGTAGTTTAGAAGCTTGTGCATCGCATAAGAATATAAAATTTGAAAATAACTTAACTTCCATGAAATTTTCAATTTCCTATGTAATGCCAAGTTTAATTATAGGTATATATAGCTATGAAATTAATATTGAAACATTCTGAAAATAATACCCGCTGATTTATGCCGCAATGTTAGCAGCTGGGATTATTATAGAACGTATATTGATAATGTCGCTACTTCAAAGTGACTATAGAAATTTCAAATTAAAATCGAGTAGGAATGAAAAAATAAACACTACATACGTTGACGTGCTAAAGCAAGTATATAATATATATCTAATCAGTATATAAATGATGGTTTTGCTTCCAAGAAACCAGATAATTTTAAATGACTTGACCTTGATGTAATATATCATACACGAGGAGGAGTGTTTCATCAGGATATCCATAGTTAATAGAAAATAGACATGGTTTGGAAGCTCACAAAAGTCATTGTTTTATGTTTTTGTTCAGGTTTATGGACATTTTTGCACTTTCACGGTTACTGAACATATTGTGTTTTCTGTATAATGAAGTAATCGTCCAATAGCAACGTTTGGGTTCAATCACTCAACCGTACTGTTTAAATATTAATAAACCTAAAACAAAGGATTTGGCACCTTCATGCACCTTTCAACATGAATCGTAGCTTGATTGTTAACCGCTTTGAAGTTTTCCGGGTTTCCAAACCATGTCTATTTTCTATTAACTATGGGATATCCAAACACCGAGACGTTTGTTGAAAGCCGAGGTTTTTGAACAAACATCTCAAACAAATCAGTATTTTAAGAGAAAGTCAAGATGAAAGTTTGCTTAATTTATGTAATTTCTTCCTCCGATATCCAAACCACCGACACGGTACTGATTTCCTTTGTGTTTCCTCATGAATTATTAATGAGTTTGAGATTTATAGTTCTAGAAGAGTGGTATAGACAATATAATGACTGTTTGCATCAAGCTATAAAAACACAGAGCGCCATTTTCATCTACTATAAAATAAGACTAAGAAATGTGCCAGCTGTAAACACGGTAACTGACCAATCAGCGTGCGTGAGAGATAATCAATCTATTTTATAATTAAGAAAATGGCCGCCGGTGTTTTCGCACTGGACCCCGAGTTGCATACAGTAGGCAATTCTATATATGTGGATTATTGATATTAAACAAGCTTTGTTTTGGAAGCTTAAAATTTATATATAATGATCGATGTTGTGTTTATTACATTGCAATCTCGTATATAGCACTCCTGCAGCTCGGTTATAAATGAAAAAAAGAAAAACAAAAAATAACAGGGTTTTTTTTTAAAAATCGATTTGTCACCTTCCGAGCGCAATAACTAATGTACAAATCAAACTGACCTTCAAACTTAATTAAAGTGCCTATGAAACGAAAATTAAGTCTGTCTTATTTGAAAGAACACTTCAAATGATAGAGTAACATCTTTTGAAGTTTTTCGTTTCCTTGCTTCGTTCTTGAGATATTTCAGTTTGTTTGATATGCAAATTAAACATTTTAACGTCACATGTGCATAATGAGTTATTGAAAAAAGTTATATATCTTTGCTATTATGAAACCAAAATAATTCGAGGGAAGCAAGTGCGTGTGTTCCGCCCAGAACACTAAACAGGTAGATTTTCAAGTGATTATATTTGACACTAGCAAAGATATATAACGTTTTTCGATAACTCATTATGCACGTGTGACGTCGCAACATGCGACATTTACATCAAACAAACTGAAATATCTCAAGAACGAAGCAAGGAAACGAAAAACTTCAAAAGATGTTACTATATCATTTTAAGTGTTCTTTCAAATAAGACAAACTTAATTTTCGTTTCATAGACACTTTAATTAAATACATGATGTATTCTATAGCTTCTAATACAGTTTCATGGCTAGAAATCCAGGACACTCAGCGGCAGTGGCCTGTGGGCTCATATTTAGATGGTAATATTAATTTGAAAATTCTGATGGCTAAATATCGATCATTTCGGCTATAAACAGAAGTCTATAGCAATAAATTAAAGTAGAGTTATTCGCTAAAATGTCTTATTGACCCATTTCTTACCCAAATATCAAATTACAAAAGGTTTAATCGTCTAGACAGGCCTGTACACTCATACTCACAAAAATTGCCGCATAAATTTCGGTTATTATTTCTGAACCACAGTCACATTTAATAATAATAACAGCGCTTAAGACCCTGGCAACCTAGCAACAGCTCCATAAGAAATGGCGGACAAGAACCCGAAATTATCGAGGAATGCATTGCTTCTTCACGCCGAGTTCAGTATTTATCTCGGCGCTTGATGGATTAAATTACAACGACTCGGCTGCAATAAATCGTACATTTTAAGGTCTTTGGGAACCTATTAAACAACGAAAAAGTGGAACGAACAACTCCGCAAAACAAAGTAACGTTCATCCCGAGCAAATTCAGACGTTCGCATCGTGGACAAACAACACAGAAGCAGCCAAAATTAGAGCTCCAAAATAAGTGATATAGCAGATTAATAGACTTTAAACAGCGAATAAGAGGTATGTTTGTGAGGGGCTCGGGAACCTATTTAGGACGCTCCAAACTTAATAGAAATTGTAGTGCTGAACGATTGTTCAATTTGATGAAGTTTTGGACGTTCGCATGTTGGAATTTACAATAGTAAATAACCGAAAATGATTGTTCTTTATATTTCCTTAAGAAATCTATTGAAGGACGCCATATTGAATTAATTAAAAAGGGATTCAGTGCGCATGCTTTGCCGCCATGTTGTCCTCGATTTCTGGCCATGGGCATATATATAATAAAAGAAATACTAACGTTTCGAGACTGGCTCTGCCCGTAACGTCAGTATTTCGTTATTAAAAATAATCTCGGTAGTTTACCAGATTTTCACTGGCATTTTGCTCATCTAAAACACTGAGCACTCTTTTTTTAATTACATATAATGAAAAACATAGGTCAATGCATGCAGACGTTTTTTCTTGCTTAGATGTATCGATGGTACACGGTTCCTGTGGACTTATTTAATGACTCTAGCTCTTGTTTTTATTACATGCATATTTCCGGAGTTCCCGCGATGTGTATTATTAACGAGGCACCACAGCATATTAAAGATTCGGTATTTCATTTATATAAATATATAATATTAGCATCGGGACAGGTGTAACCTACATATGATATCAACAATACTGTTTTGTTTAATTTTTAACTTTATGATTAAAAGTTCAGTACAACGCCAGAGTAATCAGTTCTAATGGAGTCTGTTTTGCCGGATAGCAGCGTCCATCCCAATAAGGAAAATTCAAATGAAAATACCTTATCGAAAAAGGTTCGGATTGGTTCGAGTTTTCAAGATTACGCCGAACGAACAACTTGTCACGGTGTCTATTATGTTGTCCAACGGTGGTTTGAAGTTAAGACGGCTTATTTGGCTGTTAACCATTTTGGTATTCTGCGGTTATTTTTTGTATACTACGATCAAACTTTTCAGTCAATATCGAAAGCATCCAGTTACGACAAAGAATAGTGTTATTGATCCAGGAAGCATCTTATTCCCAGCTGTAACCATTTGCAATTTCAATAGAATTCGAAAACGTTATCTTGATGTACTACTAGCTGAACAAAACGTAAGCGAGGGAGACAACCTTGACGTCAAAACCGCCTTTCGTAAATACGGTCATGGAATGGAGGAAGATGGTATGCTTTTGGATTGCTGGTGGAATGGAGTAAAATGCACTTCGAAA
Source organism: Paragorgia papillata (assembly GCA_035771165.1). NCBI lineage: Eukaryota > Metazoa > Cnidaria > Anthozoa > Scleralcyonacea > Coralliidae > Paragorgia > Paragorgia papillata. Next base: position 172,092 of record JAWNZC010000121.1, on the reverse strand, counting down.
GATTTTTTTCCTAGCGTTGAAGGAATGGGATTATGCCATTCTTTTAACTCGGGTAAGTTTAACACTTTGAAGCCGGAAGACGAGTCTTTAGTATTTTATTCTGGCTAACGCCAGACGATTTTATTCATCACAGGGAGAGGTCCAGGCCTCAAAGTGTTAAAGTGCCTATATCATGTTGGGGATTTTACATATTTAGGATATTTTGGAACCTTCAGAGAAGATTTGTAATATATCAAGGGGGGCGTGTGCTATTATGGCCCTGCCTCTCACCAATAGTTAAGCCCGGTTGGACGGGGTTAGTACTTGGATAGATGGGTGACCGTTGGGGAACAGCCCCGTTCTCGAGCTTGGACCATGTGAGTAGAGTTTAGTTGGTCTCTCCTGTGCTCCGAGGGTTTTTCACCGGGTTCTCCGGTTTTCCTCCCTCCGCAAAATCAACACCATCTGGGAGAGGAGTGGCGCCCACCCCTGCCTTAGTGTGGCAGCTAAACGAAAGATGGGACTTCGGCTCCTCCGACTGCGGACTGCGGTAATATATCTTCCTTTTCTAAAATTTCATCTTCATGGACTTTTTCGCTGTTAAAGTTGACGGAAGTGAAGTCAAAGCAGGAATTTTTCTATAAAAAAAACACTTTACAGATTCCTGCGTACATATGCTATTTTTTCAAGATATTTTCTCAGAAGGTTCCAAATATCCCAAATATCCTATCCCCAAGTCATAAATCCCCACTCAACCTGAATCCACTGTAATACAGTTTGCATTTAGCAAGGTTTACAACGGTGAATGCAAAATGAAGAATTGCATGTGGCATGACTTCTGGAATAAGTTTGCGCAATGATGAAAAAATGCAACTTTTCTTTTTTAAAAATATGAAACTATACGTGTAAGTAATTTTACTGCTGTGGTCAAACGTAAAGTATAAGTTTTAGGCTTAAAGGTGATGTACAGTCCGCAAAACATTTTCAGGAGAAATAGAAGAAATCCGAGGAGATATCCTCGCCGAATCGCTTCGTTTTCTGCCATGTTGTTCCATGGTTGTTCCTAACGGTTTGCATTGAGCTGAGTACTTCTTGTAATTATCTACGAATGTCATGTTTTGGGGACCACATTGCGGTCATGCGCAGAACGGACTGTACGTCACCTTTAAAAATGAGCGAAAAAAACTGGCAAATTTATAATGAAACATACGTACCATAGAACCAATAACAGTGCGTTGTATAGCTGCTTTGGTGGAACACAAAGTATTATGCTCCAAATTAGTCCTCACACAACGCCAGTGAAGGTCCCATTACTCACCATAATATATAAAAAATGCACTCGGACGCAGTCTTCGCAAAATTCACCAAAGTCGAAGACACTGCAATATAAATTATCTTAGAACTGTCAGACACTAAATATATTATTTTAATAATCTAGGTCGTCTAGGTATTCTTAAACACACTACAAATCCTGGCGAAACCAATGGTCTTCGTCTCACTCTAAATATTCAAACTTACGACTATACCGATAGTGCTCCTGCCATTGGATTGAAAGTTAGAGTACATGATCAACATTCTCTACCTCAAGTAACAGACTTGGGTTTTGCAGTGATGCCTGGCAGAAAAGCTTATGTAACCGTCATAAAGAAAGAGGTATGTACCTATGCATTTTACTGAAACAAAACATTGCTTTGTTGAGTTATAATTAAAGAATGTACATGCAGAGGACATCGAGGGTCATATCACTCCTAAAAATTCCGTACACCTCGCAAAAAAATTCTTTAAAAATCAGGAACTTCCTGCAGATCCAAAACCCCATACATTTTCTGGAAAACTTTAAAGATGTCCTCCAAAAACTCATTCATAATGCATGAGGAAAACACAAAGGAAATCAGTACCATGTACGTGGTTTTATACCTGATAAAGAATCCTCCTGATCTTTGCTTTTCTCGGCTTAGACAACGTTATTTTTCAACCACTTACTACGCCAATGAACTTACCACATGGGTCGTTTTTAAAGCTATTTAAAACATTCGCAGTACGTGTTTTATCAGATCTAAGACACTCGGCTATCCTCTCGTGTTTTAAATCTGATAAAACACTGCTGGTCATG